>CAJNDT010005179.1:0-352500 GCA_905221615.1 Symbiodinium sp. CCMP2592 | reverse complement strand
CTGCTTCTTGGTCTCACCGGCCTCGCAACAGCCGTGCTTGCAATCACAGAGAGGCATGACTTCGCCACAAAAACTGCATCGCTGGCCGCCCCTGAGCAGCAAGCCTGTCAGCTCTGTCCTTCTTCCTCTGACTCGCTTCTGGCTTGTCCCTGTGCACCTGCCGTCCGACACTGCGCACGGCCCTCGCTCCCCCGACACCTTGGATACCCCTCCACTGGTCAACACACCGATATGGATGGAAGGAGAGGAATGAATTGAAAGAAGCTCACCACGCTGCGGTTGAGAAACATCTGGAGCATCTCGGAGCGGAGCACGATTCCTTTCAAGCCGGGACGTGGCGGCTGGCCTTCCCTGCGAAAGAAAACAATCTGCAGGCGGATGGCAGCCTCGGAGAATAAGATCCCCTCGGTGACACCGACGCCCTTTCCTGGAGTGCAACATGCTTTCACTGCACCCAGAAACGGCGACTTCACGCCGGTGCCTCTTGGTCGGCCTTGCCCGCCGCCCTTGCAGGTGACCTTCGTCAGCGTGCATGAGATGAAACCAAACGTGGTGCCATATGCTCCGGGCCTTGACTTCTGCTGCACCGCCTGTCGAACGCATGCTGCCACTTCCGACGCTGTCACCAGTCCAGCGACTCGACCCGACCCCTGCCTTGGGCTTCTTCGCGCCTGCATCCAGCTTCTGGCCCCTCTCCGTTTCACCGCGACTTCTTCCGTCCTTTGGTGGGTTCGAGTACAAGCTCCACTGTGACTCTGCCTGATGCCACATCTTAGCAGTCTTGCCTGGGCCCTGGCCGCCGGCGACACAGCCCGCCCACCATTCGATCTCCGGCTTCCACTCGGGACCCTCTCGTCGTGGTGGCTTCCACCCTTTGGTGCCTGGCTGTCGTAAAACATGCCCAAAAAAGCCAAACAACACGCTTCCGAAGACGGCTCTGCCTTGCCATACGGGTCACCTTTCTGTTCTTGGCGCAAGCCTCTCTGCCTGCTCCACAGGCCAACGGCACATCGAGTCATCTGGAGAATCTAGAGTCCAGAAGCTCTGACGCCGCCTCGGTTCCGTGTCGCTGGCATCCTCCATCGCAAGCTCCTCAGCTTGCGCCTGCACAGATTCCCGGCCTCTGCTTGGTAATCGAAACTTTTAACGGAGTCTCAGCCCTGCCTCGGTGCTGGCTTCCTCCACGACCGGCTGACCTTACTCAATGACCGCGCACTTTCCATGCACCGCAAGCACCCACCTTTGCTTGGCACAGGACTCTCCTCAACATCGCTGAGAAGCTCCGCCTCTCGAAGACTTTCGTTGCACCGGCTCGCGGCTGCGCGTGAGCTGCGACACCTCCTCATGGCTGTCTTTGCTTCTGCTTCTTGGTCTCACTGGCCTCGCAACAGCCGTGCTTGCAATCACAGAGAGGCATGACTTCGCCACAAAAACTGCATCGCTGGCCGCCCCTGAGCAGCAAGCCTGTCAGCTCTGTCCTTCTTCCTCTGACTCGCCTCTGGCTTGTCCCTGTGCACCTGCCGTCCGAGACTCAGAAGGATGTCAATGCACCGATGCGGACAGATTGAGAGGTTTGAAGTGAGAGAGGTTCACCAAACTGCGGCTGAGAAACATCTGGAGCATCTCGGAGTGGAACACGATTCCTTGACACATGCAGCCATGTACATGCACAGCATGTCAACCGAAATATTTTCCAGCCGCTGTATTGCGGCTACATTAGTCCACACCTGTGTTCTTACGTCGCGCTCAACGTCAGTAGTCGAAAAGCAAGCCATTTTTTCGCACATGTGCTACCAAACAATCATGACAGAGTATGCCGGTCCATTTTTCACCGAATCTTTGGTGTTCAGCTTTACTTGGTGAAGCTGAATCGGTCTGGACATGTCTTGCTGTCCTGGCGCCCAAGGCGTCGTAGTCTGTGATAGTGACACGCCATGCATGCTGGTCTACTTGATAGCCCCGCAGGCATTAATCTGAATCCTCCTCAGCCTCCTCTTTACCGTTTGAACCTCCAGATGTGACACTCTTGACTTTCAATGTTTTCTTCCAAGCAGAGATCTCACTGTCAGCTGTCGCCTCCGTGCAAGCCACCAGTTCATTCTTGTTGGAGGGCATTCGTCGCTCGACCATCGAGAGGCTCTGCCACCAGAAATGAAGGTTCTTCAGCGACTCTAGGGACTGATTCACATTGCGAAGTTGAGCCGATAGGTTCTCAAACTCCATGATGCCAGTGAAGAAGGAGATAAAGGACACCAGCACCGGTATCCAAGCTTCCTAGAGGAGAGTAAGGCTTGGGTCTCAGGTTTAGGGTTTAAGATTTTGGATTTGAGGGTTTAGGAGGTAGCATGCAGACCAAGCTTCGTAGCCGAGCGGAGTTGCAGCTGCCAGTGCTGCGGTCAGGAAGTAGGTCAAGACTTGAAGCACCAACACCTTCCTTGAAAGGTCACGGCTACGCCAGGCGTAGTACTGAAGCATGGGTAAGAATCGGAAATGGATGTAGTCCTCGGCCGTCACCAGAGATGTTCCATCATCATTCAAGTAGTCATCATCAATTGCAAAGGGCAAAGGGGTTTGGGTGGAAATCACTGCCAACCTGACTCCATGGGCCATCCTCATGATCCAGAACCTTCGCAGAAGGACGTCTGCAGGGTTTGCAGAGCCTCTTACAACACAAGTGGGAAGTGGAGGAGGTGCGCGCTTTATAGGAGGCAAGGACCTTGTCCCAGTCATAGAGGTTGGCTTGAAGTTTAGTCATGGCTGAAGCTGGTGGCATTGACAAATAATCAGCCCGAACATCCGAGCTAGTGGCATCAGAGTTGATCTGTGCTAAAGCTGCAGAGAAGGTGCCTCGACGAGTTGTTCCCTTTGGGACTGTTGCCTCAGCCTTCCTCTGCCTCTTTTTCAGAGCTGCTAGCGTGGCTAGGTCAGCGGTGCTGGGAGGATTGTCACAAAGCTCCTCCACGCAATCTTCAATGTCCATGTCGTTGGACTTCCGGGGCTGGTAGTACAGCACACGACAGCGGTACTGATAGATCTCGCTCTTCACATTTACAGCACCGCTTTCCAAAGCTGGCCATTTGTTCACGAAGTTCCATCGGCTGATTGCGGTCAGAATAAACGCACTGACACAGGGCAAGACCAGCAGACTCACTCTGAGCTCTTCCTGTTGCAAGGGTGAGTCTGGATTCGTCGTGCTCTCACGATACAAGATGGCCACCACGGTCACGACAACGGAAAGTACCAGGGCACTGTACTGGAGGACTCGAGCTCTTCTTCGGAAAATCGTCGCGTTGTAGGCATAGAGCAAGTACTGTTCCCAAGCATATCGGAGACGATTCTCTTCGCTCTTGGCAAAACCAATCTCCATCATTTCATCATCTTGGACCGTCGACAGAACGAGCGTCAACTTCTTGATGACCTTTTCAACTGAATCCTTCGCTGGATTCAGGATCAGGAACTGGTCGTCGGGTACATTTTCCGGAAGGTCATACCCGTACATAAACTTGGAATGTTCGGCATGATGGGGCTGGCGTCCAACATTTCTGCGGCCATCCACACCAGGCTGAATGAGGGCCTCATTCCCATTCGCAAAAATCGAGGCCCGAGTTGCCAGGGAGCGGAGCTTGATTCTCAGTCTGTCCAATGTTTGCTGACTTTGGACAAAAATAATGTGAGTAAGGGCATTGCAGAGAAAGCGCCTCGTGATCTGGGCACGCACCTCCAGCTCCAAGTCAGCAACACTCTTGGCACTCTTCCCTGCATCTTCATCATCCGGATCTAAGCCCCGGGGATCCTGCTCATTGGCTGCCTTCGGATCGCTTCCAAGCTCTGGAAACAACTGGCTGTTGACGGATGGGTACATCACCCGCTCCTTCAGTTCTTCCTGCTTCTCTGGAGGACCGGATGCAGGCACAGCCTGTGCGCACTGGAGAAAGCTTTCCTTGAACTCCGTGTCTTGCAAGAAACGCACACAGAACACCACGTTCTCGGTCTTGTGCCTTGCCAAGCATCCGAAGGCGGACCAATAGACCTTCAAGCCGTCCATCAAAACTTCGTTCAAGCCTCCTCTAGGTCCGGTGCCCAGATCAAACATCCGCCACATTCGCTCACAGCCTGGCAAACACCTGACGAGATCTCTGACAGTCGACTGGTAAACTTTTGTCTGAACTGCCAATCCTCTACGGCGCCAGTGGCCGTGGCCCAGGCTTCTCGGTTTCGAAGTGTTGGCGAATTGGCCCAGTTCACATAATGGTCCCTCCCGCCATAGCAAGACAGTAAAAGATTTGGAGGCTTTAAGCGCCATCCATCTTGGCGAACAAACATCCAGCGCAAGATTTCATCTGCACTCTCCATCTCAGGAGGCGCAATGATGTATTTGGCACGATGTCCACCAGTACCCAAGCCACTGAATTCCACCTCCCCTCTGAGCAGCTGCAGTTCTTTGGCAGACAACTTGTTGATGCCGACAGCACTGGCCGATAGCTGCATCTCCTTGATTTGTTCTTGGGCCTTTTCCTGCGCCAGATTCTGGGCCTGGCCGCCAACACTGGAAACTGCTCTAGAGTACTTCGGCTTCGGCTTTGCAGATACTTCATCCAACAAGGCATCAAGCTCGGAATCAGGCATCACCGACTTTGGACCGGTCGCATCGCCACCATCTGGCGCGATAGTAACAAACTTTGAACCTTCATCCATTTACTCTGCGAGTGCCGCGGGAGCGCGAGGATTTCACGCTTGGAGTATGGAGTTCGAGCCACAAGCAGCCACAGCAGCTTGAAGATATCATTCCACAAGTCAGTTGCATGTCTTGACTCCAAGCATATAAAGTCGGGACGTTGCGGCTGGCCTTCCCTGCTAAAAAAAGCAATCTTCAGACAGATGGCAGCCTCGGAGAATATGATCCCCTCGGTGACACCGACGCCCTTTCCTGAGGTGCAACATGCTGGCACTGCACTCAGAAACGGAGACTTCACGCCGGTGCCTCTTGGTCGGCCTTGCCCGCCGCCCTTGCAGGTGACCTTCGTCAGCGTGCATGAGATGAAACCGAACGTGGTGCCAGAAATTCCCGACCTTGACTTCTGCACCGCCTGTCGAAGGCATACTGCCACTTCTGACGCTGTCACCACTCCAGCGACTCGACCCTCCCCTGCCTTGGGCTTCTTCGCGCCTGCATCCAGCTTCTGGCCCCTCTCCGTTTCACCGCGACTTCTTCCGTCCTTTGGTGGGTTCGAGTACAAGCTCCACTGTGTCTCCGCCTGATGCCACATCTTGGCAGTCTTGCCTGGGCCCTGGCCGCCGGCGATGCAGCCCGCTGGCCATTCGATCTCCGGCTTCCGCTCGGGACCGTCTCGTCGTGGTGGCTTCCACCCTTTGGTGCCTGGCTGTCAAAAAACATGTCTCCAATTCCAAACAACACGCTTCCAAAGACGGCTCTGCCTTGCCATACGGGCCACCTTTCTGTTCTTGGCGCAAGCCTCTCTGCCTGCTCCACAGGCCAACGGCACATCGAGTCATCTGGAGAATCTAGAGTCCAGAAGCTCTGACGCCGCCTCGGTTCCGTGTCGCTGGCATCCTCCATCGCAAGCTCCTCAGCTTGCGCCTGCACAGATTCCCGGCCTCTGCTTGGTAATCGAAACTTTTAACGGAGTCTCAGCCCTGCCTTCGTGCTGGCTTCCTCCACGACCGGCTGACCTTACTCAATGACCGCGCACTTTCCATGCACCGCAAGCACCCACCTTTGCTTGGCACAGGACTCTCCTCAACATCGCTGAGAAGCTCCGCCTCTCGAAGACTTTCGTTGCAATGGCTCGCGGCTGCGCGTGAGCTGCGACGCCTCCTCATGGCTGTCTTTGCTTCTGCTTCTTGGTCTCACCGGCCTCGCAACAGCCGTGCTTGTAGTCACAGAGAGGCATGACTTCGCCACGAAAACTGCATCGCTGGCCGCCCCTGAGCAACAAGCCTGTCAGCTCTGTCCTTCTTCCTCTGACTCGCTTCTGGCTTGTCCTTGTACACCTGCCGATGCGCAGGCATCGCATCGCATGACTATCCACACTTAGCACGGCACTCTCTGCCCCCGACACTCCGGATATCCCTCGGTGGCCTAGTCACCCAATGCACCGACAGGCTTCACTGGGCCAACCGTGCCTTCGCCTTGCTTGCCTCGGGCGCCCGACCTCGTTTCCCAAAGCATCCCCACTCACCGTCTTCAGAGAGGAACTCGGCCCGCTACCGGCATGATCACGACCAGCCGCCTGGTTTGGCGAAGTTCACCCTCTTCTTCCTCTAAGTCCGAAACCCTAAGAGAGGTTCTTAGGCAGATGCCGGAGAGCCAGCCGAGCCCTGGCTTTCCGGATCTGGGTCCTTGGAGCACGCGGACCCTAGGCCCTGAGAGAAGCGATGAAACGGGAAATTCCCTCGGAGGAGCTCTAAAGATGTTACCGAGGGTGGGTCGAGACGAAGACTGGAAGACAAGGAAGGCTCTGCCTGGCTGTCTTGAAGCGCTTCAGCGACCACCGGACCTGAGAGAGGCGACCCTGGGCCCGAGATCTGGAAAGTAGCGAAGGTTGGCTTCCGACTGGACGGGATGGTCTCCTCTGCGAGGAATCGGTTGAAAGCCATATTCTACAGAACAAGCAACTATCAGAATCTGTTGGCTGATGCTTCGATCCTGGGCCGCTTCTGCGAAGACCCTCGGCAGGCCATGCTCTGCAAGGAAGTGCATACTTCCGACAGTCTTCACATGGTGTTCAGTCGTGTCGCTGAGGACTCGTGTCCAGCTCATGACTCGCACGGGCTTGATCATCTGCTGCGGCCTGGCGACACATGAGATGCAGAGTGCTCCACTACTTCATGCATGGTCTGCGTGAAGCCATGTAGGATTTACTCACGTGCCTTGCTGGGTTTCGCAGGCCGCACAGGCCCTGGTTCCAAGCGGGACGATAGAGCCGGAGCAGCTCATAAACGACGAGAAAGAAACTGAATCTTGATGACTTGATTAGGCACGGCATGTAAGTACGAACGTACAGATGCATGCAGCCGGTCTTCTGTGAGGCACAAAAAAGGCCAAACTCTGAGGGAAACTAAATGGTAAGAGCTGTGATCTTCCGATTGCCAGGCTCTCCTAACTAGACTTTACAGCTGGCTTGTCCAAATTTCAAATCTCACGTAACTATTGAGATGAACCAGCGAAGCACAACTGCAAAGATGCCTGTTGCAAGTGCCACATGCGAACGAACGCGACGTGACATGTCAGCGCAAAGAACGAGATACGAGATGATTGGCCCTTCTGTGGTGCCTTTTATGTGCTTTCTTGCATTCGCTTGCTTGCATTCGCTTGCTAACCTGAAAGAGCTCTCTCCGCTGCGGCAGTGTTGGGTGTAAGCTGGGACAGGACGCTTGTTCTTCACCGTGCGAGTGCTCATCCGGTGCAGTGGCCCCAGGCCAGGAAGGAATTGCTCTCCACGGTGCATCCTGCCGTTTCCTTCAGATGCGAAGATCTTCCATCATGTTTCGAAAAGCCGGAGGAAAGGCCTCTTAGGACGGGAGCAACTTGTCGGCTCTCCAGCTCAGTTTTGGCTACATCCTCTTACAGTCATGAGCGACATGAGGAGGCATGGAAGGAAGCGTGAGCAGCCTCCATGACTCATGACGAGACGTGAAAGTATAGGTATGTCACATGCAAGAACAAACGAAGGCAGCAGAAGTGCTCTTAGCATCCGGCTTGCATCATCACCTTCGGGCATGTACGCTTACGTTTGCGAGCTCATCGCCAATCTGCAACAGTACACAGTACAACTGCACTTGGTTCCCAACTGTCAGAACTGTCTGCGAGCAGCCGCGCACGTGCATTGGTGGGCACTTTCTCCTTGCCGCGGAAGGCAACAACAGGCTGTACACGGATTGCTCTCGGCCAACAAGAATGTGACTGCTTCCCTCCCTGATCGGGCCTGTCGACGAACTCGGATGGGTGACGGAGGAGACTCTGGTGCCTCTGGAACTCATGCTCGAATCGACGCAAGTTTGTGAAGCTGTGCCTCATCCTCCTCTTCCTCCTGCTGCGCTCCTGGCAGCGACTACGACAGGGATCCTCTTTCCACTTCAGAAACGAGATCAGACAAGTTCTGGCCTTCAGCGCCCTCCTGGGCACCGTGCTCAAGCGACCTGTCCAAAGAGACAGAGTCTGCAGCGAGTGACCCCTACATGCCAGACAGTCCTCACATCAAGTCTTGCTAGACTGCGATACGGGAGTTTCCGAAAAATAGGAGGGGACCCTAATATCGTACCCTAAATAGAAGGATCCTTAGACCCCAAATAAGGTTCCCCTGATTCGCGGAAACTCCCATAATACTGTGCTGAGACGAGAAACTCAGATTCGAGTTGCATCCTTCGGAGGCGGCCAACCTCGCCGGGCAGGATATAACGTAGGGGGCCCAAATAATTATCTAAAGGGTTGCCTTGAAGAGTCTATAAAGGGCTACTATCGGAGCTATTATGTCTTTCAAGGAAACTCTAAGGGCTATTATGTCGGGCCTAAATACCCACAGGGTTCCTTTAAAGGGATCCTTAAAGGGGTCGATAACGGATCTATCGTAGGGCTCTACAATACAGGGCCTAAATGATTACCTACAGGGTTCCTTTGAACAGGGTCTATTACGGCCACTAAAAGGGCTGAAATAGGGGTTGAATTTAAGGGCCTAACTGATTACCTACACCATGTTGGGGCTCCTTATTATAATTAGAGCAGAAGGGCCCCTTTTCTATTTACGCGGGGCTTTGCTGTGAGGATCCGACAATTTGTCAGAGTCCCTAGTTCTCACAACTCGAGAACCGTTTGCTCTGAAGGAAGGAGACTAAGTTGAGAGCAGGAGGATCCCAGGGTTTAGGGTCGAGGGGTTTAGGATGTAGGGTTTTGGGTTTAGGGGTTTAGGATTTCAGGTTTAGGGATTTAGGATATAGGGTTTAGGGTTTAGGGTTTTCGCGCCAACTTGAGACAAATGAATCCGAGCTGTCACAGAACCTAAGACTTTAGATGAGAACCGATGTCTCTGCCAACACACGGTTAGACATGAAGTCTGCCGCTGGGTCTGATGCAGGATATGACATATGATGGCTCGCACAACTCGACATGTCATATGCCACGTATTCTGACGTGCGACGACCTGACACGCAAAGCTGGAAAGCTGGGACTATATATCTGCACATGATGCATCGTGAGTGCCATGATTTTCTGACAAGACATATGCCGCACCACAGGAAGTAGAATTTCAGCTGTGGTCCAGTGGGCTACACAGCAAGAAGAGCACATGAAAGATGCACCGAGCCCTGATGGGAAAGCAAGGGCCGGGCAGGCTCTGACTGCATTGCACGGGCGACCTTTGCAAATCGAGAAATGTTGCGTTTCTCCCCCTGAAAGACCGACAGCTCGGACCGCGACATCGGATCCCACGCTCCCGCGGCCCAGATGAGATCCATCAGGTGGCCCGGCCTAAGCGCCCAGGACAGCGAGATGCTGACACTGCTGGAGTTTCCGAGAGCTTCCGACGCCGGCCAAATCCCATAAGGCTCTGCCGACATCTGTCCTGCGCTCACTTCGGGCTGACGAAAGCACTCCCTTCATCATCGAGGAATCAAGGCGGCTCCTGTGAAATCCAGGCCTCAGGATCAGTCAACAGGCTGACGTGATGCCAGCTGGTAGCGGCAAGGAAGTTTCATTGTGGTATTTCGGCAAGCTGCCAGGGCTGCATGTATTCTGCTGTCCGTGCGTCTGCCAGTACCGTGCGATAATCCCTGTGGCATCGAAGCAAGTCTCTGAGCTTTGCACGCTGAAGGGTCCACTGGCATTGGCCGGCACGATTCTCATGGTACGCGCTCAGCCTCCGCTGCGTGGCCTCCCATCCAAATCGGCAAAGTCTGCGACAAAGCTGCGAAAGCTCTCGGAGCCTTCGCCAGGATCAGCCATTCTTGTGCCCATCCCCGCTTGAGCCACGAGCGCATGTGCCGAGAAACTCTGCATCAAAGTTCCACGCCGAGGAATCACCAATGCCAGCTGTTTCATGTCAACTGTATTTGACAACCTCTCGCCACTAGCCAGTATATACTTTCAAGCTGGGATCAACCTTCAGGCAGTGACACTGAGACACGGCGTGTTTGGACTAGCACCCGCAAGAGCTGGCGTGCTTGTCTAGCGACTGTTACAGCTACATGCACCTTGTGAATGATGGAGATAGCAAGAAGGAGTGAAGCCATCAACCTGAATCGGAGCCTTCACGGCAGACTTCACATTGTTTTCGCGTTGCTCAACGCAAGCCGTTTACTTCCACGGGTTGCTCCAGTGGAAGGGCTTGCAAAGGATGTAGAAGGGCTCCCAACACGTGCCCCTGGCATAATGTGGACAAACACAACCGAACATGCTCAGAACAAGAATATGATGCAGCAGACGAAGAAGAAGCGCAGGTGTCTTTTTGCAGCTGAGGCGCCGGGAGAGACGCTGCGAAGGAGGCGTCATCCACCAGGAGCAACTCAGCAGACCCGCTCCTGACTCGGCGATTTCCAAACTATCGCAATCTGCCTGCCCGCCCGAAACCCTACAACCTCATGCAAATTCTAATGACGACATTCATAACCGAGGCATGGACGAGGCGTTTTGCCGCACAGACAGGGACGTCGGCTTGAATCTGCACGCCTTGGATTCAAAGTTCCAGTCCCAAACCTTTGATACTTCAAAACCACCGCAAAAATGTGTGTGTGTGTGTGCATGCCTGTGTCCGTGTCTGTGTCAATGTCTGTTTGTTCCTGCGTTTTGGTGCATGTGTGTTTGTGCGCGTGCGTGCGTGTGTGTATGTAGGTGTGTGTATGTGTATATGCCTGTATGTATGTGTATATGAATATGTAAATTGTGTATGTATACTTTTACATGCATATGCATATGTAGATGTAGATGCAAAGTAGCTGTAGGCGTAAATGCAGATGTAGATGTATACACATATGGGTATACATATGTATATACACAATACCTCATCCTGTAGCAAGACAAACTGATGCCCCAGCAATGAAAGTGCTGAGGCCAAGACATTCCCTGGATTTGAACCTGCTCTTTTCCTTGTGTCATGTTTCCACACACCTGATGTGTGTGTGTGTGTGCATGTTTGTGACATGTTCACCAAACTCAACATGTTGTTCTCTCATCTCTATGGGCGACGATCATCGTTCTCATGGCAAGCGACTTGGTGTGCGCACGAATCATGAGCATCGCTCCGTCATGAGATTTTGGCAAAAATCGTTTCGTCACGTACAGGAAACTTTCGGCCGAACTTGTATGAACTTGTCATAACCGGCCCCGATCATGAAGACGTTCCTCCACCTCAAAGAAGGAGCAGGCCAAGAAGTAGGCAGGCAAGTTACTGGTATGTCATGCTCCGGGTGATCGGGTGGACCTCTGCTTGTCGATTGGCTCTTGATGCACTTGTTGTCAGATGGCAGTGCTAACGGGGGACGCGGGGCGGTGAGTCGGATTAGGGCCCGGGGCCCTCCTCCTACGGGCGGTGGGCAACCCTATTCCCCGGCTTACCGCCAACGGACCCGTCGGCCTGACAAGCCGGCGGGTCCTTACTTTCTTTTGTCCAAGACCACGAAGAGAACACTCGACCTTGCCCAGTGGGTGATGGGGTTCAATTAGTGAAGCGCGGACAGGCGCTGAGTACCCCCAAAACCTGGCGGCGCCGATGTCAGCAGCATCATTGGGGGGCGTTGAATGTACGCACACTTGCATGCCAGATTCGTGTTGGGACCGATGGGGACTTGACCTTCCGGGGGACTGATATTGACAAGCCGGATATTCTGTGTGAGCTGTTACAATCTCATGGCATTTCGTTGTGCTGTATCTCTGAACATCGTTGGAGAGGAGAGGGTACCGTAGTTTGTGGGGATTACCTATATGTATTCTCTGGACTGCCTGAAACAGCACCAAAAGCAATGCAAGGTGTTGCTGTTTGCATGAACTCTGAAATGCAGCGTGCGTGGAGGGCAGCAGGACAGTTTTGTCGGTATGAGGGCGGTCGTCTCTTGCAAGTGAAGTTGTTGTTATATGGACGTGTTGTGCATGTGTTTGCTGTGTATGCACCTACGTTCAACACGGAAGCGGCGGAAAAGGATGCTTTTTATGACAAGCTCCGGGAATTGTTGGGCACAGTTCGCAGCGGGGAAGATGTGTTTGTTATGGGGGACTTCAACGCCAGAGTCGGGACTGTTTCGCATTCTGCACTGTCTGGGGCAGCTACGGTCAATGCTAGCGATGCTATCGGCTCCTTTGGTCTGGGACATCTGAATGATAATGGGGAACGGTTGCTCAGTTTGTGCGAAGGCTCACCTACTGGGTTACTTAAAGTTGCGGGCACTTTCTTCCAACATAAACATTATGGCACCTGGATGCATGCGAAAACTAAGCGCTGGCATCATATTGATCATGTCCTGGCGCCGGTGCGCTCTATGCGTCTTATTATGGATGTTAAAACCATGCCTGGTTTTGGCTTTGATACTGATCATCGCATGGTCAAGGTCAGGTTGCGTTTTCCACCTCGTTCTTGGAATTTTGGGCTGTCCAAGCGCACACTGGCGCCCAAAGAGACGCGAATTCCACGATTGCAGATTGGACGGTTGTCTCCAGCGGCAGCCGGTCAGATTAACACCAAATTGCAGGATAGCATGACTGAGGGCTTGCTTGATGAGTATTCACTGTGGTCATACGCAGTTCGCTTGTTTGCGCAAGATACATTGGGGTTACAGTCAACTGAAAATAAACCTGCTTGGCAAGTGGACAATGCTGCTCGTCTGGCCGAGCTTAGTCAGCAGCGTAAAACAGCGTACGCCTCTTTTGCCCAAGGAGGTCATAGGGATACATATCGGCAAGTGTGTAAAGAAACTCGACGCGAAATACGTAAGATCATGAATACCTGGTGGCGGGATAAGGCGAAGGCCATACAGGAGGCGGTTGATGGGAAGGAGCCTAATGCGTTGTATGCAGGGCAACGGGAACTACAGAGTATTTTTTGGAATAGACGCAAGCGGCCTAACAAGCTACGCGACAAAAAGGGTCGACTTATTCTCACTCAGCCTGATCGTCTCGAGCGCTGGCGTGAGTATTTTTCGGAACTGTTGAATGTTCCTGGTACTGTCAAGTCCGCGCATTTCGATGCCTTGAGCCGAGTGGATACTGATGCTGGTCTTGGCAGTCCTCCCAGCTTTGCCGAAACTGTTGCGGCTGTCCAGCGATTAAAAAACGGAAAGGCTACTGGTCCTGATGGGATTGATGCCGAGCTCCTTAAGTGCTTGTCCTTGGTGAATTTGCGGGTGATGCATGAACATATTTACCGTGTGTGGATTGGTGCAGCGCCCATGCCGGAGGAATGGGCTGAACATTATCTTATCCCGATACCCAAAAAGGGGGATCTGAGTTACTGTAAGAAATGGCGTGGCATCTTGCTGGCCTCCATACCAGGCAAGGTTTTTGGGAAAATTGTTAATGCCAGATTATATGGGCACGCTGAAGCGAACAATTTGATGCCGGAAACTCAAGCTGGCTTCCGTGCTGGGCGCAGCACGCTGGATATGGTTTTTGTTCTCCGTATGGCACAGGAAATCGTACGTGCGAAAGATCATCCGCTGTTTGTCGTGTTTGTCGATCTGGTCACAGCATATGATAGTGTTGTCAGAGAAGGGTTGTGGCATATACTCCGAATTAAAGGGGTTCCGGAGAATCTTGTTGCCTTGCTTAAAATTTTCTACGAGCGGAAAACTACGCGCGTGTTTGCAGAAGGTTGCCTGACTGATTCGTTTGATTTAACCACTGGCCTTAGCCAGGGATGCTGTGTGGCTCCTTTGCTGTTCAATATATTTTTTGGCGCAGTTATGGAAAAATGGCGGTTATTGGAGGGCCGGCGCCTGGACTGGAGCACGCGGGTTGACGGCGTTCTACATCGGGTGCAGCTTGACCGATATGCCTCTCACGAAAAATGCTCTGTATCAGATATTGGTTATGCTGATGACTTGGGACTTCTTGGGGACTGTTATGGGATGCTGAAGCGTCTCACGCAGGAATTTCAGGTTTATGTTAACAGCTGGGGCTTGACGCTGTCTGTGGAGAAAACGGAGGCCATGTGTACCACTCAGGCTAAACAGGTGCCGATTCCGGTTTTGCCGCATCAGGACAAGGATAAAATTGAGTTTGTCGAAACTTTTGAATATCTTGGCTGTCAAATTAAATTTGACGGGGATTGTACGCCGGACATTGTGCACAGAATTGAGCAGGCGCGAAAGGCGTTCTGGAAGTTGGCGTCTACAGTGTGGTATGTACAAGAACTTTCACTCGAAGTCAAAATGTTGGTTTTTCGCGCTTGCGTCCTTTCTGTTCTGGTATATGGTTGCGAAACATGGACTACCACGTTTACTGCCAGACATAAGTTACGCATGTTTTACATGATGTGCCTCAGAGTTATCAGTCGCGTTACGCGCTGGCAGCAGCAGCATTGGCATTTGAGTAACGAGGATCTTAGGGCCTGGCTGGGCGCTCCAGACATAATTGCGATTATCACTCAGCATCAACTCCGCTGGATTGGTCACGTTGCCCGCATGCCACAGGATAGGTTACCGAAACAAATCATTTGCGCGTTTCTTCCGGAATCCGTTGGCACACAACGTTTGCCGGGACGGCTGAAGGGTAAATGGTATCGTCAAACATTGGTTGAGGCGATGCGTACGGCGGATATACCTCTTGCAATCTGGACGCAATTTGCAAACAGAAATAACGGAGATGACTGGCGGTTGGCTACCCGAAAGGTTGCGTTATGGTATCGGCCCGTGTACCCACGACAAAATGCTAGCATGCCAAACCGAGATGCGGAGTTCCATAAGCTCCTGAAGAAGCGCACAGCGCATCCGGATAAAAGTTTCACGGCTGCTGTGAGTCGAGCCGAGGCATGGATTAAGGTTCAGACACAAACCTCTGAAGCGTCGGGGTTTTTTGAATTGGAAAGTGCTTCAGCACCAGTACCGCTCCATGTGTCCTTCGAGTCCGAAGCCCGTGCTCAATTTGGTGAGACCTGGTTCCTGGAAGATTTTGATGATGTTTTTACTCGCGTTATGGATGCTCCGTACTGGGAGCCAGCGCTAACACATGAGTTAGACTTGGGTCTGCTACGAATTATAGGGTTAACTGCGCACAAGCTCGCCACTGAAGACAACCACCTGCATGCCCAGATTATGGCAGTCAGGACTCTTGTGTCGTCGTTAGCACCTGTTCGTCGCAGATTAAGGCATAAGCAGCATCGTACGGAGGCATTTCCAGAAAAGAACGCCCAGAGGGTCCCTACTGAAGCACCGGTTATACGTATGCGCAACAAGTACTGGACACCACCAGTTCATCAGAATCAGGCCGGCGCCATGTTTGCCTGTCAGTTTCCAGGTTGTACGCGTAGCTATACCACTAAATCGGGCCTCGCACACCATGTGATTCTCAAGCATACACAAGGCACGTACCGGGAGCATGGCTGGGACTGTCCTCATTGTTGTCGGTCGTTTGAGAGGGAAAGTGCCATGACGCAGCATTTACGCCTACACGAGCCAGGAGCGTCGCCTTTTGTGTGTCCGTGTTGTCGCGGGTTCTTCCCTGGTAGGGATACCATCAGACTTCATATCGCCGCTGCGCATAAAATCAGTGCCGCAGATCTGCCCATTACATGTCCACACTGTCTAGAGCAAGGGCGACAGAACACGTTCACGTCCGTTAGGGAGTTTGTCGTGCATCGATTACGCGCACATGTCCAGTGAAGCTTCGGCTCAGTTTTCTAGTCTTTTGCGTTTGTGTCTGTCGTGCGGATGCCATGCCGCGTGACAAGCAAGAGGGCCGGGATCGCCGGGACGATCGCGAGCGGGAGCGTGGGCGCGATCGTGGTGATGGTCATGATGACAGGGATGGCCTTGGTGACTTTCGGGATCGCCTCCGTGCAGTGGAAAACCTCGCCACAGATACTGCTCACCTTGCCAGCACCTCTGCGTTTCGCTTCGGCAGTTACGCGGCAGGGAAAGGGCTCGTGTACTTTGTCAGTGGCGATCTTAAGGATCGACTCGCGCGACGGTGGGATGAGTGGAAGCGTACCTCGGCCTTGGATCCGTCGCAGCGACCGACTACTAGGCCTCGACCGTGGAAGTTGCAAGTGTACGACTTGCTCTCCGAATGGCTCGTTCAGACTGTTTCCGCGGGGCCGACTGGCGGCGGGGGGGATGGTGCCGCAGGGCTTCTTGAGACGATCACGGGCGGTGCTACCTCGGTTGAAGCTGCGAATCACGGTGACCCCCTTGATGGTAAGCCGTGGCCTATCATCCTCACGTTCCGGGGATCTGAAGCAAGCCAGGCGATCAAGGATGCCTGGCTGGCTGAGGGGCTGCGCCCGCATTTGGGTCCGGGTAAGGAGCTCGGCACTCGCCCAGCCAGATATCTTCCTGGAGGTGCACATAAAAAAGTATTGGAACATCTGCCGGACAAAGGCAAAGGTAAATCTGGGTTGCGCAGATCCCCGAAACGTGAAAGCGACCAGCGTGGTGCGTCTGTCCGAGATGGCAAGATTCAACGCCGCGGAACCTAAGGACTGCGTGGGGTCGCATCTGGACGGGAATGTTTCGTGTGGTCGTCGGTGCTGTCCGACTACCGTTTGATGTCTGGTGCCGGTGCCGTCCGGCCCAGCCCGCATACGGGTGCCGTCCCGCGGGATAGTCGTCGTCGCTCGCGTCGTCATCGTCGTTGTCGTCTACGTAGTCCTGCGGTTGCTGCTATCTTCGGCGTCGACGTGACTGTGTGCTTATTGGTCTATAAGGGTGCTTCGTTATTACAGGCACTTGCGGTTTTATTTCGCGGCTTGCTGCGCTATGTTGCGTTGCAAAGTGTGGGTCTCGAAAAGACCATGCTATGCCCTGCGTTAGGCTGATCTGCTCTGGTCGCACTGTTTTTCGTCGAGTCTTAGGGCTCTTTTTCACGCCTAGGTTTCTTATTGCTGCGTGTATTACGTTTGGCTGCGAGGCCCAGATGTCGCAAAAACTATGCTATGCCTTACAGGCATGTTGCTTCGGAGTGCTTGACTACGTCAGTTAGTGCCTGATGTGTGGTTGTATGCTCGCATGTTTGCCTGAGTGACGGTGAGTTGCTGTTTGTTCGTACCACCTGGTCCCCTGCTGATTCGGTAAGTTGACTGACTTCCCCCTTTTGACTTATAGGTTGTTCCTGGCCTCCCCTTCTTGATCCTCCCAGTGTTTGCTCTGCATCTTTTAGCTGACCTGTTTTCAACTTTCAAAATTCATGCATTTTTGATCTCTCGTGCGGCTATGTCCAGGATCTGGACAAACAGCCGGCAACCAACCAGTCATAACCGGCAACGTCAGATGTCGCACCCATCACGTTAACGAAGCCGGGCGCTTGGAGATCACACGGCCAGCAGGTTTCTGCCGCAGGAACTTCCCCATGGGACGACGGAGCACAGCATTGGAGCTAGATGGTTTCCGACAAGTGTACGGGCGAGAACGGCGGCGTTTGCGGCCTGAGCTGAATGGGCTGAGGCGTGTGACGTTGTCGTTCCATGTCGTTCCGCACCAGCTCGTTAACCATGCTTGTCGACGAAGTGCAGGACTAGAAGAATTGGGTTCGTGCCATGGTTTTTGAGCACTTTCGCATAGTTTCTGAATCAGCCGAAGGTTCGTTCTGCGACGAAAGAGTATTGACACTCTGCCAGCGATTGTCCTTCTTCTTGTGTGCAGGCGGTGAACAAGGGCAACGGGGTGCTTGAGCATGTCTGACTTGTTGACTGCTGGCATAGCGCAGCACACGCGATGGCACAGAATGCAGTCCACAGCAGGGAGAAGGGTAGTTGCGTCTTCCGAGGTCTGGGCAGCCAAGGCACTGTTCTCCGGAGACCTCATCCTATAGTCCAACGATCAGCCCTGTAGCTGGGTGAATTGCCATGAACCATCCGTTTGTACGCTTTCTGATGATGCCGTCTTTCGGAGGTCGTCCATCATGAGCGGCATGAGCTTCCAAAAATTTGGACGAGACTTTCTCATGGCCGTCTGATCATCGCCTCGTGCACTGCGGCACCTTCTGAAAGTGAAACCGCATGTTGTTTTTAACCATTTGCGGAAGGATGTGGCAGGCTTGCACGAAAATGTCATCGAGAGAGGAGAGTCGATGACTATGGAGACGAGCTTCTCTTCCATGTGCTTGTTTTCCAACTGTGTCCACATTCGCTCGCCAACCTGCACAACGTTCAAAGAGAGTTGTGCTGTGGTGTGTTCTAATCTCCACCGAGCATGCTCGTTGTTGCCTTTCGACAGAATCTCCTTCTGGGCAAAGGCAATGGTGCACATGCTGAGGCTAGCGCTGAATTGGAGTGCACCGTGGTAATCTAAGAACGACCGATGAAATACTGTCTTCGGATTGGTAAAGACTATATCCAAGTCCTCGACCATGCAGTTGTTGACGTTCTTGCCGTCGACCCATCCGTACTTTATGTCTTCGTCAACGTGTACAACAGAGCGTGCGCTGGTCAACTCATGGAGTTGAATCATACGCTCTGTGCGCATGCAGGTCTCGAGTATGCTCGAGTGATGACATCAGATTTTTGGGATCTGAGACTATGGCAGCAGGAATACGCATGTTGCGCGAGGTGGACCGCCATTCCCACCAATGTGTTGTTCCATTCCGCCCGGCATGATGCCATTAATGGCCTGTGGACTCAGCTTGAAATAACAAACTGCGTCGAAGACTGTCAACGTTTCCATGAGACTGTCCATGAGAATCCGAAGAAGAGGTCCCCCTGTCGAGCTGTCTGCAATATGACAACTCTTCCTGTCTCAGGCAAGAAGAGTCCCCACCAATGATGATCCCCTGCGTCATCAACTTTAAGACACATTCACGTATTGGACTCATACTCCAAACCATCCATAGAGGCACTGCTGACGAGAGCTAGGACTTCTGTCTCCATCTCGGAAGAAAGACGTTGGAAGCAGCGATTCATGCCCATGCCGAACTACCGTCAACATTCTGAAGCAAGCCATCGAAGGCATGGACATCCAAGACGCTGACTAGAGAGGCCATGGCATGAAGCAAACAACTCTCATTTACTACCGATTACGTTGAGGGCTGTGGAACAGCACCTGCACGTATATAGGAGCCTCCTTTGCCGTCCTATACGTATACATATACAGATACAAATACATATACACATAGACATATACATATATAGGTATCTAGACATAATGAATCCTACTGACTTTTCGACAGACAGATAACTAGGTAGGTAGATAGAACAGATAGATAGATAAATAGATAGATAGAGAGACACACACGCATCAAGACATGCTCAATGCTGCTCGGAGGGACCGGCTGGATGCCAGGCCTTTGTTGCACAGAGGATGAAAAGATCGAGGGCTCTTCTGAAGTAAGATCGAATATAAAATTGAAAGTATAATGCTAAAGGGATTTTGGGGAGATAAGATTACGAAGCGTATCCCCTCAAAGACCCTATATCATTCATACTATAACCTCAACAAAACCCTGTTCTACTCAAGAAGTCGTTAGGAGCTCTCAGCTGAGGTGCTGTTGCCTTTTTGGGTCTGCCACACAAAACTCGAAGGACACCGCGCCCAGCTGCCAATCTGGCGTCAGAAGATACAGCACCCAGAGAACGGCCGAGTCCTCGGAAGTGCTGCAAAGCTGAGGGCAGGGGCTTCAAGCGAGAGAGGGGGCTCAGGCCCGGAGAGGGGTCCGATCAGGGTAAGCCGAGCTGCGTGATGGGCGTGAGCTAGGCCGAGCCGCATCTCGTCTCCGCCATTTTGAAACCCTTGCAAACTCTTGCGGAGCTGTGGCGCCCAGGAGAGCAGCTGGGAAAGGGAGATGGCAGCGCAGCAGAATGCCACAGCAAGCCCGCCGTGGCCGGCCAACGCGGTGGCAAAGCTCTCCCTGGCAACCTGAGAGGCTTCAATGCGTCGTGGCTTCCGATATGCTGCTTGGACAAGCTTGAGCTCACTCCGTGAAGAGCCAGCACACGCCATGACGCGCACACACGGACAAAACATAGAGCTGACAAGGAGTTAGTGCAAGGGTGGCTCGACGAGAAAGCTTGACAAACAGCAATGAAAATGCGACATGCAGTTGAATGGTTGAAGAACTGCTGCAATCCAACTGTACGGACAAAACAAACCGACATTGCCTTCTTCAAGCTCAAGGTGCAGAGAGCTCATAGCTCTGGGAGTCTGCCATGTGCAGAGGCCAGATCGCCTGGTGTTGAACTGCCGATGCCGCAGCTTTCTCCTGGCACGATGCCAGGGCATGAGACATCAAGGGTGCGTGCATAGACTTGCGGCAGGGTGCATAAGCCCCTGCTGATGCTGTGTGCGCAAATTTGTCTCTACAAAACTGAGTACCTGCTTTTTCGGAGCATGCGAGAAGAGAAGAAAAAGATTGCTGAAGACGGAATGAGCCGAGATTCGGCTGGCTGATGAACTTGTTGCCAGCTGCGAGGACGCAAAACCAAGGGGAGGATCCCCCATGTGAACTGGCGAGGTTCGTGAAGATACCTCACAAAGAATCCGCGGAAAACGGAAATGTTGAACCCAACGAAGCTTGAAGCCAAGGAACGCTGAAAGAGTAGATTTCTGCAGTTGCTCGGAAGGCCAGTGTAGCTCCGACCGATCTTCCATTTCCTTCTGATCTCCTTTTTCTTGGCGCTTCCCCGAAACCGCCAGTAAGAGCTCTGCCAAGGCTTCAGCTCCGTCGCGCCGGTGGAAGACCCGCGACAGAGCATTCTCTCTGATCCAGGACCCAACCTCATTATTCACTGACATCCGGGCTATTGAGGGGTACTCGAGAACGGATCCTATGGTTTGCCAGCAGAAGTTGCGACACCAAGAGGCTTGCTCGGAGAAGTCGCGATTGGAGGCTAGGAGCACCGCTTTCTTCACGTAGTCAGACACAGTCAGGGCCAGACAGCAACTCCTCACGGATGGAAGGCTCTTCTTGAAGAGGGTTCGGATGAATCCTGCAGCAAAACCTCCAGCAAGATGCTGTCCTTTCAGGGTCACCAATGGTACGCCAGCACTCAAGGCATCAAGTGTGGTTGTGTGACCACCGTGAGGGAATGTGTCAAGAACCACAGAGGCGTGTTTCAGCATCCAGAAGTAGGTGCTGGCATTTTGCATCGGGAGGAAGCACAAACGAGCCAGCTGGGACTGCTCCAGCTGAAGGGCAAGCCTGGAGGCAATGCGCTTGTGGATTTCCGGCTGCGGGTGCCCCACCCGGATCGCTAAAACAGCCTCTGGGTCCGGGTCCGCCTTGAGAATTCCCACCAGCGCCTTATCAAATGCCGGTACGAGCTTGTACAGCGTCTGTGCCACCAGGTACACGCGCTCGGAGGGTTTTGTCAAGGCACAGGTGCCAGAGCCAGAGCTCTCCAGCAGCGAGGCCCAGCGAAGGGTAGACCTACCCTTTTCCGCCTGTTCGGGAACGGTGCTCGGGAAGAACAAAGGAAATCCTTTCAGCAGGAGGAGCTGCTCGCTGTACTGGCTCTGGGCCTGAAGCCATTCACTTGGCTCGAAAGCCTCGAAGCTGAGAAATGCGTCGATGGTCGGAATACCGGTGGTGGACGCATGGCCATAGGTAACCATCTGCAGTGGTGCCAGACGGCTGTGAGCCAGAGTGAAACTTCGCACGTCCAGACCAATTTCTAAGAACACCAGACAATCGAGCTCCAGACTCAAGATGGCAGTCCTGGTGCGGCCCAGCTCCTTCGGCGTGCCAGGCGAAGTCGAGCTCCAGTAGGATGCTTCTTCTACATGATCCGCACGCTCGAGGAGTGCTTCCGCGACTGCTGCCGAATTTGGGGACTTGCGCTGTAAATGTCCGAGGCACAAGAGAGCAACCCAGACGGATTTTGGCAAAGGCCAAATGAGCCCTCTGGCCAAGTTGCCCACGGCACTATCGCCAAAAAGTCCAGAGACAAATCCAACCCGAACTTCTGGGGACTTGCGAAGGCCGTCTGTAGCCCCGTGCAAGGCGGCGTCGAAGCCCAGTTTTCGAAGTGACCGTAGATGAAGTCGTGAGAATGCGGATGCAATCTCGGGCAAGTGCGGGACGAGTGCCGGCCCGAGATAAGTCAAGCGAGTCATCTCCACGGAACGGGTGTCAAAAGCAGCTGGTATGCCACAGGCTCTTCCTCTCAGAGGTGCCCCCTCTTCTACGATCAGCGCACTGAGCCCTGCCGTGAAGTTTTCTATCGCCTCCACAGCCTCTTTCTCAGAGCCATGGGTGGCAGGAAGCCATGACAGACGTGTTTTGATCCAAGCGCCCTGATGCTCCTCCGGCTTCCACAACATTGAAGGAGCTGTTGGCCAGTTCTCGACCGCATGTTCGAACCATGTTGCAGCACCTCCCAAATCGTCAAGCAACTCATGCACGTGGCCCACCATCATCGCGGCCCAGGGATCCCTGCTTGCGAGAAGCTGGGTACCTTGTCTGTCTCGTATCATCAGCAGCGCTTTGTCAGCTTGCTTGTACTGCAGGAGAAGGAATGCTCCCAAGAGTCCGGCACGTGCAGCCCAGCGCTGAACAGCCAAGCCGGCGTCTTTGGGAAGTCGTGCAGCCTCCTGATACTTTTCAAGGGCTGCCTGCAACTGGCCTTCCTCCTCGAGTGACATCCCTGCTGCCAGCAACCCTGCCACTCGTGCCCCTGATGCCAAGAACTGCGGCTGAAATGGCAAGAAGGACATTGGAAAGGCCTCCGCCTGGCTGCATGTTTCGACACAGCACGTGGTGTTCGCGGCGCTGGCTCGAGCAGCAAGCCGGGGGTACAAGACGATGATCGCCCCCTTGGATCGCATGCAGCGGTGCAGGGACACGTGTTCACAGTCGTCACGGCCCTCATCATATCGGCAGCTGCTGAACTTGTGTAACAGGTCCTCGTGGTAAAGTGCCAAACCACCAAAGCAGCTGTCCACTGGAATGAGTGAGCGTGCTGTGGAAGATGCAGCACAAGACTTGCATTCTGTTTCCTCATCTTGCCACTCCATTCCGCAGTCACAATGTTCTCCCCACTGTCTCTGCAGACCGCAAAGCGCATGCGGAAAGAAGCTCTTTCCAGTTTGCTCTTCAAAATCTATGGGAGACAAGCCTTGCAAACCCTCACCCCGCAAGGCGAATGCGTCATAGAGGCTGTTGGAGCGATACCACGTATGAGCACAGAGGGCATGCCACCGGGCCTCGTGGCCAAGAGCTTCCAGCAGAACTGAGGCAGACCACTCCATTCCAACATCAGCATCGACCATTAAAACCCAATGCTCCTTGGCCGGGCCCTGGGCCTCTCTCCGCAACTCAGCGAGATACATGTTCCTAAGCCTGGCTAGGAGGCGCACTCCATCGTGACCCCATCCTTTGGCTTTGAGCTCACCTCGGTTGTTGTACGGCCCTATGTGCTGATCCTGCGAGAGCGACAGGCGGATTGTTCTCATGGTTGTCTTTCCTGCCGCAGTTTTGGACCAGTGATCCAGATACTTCCCAGTACCATCTGTAGAATCGTTTTCAACAAAAATGATTCGTACCTGTCGGAAATGATCGGCCAGGGTTTCGATCCTCTGGCGGAGCTGAGGCAGATGCAAAGCTGCGTTGCGCACGAGGCCCCCTACCAGAAGCGTGGCATTTGCTGCCCTTGACTGTCCGCGCCGCAGGCGCTGGAGTACAACATCTTGAGGCTCCACGACAAGAGGAATGCAGAGTGCCCGAATGAGCAGCCAACAATAAAGCATCGACAACATCAGAAGCTCAGAGGTCAGGCCTGGCGAAGGCCTGTCCTTGCATACAACATTCTCCGCTTATGACATTCCATGGCGCAGGGCAGTGCATGCCGGAGAATGGACACGCTGCTGCACACCGGGTAGTGGACTCACGTACAGCAGGGCCGTGCAACCAACGAGTTCCACGGCAGCCTCTCCACTGCGTCGTGTCCTTCGTTTGGCCGGCAGGTACACCGGGCAAACTGCTTGGCAAGCAGCTGCCTGTCATGGCCAAGCTTACATACTCTAGAGGAGTGACACGGACGGGGTGTCACTCGTTGTCACAACTGCCTTTGACTCCTTAAACCATACGTCATGCACGGTCAGGGTCTGCCGTTGCACAATAAACTCATTCATTCTGACGTCTGCCCCGTGTCTCGAAGTCGCTTGTTTTCTTTCCGTGCAATGCGCGGTCGCTTGTTCCATGTCTGGCTTCGCGCATTGCCCTGGCAGCTGCCGCAGCCCTGCGCACCTCGGACTCTCGGCTGACAGCAGGGCGGTCCAAAGCGCAAAGTTGCGAAGTTAACTTCCTGGCTGCCAGGTGCCAGGCCGTCTCAGATCGCGAGGGCGCAGCCAGTACAAACAGCGCCATGGGCCTGGGTTCAGATTGGTAGGGCATCGACAGACTCTCAATGTGCTCTCCCGCAGCAGATCTTCTCAGCCAGGGCTCAGGGTCCCATCACAGCATCGAGCAGCTCTGCTTCGAAGACTTTGCTGAGGAGCCCGCATCTCATCTTGCGAGAAGAGCTGTCGGCGACGGAGGAGTACCTCCAGCCTGCGAGAGAACTCCAAGAAGACACCACCAAAACCCAGCACAGATCACAGCGACTAGTACTAGCAAAAACATAAAGGTAATCGCAGCGCGAAAATCAAAATCAAGAGTAGCAGCAGACGGAAGAAAGAATGAAAGTAAATAACAAGATATTTGGTTTCTGGACGTACTTCATGCTATCATTGAACGAGGAACGATGTTAAAGCTTTACTGCAAGCTCAGGCCCACACCCGCTTTCCCTGAAGAGCTTGAGGTAATGCTGCGGGGTTCGCCTGTAAAAGCGCAACCGCAATGGGAGGCTTCTTTTGAGGTCTTGGCTTGGGGTTGAAGGTTTATTGCTATTATGATTATTATTATGAGTATGATGAATATTATTATGATGATTATTATGATTACAACCATTATGGTTGAACGTTTAAGGTAGCGGGCCTAGGGGACCCAGTCTCAGGAGTGGACAAGACGGACATGGGTCCACTGCGTTGGGAGCCACCGTTTGCGCCGCCTCAGACTAACACGACAAGCTTCGGGCGAGAAGCTGCAAAGGGCTACCCAGAGACTCTTATTTGCATTTTTATAATAATAATTCAGAAAAAAAGGCCCTAAATTACTATAAGATCCCTGATATGACTTGAGGCATATTCCTGAATTTCGAGGTATTGGTCTCCGGGTATCTGAGTATATCTGAGTCCTCCGCGCCAAAGCTCACCCGTCTCATCGTCGAAATAAGATCCAACGCCTTGATCTGGCCCGAGGCCCGAATACGCTTGGACCAAAATGGGCGAACACCGCTCCGACCAGAGACTGGCACTGCAAGGGAAAGAACGGTATACGCTTTTTCCGCAATGGAACACGGACCATATCCTTCGCCAAGAAGGGCTATTGGACAACATGTCCAGTCTTGAAGAAAAGATCATGGCATCAGACACGAAAAACCAGGCGGGATGAAGCAAATAACGAAGCATATCTGCTCAAAAGTCTGCAAAGTCCGGGAGACCAGCGGGTTTGGGCGACATTCTCCTGAAGGGCACGGCTCGCTTACAAAATAAAGCTTGAAAAAGGCCAACATCAGCATGCCGTTCACACGGATCGCACAGAGCCGCGCCTTCACTACCACGGTCCCAGCTGGCCTGCAAAAGAAGCATGATTTTGGATCGAAGCATAAAAGCGGTGGCTGCATCCGAGCCACGCAAGGAGCTCGACAGAGACACGTCGGAGGAACTTCACCACCTGGACAGCCGCACGGTAGCGACAGATCGACAATATGACATGTCTGCAGTCTTCAGACAAACTCACACTGGGTCGCAGGCATCCGCATCTGTGATGTACATGAAGATCCACCTCGTGCGAGGATGCGTCCCGGAACAACGAGTGGCCCTCACACGCTTTCTACGCGGGTGAAAGCTTGGAACCAGCTGCACACGGAAGATTGGGAGCCCAACTGGCACCACACCAGATCGTACAGCCTCGGCAGGGTTTCTGGACACTGACTGCAGCGACTGCAAAGCCAGCCTGCATTCCTCAAATGACTGAGGTTCCTGCGACTGTGTGGGCTGCTTAAAATCTTGAAGTGTGCCGCAGATGAAGTGTCCCGGCCTAAGAGGAGTGCAAACTGCACAACAGCACTTGGAGTGGCTCCGCTCAAACAACACACAAGCACGCTTCTGTGTTCGGCTCCAAGTAGTGTCGTCCAGCTCCTTTCTGGCAACTTGCAGATGTTTCTCGATGGGCTCCAGCCTCGACGAAAGGATGAGACCGGACCAGCGTTCTCTGCGGAAAGTACAGAAACTCTGCGGCGCAGGGCAGGTCGACGTGGTCGCAGTGCGTGCGGAAGACGCCTTTCGCGAGTCTACCTGGGTACCCGTCTTATCCGCTCGAAGATGCTCGGTCCATCGGTCCATATGGCAGGGCACCGATGCCAGCTCCCACATCCAAAGCGCGCTGAAAGCGGCCTGGCTGCACTTTGGAATCCTAGAGCTTTCCCGGCACACCCACAGAGTCCCCGACCCTTGGAGTTTCCACGAAGGCGTGCCAGCTTCCTGGCAAAGGGACAGGACACCGCTGCACACTGCACACCTGGACAGCCATTGCCGCCAGAGTGTCTTCATGAACTGCTGGTTGAAGACCAGATCCTTGTCGGAAACGCCACCTGCAGAAAAATGGCAGGCAAAACTAAGAAAAACACACGTGCTCTGGGACACGGCCTCCCGTCATGCCGTCCACCGTCGCAGCTTCCTCGCAAGTCTGGTATTTTCAGTTGGGGGATGTTGCTACAGTATCATAGCAGTACAGCACTACTGCAGTCAATACAGCACTGCTTCGTTATAGGATGCGGGCCTTCAGCCAGAAGTGCATGTTGCGGGCGTGCCAGCCATCCTCAGTAAGGTTTGGGGTGAACCCATGGGAGGTCTAAACGCTCAACGGTACCCAGAGAGCCCCTCGACACATCTTAGTTTGAGGAAAAACACTGATTTTCTAAGGTTTCTATAGGACTGACAAGGAGTATCTCTGAAATTACGGGAGGCTTCACTTTAGGATTTGAGCTCTGTTCTGTCATATTCCTTAGTTGCTGAGTCTAGGGCTCTCTGGAGAACTGCAGACATCGATCGTCAGGGCCCAACTGTCACGCTTGAGGTCCAGCCGAACGACTTTGCCGCTGATTTCAAGCGAAACCACGCGCAAAAGCCTCGGGTAAGTATTGCGTCTAGGGCTTTGGGTTCAGAGTTTTTTGCAACACAACAGCACAAAGTCTCCAGAGCAGAGGGTGCGACGCTTCAGCTTGACAAGCTGCCAATGAGGCACTCGCCACAGCACTCCGCCTGAATCACCCAAATCAACCCAAAGCATGTGCAATCCAAGTGCCCATTAGACCATTGACATAACCTTGCCAGCTGTCAGGGTGGTTCCTTCCTTACGAAGCCGGACTCGTCCGGGGTATGGCAGCCGTGCTCGAGTCGGGGCTTTTCTCAAGGTAGCGACTTGGTTTGAAACCAGGTTGATGGTGCAGGAGCATGGTAGCCTTCCCGGGACTGAAGCAGGGACCAGATACAATTTAAGTCTGACCCAAATTGGCCACACTCTCTGTTTGATCTCGAGGCTGCAGTGAAGACATCATCGAAGCCCGCCTGGCCGAATTGAGATCGCTCGAGCTCGGTCTGCTGATGGGTCTGCAAGATGAGGAACAAGCAGAAGCTATCATTAGTTCCATTTCAGCATGGACTTCCCCACGTCTGGGCCGCAGGTTAAGTCCATGAGACACTACTGGACCATGTTTCATCCACTTTTGTCAGACGAGAACGGCCACACGATCATGAAAATAGCTACCACATGAAGCGTACAACAAGTGACGAAGCAACGGTCAACAGTCATGCAGACTACGAGCACCGGCACGAGTATTGAACCAATACAACTTGATGGCACAGTGCAGATAGCCCGCATGGATGATTTGTGCTTAGTGTCTCGATGAACCGGTACTGTCTTCGGAAAGAGTTTTTGCCTTAGTCGCACGCCTCCATGTGACACTGACACCGACACCGACACGAATGCACCGGAGCCTGCGTCAGGCGTTTCGCCCGGTCCATCAGCTGCTGCCTTGCAACAAGCTGGCGATGAAGTAAGCAGCGCTGTCACCCTGAATTCTGAGGTTTCCTGGGCAGTCTCAACCGCAGTGTCCGGGCGAGGCCTGCGTCACTTCGCGATTTGTTGCTGTCATTGCACTTTGGCGGCACAGTCGCAGCCTTTTCCTGGGCCCCAAAGGCTTGGCCTGGGTAGATCTCACAGGGAGCCAGATTCAAAGAGAGTCGGCGCAGGCCTCTCCTGTGCAGCTTTGCCGCAGCCTCTCGCACTGCTTCTACGACTCAAGGCTCCATTTACAGCGTGCTTGACACCGAGGCAAATACCGTTCCAGCTTCTCTCGCCTCAACCGAAAATTACAACAACGGCATGGGCAACAATGGCATGGAAGGCGTGGAACGAGAGACCCATGCACTGCTGCGCAGTCCCTGCATTTGCATTCTGTGCTTCAGCTTCATTGCACCAGCCAAGACCCCGGCGAGATCATCATCTTTGAATCAGAGGCAGCCGCATCGTTCTGCAAGACCACAATCAGAAGCTCAACAGGAGCCTCGGGAACCGAAAGTGCCGCAGAAACGCCACAACAACCCCAGGACTCTGAGCAGAGGCACCCGGCGGCTCTGCTGGCCATCGAGCCACACCTTCTGGGATCTTGTTAACAGGGATTTAATTTAAGCTACCATAATGAGGAAACCATATTATGGACTATATAACTTTAAAGACTCCTTAACAAGAACCCAGCCTTGAGCGGAAGTCTTAATCCAGAGTGGCTTGCGAAAGGTTTTCCCCTAAACCCATGAACCCAAGGCATAAGCCTGTTCCTCCCTGGGCACCACGACGTGGCCACGCGCAAAGGGAGACTTTCTCAAGGTGGCGACCTGGTAGCGCACAGTGAACGGCCGAGGATTTGAGATATAATAGTGAGGCATATTGCAAGTCTCATAGTATCAATAGGATGATGGCATGATAGTGTTCCAGAAGCCCGAATAGTGACCCTGATGCCAAGTCTTATGGTATTGTAGCAAGCTCCGCTTCTCCCCGCGGGCCTCGGGATTCTCCCAACTTGCGATGGCCTCAGGGTTCGGGGTTCAAGGTTTCGGATGTAGGGTTTAGGGTCTCGGGGTTTAGGGTTTAGGGCGGATGAGGGTTTAGGTAGGGTCACACACGAAGGTGTCTCCGGAGCTCGGAAGGAACCGGGGCCAAGGGCAATGACGAAGCTCAGAGGCTCGTCTGTCGACGCTAGGAGGCTGTGCCTCATGTCACTTCCGGCAAGGTCTCACGTCGCCCGACCTATTCCCACTCAGCACTGGGCATATGCTTCTGCATTCCCGCGATCACAGCTGGTGCGAAGGGCGGGTTTGCTTCAAAGCATCCCCGGCCTCGGGCACGGCAGGGAACGTCACATGCGTGGTGCAAGAATGAGTGCCCAGAGGGAGAGCAACCAACACTGCCGAGCCGGCGTGGTTTGAACGAGGAGAAGCTCCCCATCGAACCGAAGCATCTATCGCCTCAAATTCGGCTCAGGCTCAAGGAGCATTCTGCACGTACAGCTACTCCAACCTGCGATCAAACTGCAAAGCATGTTTTGTTGTGTGCTCGCTAGCACGACCACAGGGTCGAAATGGAAGGATGGCGTTCGCCGGGATCCGCAGACCCAACTGGAATTAAACATTTTGTTGAGCTCGGCCACAGTGGCGCATGGCACAGGGCAGTAGCTTAAAACGTCCGACGTGGGATGCAGGCTGGTGCAAAGCCTCTCACTGAATCTGTTTTCGAATAGCACTGATGACCTGGTAGATGGGAATCAAGGCCACGATACCTGAAACTACAAGAGGTGGCTGTAGTCCACGGACTGCATCAAAGGCTTGATGGCATGACCATGGATTTGCATGTGATTCAAAGCCAGGTGCTCGCCAGATTAATGCCATAGCTCTGTGCGATTTCCCAGGGGCGAGGGATCTGAGGCAGTCCGCTTGTGAGCATGCCGATGAGAGACCTGTTATCTCACATGTGTGTTGGCCAGCAACCAGAACCGACGGATCGAAAGCTTGGGGCGGCACGGCCCACCGCCCACCCCATAGAACACAGGCCTGGCTCGTATACTTGACCGCACATGGCATTGTGCAAAGATGCCATGCCGTCTCACAGAGAAGTGAATTACAATCACTCGCCGTGACAGGTTGTACAATTTCGGCCTCAGAACCAGGATCAGCACCACGAAGGAGGAAAAAATTGCCACGGCCAGCCCCACTTCGCCCAGTGGCCGCAGGAAATCAATGGCGGAAGCGGCGGTATTCAGCCCCTCCTAAGCTCACTCTACCCTTCTCTCGGAGCGCTCTTCACCGTGAGTGTTCACTGGCGCTGCATTTCCGCTGCCGGGGCGCCAAGGAAGGCTTGGTCCGCTCGTACTCGTAGATCGGCACAGTGAGCAAGCGAGGGTTTTTCTGAACCGCCTCCAAGGCCAAGCCTTTCTTGGAGTCGTCCTCCAAGCTGGTCAAGTACTGGAAGGAGCGCTGCTGCATGTCGGTGTCCTCATGGAGCTTTCGACTCTAAGTGCTACATGTCAGCTGAATAATGCCACGATGCCTCCGCTCTGAGCTCGCGACGCCCAGCAGCAAGATGGGGTCTTTCTCGACCATTGTCAGGGCTACGTCCGAGCCTAGGAACCCACCCAGCTTCTCCTGGGCGAGACTCATGACTGCTGCGTGGGTGGCAATGCAAGACCTGCTGATTTTCTCCATCGTGTCCAAGTTTGCTTCGGCCGTACTGCTACTGCAGCAAGCAGAGTTTGCAAGATCTCACGGTAGCTGAGAGCGTATGCTATGGCTGCTGGCATCTGGCCTGACCATGCACGACCCCAGCTTGATCCCGCCAAGGTTCATAGCGACCGACGATGACATCTCTGCCTGCTTTGCCACACAAGCTTGCAGCTAAAGCACAAGACACTGTAGTTTTAGAGGTTGACCTTCTTGCCGCAAGGTGCCGGCCGCTTCATCCATGAACGTACCGGACTCGGCAACTTCCGGATACTTCTCTGCCAAGGAGGCATAAGCTCTGTCTGCCTAGCAACATCTGCGAAGAGCTTCGGTTCCATAAATTGCATGAGCTGGAATTTTTTCAGCTGGCCGGGCTCGGGGGCTCTTCTCCGGCCTTGGCATTGCCCTCCTGGTCCCAAGGGAAGGCCCGCAAAGCTGCTCGGCCCCGGGAAGAGCTGCGGAAACCTGCAAAAGCGGCCCCACGTCTTCGCTCCAGGGTGGAGAGTCAAAGCTCTGTACAGCATGGGATACCAAGCATTTCCTCCCACCAAGGTCTTGAGTCAGGACCTGAAGAGAAGGCACTGCCAGCCACCACCAGGGCGCAAGCAAGCCTATAGCAGGATTTTGAAATCGCCCACACAAGACTTCCTTCTGCGAGCTTCCCTGGGATCCTGAGCTCGAGACAGCGTGAGCACCCCGAGCTTGGGGTGCGCGCGGCGCAGCACGCGCCTCCACTGTCTGGGCAAGTCCTTATCAGAGCGCAAACATACGATGGGCGCGAGCGAAAGCTGTGTACTTGCTCCTCAGGGCGGCACCATCGAAGCGCTGGGAAAGGATTCCAACCCGCACTGTTTGAGCAGCAAAGCTAGTTTCAGGTTGACATGACAGCCACGGCATGCTCCACACCTCACAGCTCTACGTGTGAAACCCTTAGTCCCAGGCAGTCGGGAAATGCACTGCAGTAGTTTGGGAACCTGGTTCCAAAGCTGAACACTCTGGAAAGTGCACAACATGCCCAAAGGTGTTCAATGTGACATCAGATGCCAAGTCAGGTTCGCACCAGCAGTTCAGTGGCGATGCAAAGCATTCGGCCTGGTTCTCGTTTGCAAATGATATAGGGTAATATACTACAGTATACTACAGTAGACTACAGCATACCATCATAAAATACACTAGAATCGTAGAATATAGAAAAAAAACCGCTCCGGGTCGCCCGACCTGCACAGCGAAGTCTTCCTGCAGAACTTTCCAGGCCGCTGAAGGCAAGGCCAGTTGGAAGCCAGTCCCACCTATACTACTGTCGGGGTTCCTTATTTGGGGGGGTATGTTCTACTGTACTATAATCATAAGAAGGAACCATAATCATTGGGAGGGTATTATTTTCTACTATAATCATAAAAAGGAACCATAATTATTATCCAGTCCCACCTAAAGCCAGATATCGCATTCCGAGGACCATGACCGCCTTCTCGAAAGGGCAACTCTGCACTCCATGGAACTCGTACAGCTTCTTCAGCTTCTTGTAAGCGAACCCGGAAAAACGCACCCTGGCTCCTGCAGATTTGCAGACCAACAACACCTCATCGCCTTCTTCGGACCGCTGCATCTCGACCACCTCCCTCTTGGACTTCTTTGCAGCTGCCAGCTCTCGGATGGCAGCGGCCGCTGCTTCCGACGAGGAAGCCAGCCGCCTTGCGATTTCACAAGCGGCCTTTCTGGAGAATCCAGCTCGCTCCAAGTCCGAAACGAGGGCCGGGTCCTCTGCCAGCTTCGGAGTCGGAAGCAGCGGATCCAAGCCGCCAGCGAAATCTTTGGCGGAGAGCCACCAACGCTCAAAGGCCATGCTGGGGTATCGACTCTGTCCTTCTGAAGTGCACTCGCGTCGGAGCTGCACCTTCAATTCTTCAAAGAGATTGGTCCTCCGCGACTCCAGCCAAACCGAAGGGCCTGAAGCATCGTCGACCGAGTCGCTGCCAGTCGCGGCAAGAAAGGTCCTGGTGTCCTGGTCACCAGCAGATACATGCCACGGAGTGGCCACTACTACATCGCTCTTCCCTTTGCTCTTCTTCGTCTTGCTCACGGCCAGGTTCAGGCCAAGGTCCAGCGGATGAGGCATCAGCCCATTGCAAGAATCGACCTTCCCCTGATTAACACGGGCTAATAGGAAGTGAACAGCCTAGATTACTCAAAGTAGTGGAATTGGCTATGTCTGTGGAGCCTGCAGTGGTGTGTTGCGCATGAGCTGGGATCCAAGCATAAGAAGTGAAACGACAGCAACCACCAGGTAAACCACACACCCGGACCTCGGAAAGACCTCTGCTTCAATCCTAGCATCATGGCACCATTCCCTGCATGATTTTGTCTAGCCCCTGCCCCTACAACCTTCAGTCTCCACATGTGTCCCCACTAAACTCCTGTACCCTCTGTAATTCTAGTCAGTCTACTGCAGATCGCCGCAGTTTAAGTAAGTTTCATACCTTATTGACTCCTGCCATCAAAATCCATCAAAGCTTTGAGTACTCCTGCCTTCTCAGCTTTTCTGGTCTTGAACTGCCTGTTCCATGACTAACACTGTAGGGCGACCACAAAAAGCGATCACTTTGTGCCCCAATATCTACTGTGATCCCGGTTCTTGGTTTGCAGACCCGCACCATAATATCGGCCCCCGGCATGCCCGGATCCAAACATGCCGAATCCCTGCGACTGCGCCAGTTCTCCCGCTGATGATGATGATCACGCTGACGACGCAAACCCAGACCCCACCCGGGACTCGCACGGAGGAAACCTAAGCAGACAGAAACCCCAAACCCCACACCAGGGGTAGGCACCCCAAGCACAGCCAAATCCCAAGCTCTTCGTCATCTCCTGCCTTGAAAAGCTGTGGTGCATCTAGCTGGTGCTTCAATCTTCTGAACCGAACATTTCTGTTTGACCTAAGGGTGATCCGGCACAGAGATGCAAGCTGAGGAACATATTAGCCACTTCCAGGAACGGGACAAAAAGAAGGCCTCGATGAGGTACCACAAGGGCCTCACATCTGACACCGGATGTCGTGAGCATCATCCCAGCCCAAAGCGTTGATGTCTCCGTGCTCAGAAACCGGCGTGCACATTCGGCCCTATGAAAATCCCCACAGCATTATGCCCCACTTCGCATCGATTTTGACTGCACAAGTCGAGAACCATGAGACGGCCGCACGCGCGAGAACAATCACGTGCACAGGCCGATGGTGGTCTTTGGGTTGCAGCTCATGACGGCTGGTGGAGCGGGGTGAAACATGCATACGAAGTTACAGGGTACAGTAGAGCAGAATCATGCATCTCGGTCGACCTACTTCCGCTTGAGCTCTGAATAGCAATCTTTGTCATGAAGCTACTGCTGAGTCACTAGTAACTAGTAGAATGCAACAAAAACCTCGGTGAAACATGCTCACCAGCCCATGGCTCCTAGCCTATATACAATAAGCGTTCTGGGCTGGCCTTGTCAGCCAAGATCCCAGAGGCTCACTTCATCTCTGCCGCTTTTGGACACTCGTTATTGCCTACTTCTACTTTCGTTGCGGACCTGAAAGGACAATACGAGTCTTTCGTCACACAACTGCTGGCGTGGACCATGTCTGCTTCCAAGAAACCGCTTCCGCTTCCTTACAGTTCTGTTTTGGCTTTCCCCACCTCGAAGCTTCCGTTTGCAGACTTCGACGAAGCCGAAACGGGCATGAGGCCTTGTAGGTGCTCGCCTTTTCTCTGCCGATCCACTCTCGCCAAGCACTTCCTGCAATAACGGATAGACAGGACCATCGACAGCTAAACGATCAAGCACACAAGTCGGATGACAACAAGAATACCGCGTGGTGGACAGGGCCGTCTTGCGGCTGCATGAACAGGGGCATAGTTTTCCGTGGGGAAACTTCTCACTTGCTCGAGGCAGTTGCGGCCTTCTTCTATCCTAACTTCATCTTCCATTTCCAGCTTTGCTGCCTGGCAGCAAATAAACGGCCATGACTCTTGCAGCAATCTCCTCTTGCTGCAGCGTGCGCCTGCACTCCTGAACCTGGAGCTCGAAGTGTGAGGGCCTGCTGGCAGCCGAGTGCCAAGGCGAAGAGCCGATTGTTCGATGACCGCCTTCTCCCCCTGTGGCGCTTGCGGGAGATCGACTGCGAGTCGCACCTGGGCTGGGACATCAAGCGAGCCGGCACAGGCACAAGACGTGCCCTGTGCTCCGCACATACAGGTCACCTCGCTTGCTTCCCGACTCGACAAGGCCCTTGCCCTTGAGTCGGAGCACCTGACAAAGCCATTGCATGGATTCCGCAATGCCACGTGGGAAGCCTACGTTCTGCGCTTGGCCTCATCTGGCTGCTGCAGACGCTCCTTGGTGATAGTTACCTTAGCCAAACAGGTGTTGAGCTGCAGCAGACAGCAGAAGCTGTTTCAATCGGTAATGCCGTCTGACGAAGTATAGGCCAGTGGACCGTCTCTTCTCCGAGATGCTGCCAAGAAATCCTTGGGATTGCTAATCCGGCAGTCGGCAAGGCTCCGCTGAAGACAGCATTACATCCAAGCAACGTGAAGCCGAACAGGGCTTGCTCCAATGAGACGTGGAGCACCTTACCGGAAACACTTGAGCACGTTCCGTCACCGAAGGAGCAACTGAGGTAGCGACCGTGTGCAGGTCTGACTCTGCAATTCTGAAGCTGTCCTCCTTGCTGCCTGGCAACAGGTTAGGTCATGTGACTGTAACTGCTGGGATGCGCTAGAGACAGTATGGCAACAGCTTACCTCGCTGCACTTTGAAGTTCACCTGTGCAGGCAGCGAATCAGCGATGGACACATACGCGTGCACACACACACACACACACCTAAAGAGAAGGGAGGCAGAGAGACCGACCTACCCACAGCATGCCTTTGCTAAACAAAAGCCTACCTGTTCATGAATCGACTTCCATGTGTGATTCTGCAGAACTGCCGAAACCTCCCCAGCTCGCCTTGCCGGGGAACTTTCCTGGCGTTTGGTGGCCAACATTCGACAGGACCTGACAAGAAGAAAAGATGAGCAAAAAAGGCACTTGAACCCAAAACCTCAAACCTCCAAAACTCTACCACGCAGAAAGCAACTTCTCCGGGAGCCTTCAAAGAAGCTCCCTGCTTGGCCCCCTTGCTCACTCTCAGCGGCACCTCGGCTCTGGCAGAGACAGCGACATGGGTTTAGGAGTTTAGGAGACTTTGGGGGGCTTTTGGGGTTTAGGGCTTCTTTGCCTCGACCCCAACTTCTCGACACCTCTCTCGACTTTCCTGCTCCTTCTCTCTCATGCCAACCACCTGACAAAGAACATCAAGAGCGGGCTCATCACGCGCACAAGACACACCGCTCTGCGCCTGCCTGACGCCCGAAGGGCGTCATGCCATATTTCGGCACCTGGACCTACCAAGAGAGCGCGGAGGGAAAGCCAAGGGCCAAGATGGCCAAGAGCAGTGAGCTGCACCTTCTCTGGCTGACACCGACCGCAATCCTGGCACTCAGGCCTTGCAAAGCCCGCACAACCGACGCGGCATCTCTGCCGAATCCTTCAAGCGCTCTCAGTTTTCTCTGCACCCTGTGGCCTGCCGGGGTCTTCTTTGCAACCGCGACATATCATAAGCCTGGCCACCCGGAAACGCGTCAGCTGCCGCTGCTTTGATCTTCTCTCCAGGCCTAGGGAAGACGAAGACCTTTTTCTCCACGCCATTGTAAAGCTCGGAAGCTGAAATGGGCACCATGACCTGGCAATTCCCGATTTTCGTCACGAGGAGGCTCTCCGCTCCAGGCCGCCTCGAGCTCCTCGCTTTGCAGCTTCTGCTGGATCTGAGATTCCACCTTCGCCTGAGTGTTGGCTCGTACATGAACCGGAGGCATCCGCAGAAGCCGAGAAGGATGCCTTGTCAAACTGTCGCTTCTGCTGCTCGATCTGCTGCTTGAACCTTGGGCGGACACCATCCAGCTTTACATCGGCATGCTTGGATTGCTCAGGAAGCTGGGGCGACAGCATGGCATACTGCGGGTGGTTCTTTGGAACCTGTGACGATTCAGTGTTGTGATCACGCCGGTTTGCTGCGACTGCGGAACTCATACAGGTATTACTAGCTTCTCCTCAACTCGACACAGGCTCTGTCCATAATGAAAGAAGCAGAACCGTTACTTGTCGCAGCATCAGAATGGCGAACGCTTGACTGGAGGACACTGTTGTCAGGAAGTCTGCACTGCCAGCCCGAAGACGTGCCTGATTGAGCTGCGCATCCTTGCCATCGCACATGTGCCATGTGAAAGTGCTGCCAAGTGAACGCAAGCATATGTATCAGATGCAGCTGCGTCGCCATTTGTGCTTTCTGCCCCTCCACTTCCTTCCACGCTATCTCAACATTCTTGACGAGCTGCATACCACCTGGTCGGAAGATCCACAATGATACTACGAAACCCCTTGAACAACTCCGTGATATACCAACATTACCCACTCAGTGAAGCTTCTTGTCTGAAAGCAGACGGGGCCGGGAGGATAAACCACGCTGCAGCCGAGCCACCGAGGTTGTATTGCCTCACGTCCCAAGGACTCCCAGCAATGTGAGCTGCTCAAGGCATCATCAGAGGAAGGCAGATAACAAGAGTTCGAGCTAAGCGGCCTTCGCTTCTCTGGATCTCCAAGAACCTGCACAGCAGTGACTGGGACTCCATGAATCGCATTCAGCTGTGGGTTACCCGGCTACCCTCGTGCCCGAAGGCCTCATAGGCCTCTCTCATGTCGTTGAAAGCTTTTGGATCACCGCCTGTGCTTGCACCGGCTCGTCTTATACGCACGGCTGCCAGAAACCAGCGGTCAGCCTTTGTCAGGATGCATTGACACCGACAGTCTCCGGAACTTGCCTTGCCAGCGCCAAGAGTCACAGCAAATGGACCTATAGGCGGTACCAGGCTGCAGTACAGCTGCTCTTGACCGCGGCTTGGTCTGCATCCTCCGTAAGGTCTAAGAGCTTGTACAGGTCTGCTCCTGGAAACTGCCCACTGCCCGCAAAGGCCAAGCATCGTCTTCCCACGCAAACGAAGAGATCCGCTTCAGAAGTCTTGATCTTTCAGGCCGGGTCTCCCATGCTGTCTTGTTCGTCCGCCATGGCTACCCGCTTGAAATCGAGCTTACCTGCAAGGAGAGGCCACCACCATCAGAACGGGCACGATCAATGTAGGATTCGAATCACGATGCGCCTTTCTTGCCGGTGCTCTTGCCTTGCACATGTCAGCTGCGAGAAACGTTCCAATTCCGACAAGGCAGCCGTCGAATGACCTACCAAAGCTAGTGCAGCCACACCACTAGGCTTCTCCATGACCAAAGAAATCTTCTTCAATTCAGCTTCGTCCTTCCGGAGACTCGTGACATACGAATTCTGCTCGCCTCATGCGGCAAATCCGTGCAAGTCCTTGTTCTCGAGCTTCTTCCTGTCTATGCCCTCGAGACCCTCCACGGAGAATTTCACAACCTCGGCATACGAAGAGACACACACAACCTCCTGCAGCACGCATTGCGGCCTTAGCACGGCACCTTGAGTTTGGGCGTGTTGATAAGAACTTTGCCATTGTTGGCGGCCCACAAACAATGGCCCTCTGGCTCACACTCCTTCCAAAGAGCATCGATGACACAGATCCCAAAACCACTCTGGAAGAGACGAGATCCCTCCTTCAAGGGTGACTCGACGAAGCCGTCTCTCAGGAGAAGGTACTTGGACGTCTTGCCCTCCTTGCACGCTACTACGGCACCCCGTGCCCACTGATGTCAGAAAGCAAGGTCTACCGATTCCCGGCCAAGACTCCCATTCAGTGTTTACCAGCCACCTCATCATACGAGCCAAACGAGACCAGACAGGTGGAGTCGCTGCATTACGCTGATGTTCAGACTGAGCCGGGAACTCAAACTCAGCCTGAGCACAGATCTTCGTTTAGGCATACAGGGAGTACAGTGGAACTCGCATGAACAGCAGCTTGGCTTGGAACTGAAATTTCCGAATTCTCTGTCTTTGGCCACTCAGCGCCTTTTCTGCCACCACCTCCACCTCCCATCATTCCACCTGGCTGGAAGAAGGCAAGACAAGGAAGCTCAGTATCTGCTGCCTCTGCGAAGTTTTTGTTAATATTACTACTATTACTAGTAAACTGCTGGCGTTACGACTCCGAATCCCCTTGTTACTACGGTCATGACTTACTGTCCACGACGCCTCCTCCCATCATTCCTTGGAGCATTTCGGCCGGAATTTCGAACTGGAACTGTCCTGAGGAAGGAGTCTGAGCAGGCCCGTGGCATGGGCAAAAGCGGGCTCAGCCCGGTGCCTCTCGCAGGTGCCAATAGTAGAGGCAGCCATGCCTGGAAGCTGTGCCATGGCAACGACATGGCATCGCACCGATCACCACGACAACAGACGTCGCTGCCTTGAGGCGCATGTCTTGCCCGGTCTTCCGCTGCCACACGGTCTGCCGTGCCTCGATCAGTGCTGCGGGATCATTGACGAAACTCTTCGGTCCCTGTCTCGCCGACTCTCGCCGCCTGCAGGGAACCTTTCTGGCACTGCGGGCCTCACGAGTGCCGCGGATCTCTCATGCACGTAAGAACTGTGAGGCTCTGCATGGACTCGCCTTGCAGGAGATGCGTTCGGCCACCTTGCAGTCCGGAAAAATGACTCGAGCCAAAGCCATGTTCGGGGGAGAAGTCAATGCTGTCAAACTCCAGTTCAGAATCATCCTGTCTGTGACAGATGCCATGCTCAGAACTTGCTGTCAAAACGATTCATGTTGAAAGTTTTTCCCACAAAAGATGCAGCATCACAATTTTGGTATTCGTGGTTGATGTCAGCCTCACACATCCGCTTTGTGAGGTGTGTGCAGATGGTCTAGCTTCTTTGGCCAGACATCAGGCGCCAAGCGGCTTAAAGGATTCAGATTCCCACATTCTGTCAAACTCAGTGAGGAAAGCGGCGGCCTGAGCAAAAGGCCCAACTTCTCCGTCGCAGCATTGCACGGAAGAAGAAAGTCTGGGAGCCGCCACCAACCTCTTCTCACCACCTGTCGGGGTGGCCGTCCAAGCACAGAACAGTAAGGTCCTAAGAATCAATCCGAGACACGGAAGATTATGGCATCCTCTTGGTTTCCTTTGGTTGCCTGCAAGGGGCAGACACGAGCGCTCGAGCACACTCTCCCAGCAGGCAGATGCAGGGCCTGTGCCGTCCAATTGAAGGAGCCATTGATCACAGTCTGCTTGTCAATCACAGCCTCCAAAAACCAACTGGAAGAGACGCCGAATGAACTCGCTTGCCACCAGGTGACAATAATCTCAACCAATGCAGGCAAGTGTCGAACTTGTGATGCATGGCATACCATGACCTGGACAAGGGCGTCTCCAGCCGTCATATCGAACCACGAGATCATTGTTCGCAGTAGTACTGTCATTTAAAGCACCATTATAGTTACTGTTAATAGCACTACCACTACAACAACAACTACTACTACTGCTACTACTACAGATATCATGACGATGGTTTCGTCGACCGGACTTGTCTCTTGAGTTCTGATACTGCGCAGGTGGCAGCTAGCTTCGGGGTCACAAGCTTTGTGCAGAGTGTTCCCTTATGATGAAGGTATCCTGGCGCATTACAGAGACGTATCCATGTGCACTACAGAAGCTGCTGGAAGTGCTCCGAAGATAGGCGCTTCGGAGCTGACCCCAAGTCAACAGGGTGTTGCGAGGTTTGAGCTGGGGCCTGAGCCAGTATGACAACTTTGGCTTCATCATTCTTACCATTTTGGTTACCTCCCACACAGGCCGGAAACTAGCGATGCAACAGAGCATGGAGATGGGCTCCCTATGTGCACAGTAACTGCACAGCTCGGGCGAGGTGCACCAAGAGCAGACCAAACACGACACAAATCGAGAGCTGCCACAGCTTGGCCGAGTAATCCGCATGGCACTCTGACACCTCCAGGAACAGCTACCAGGAGGGGACCAAATGAACTCCTCACATCCGACACTACTACGGGAGAGAGGAATCTGCGGGCCAAAGCCGACGCGACACTGATGAGGATTCAATTCAACGCCAGGCTTGAGCATGCGACATCATGCGACACAAGTGCACCACGTCAGCAATGACAAGACCGATGCACATGCGAGTCTGAGATGGGTATCGCATAGAAGCTTTGGCATCGTGCAAGATGCCGCTTTTGTGTCTCTGGCTCCTTGGGAGGCTCATGATTCAAACGCACGGAGACCGCATCCGGACGTATCGACAGGCAAAGGGGCATTGCGATGTCAACCTAAAGAACTGAAGAAGATCTAATTAGCAAGAGGCTCAAACCAAAAGATAGCTTAACCCAACAGCAGCAACGAGTGATTGACCCCAGAACCCTGATCGGCTCAACCACAACGCCGAAGTATCAAACCACGAAGCCCGAAATCCCGCCGTCTGGCTGCGCCAAACCATCCCCGACTTCCCGGGGCCATGGCTTGTCTGTACGGACTTCCAATCCTCGATCGCACAGTCTCTGAGCATCGGCACCAGGGACTGCTGCCTCCACAGGTGTCAGACACGCTTTGCCAACCAGAACTGTGAGATCGTGCCTGTCGGTTGTCTGTAATGATCCGGACACGAAGACCTGCATTATCCGTGGGTCTCTGATGCAAGCGTCTGCAACAGACAAACGAGTGTGTGTGTGTGTGGGTGTGTGCATATAAAGCTTTGATACATAAATTTCATTAGCTGCGTTGCCAGGCCTGCTTTGTGCTTCTGAATCAATGTGTCAACCAACATGTCCAACGTCAGCGTGAAGATCTGCAGACATGCACGGGCCCAAAACTCTCAGGGCGTCAGCCCCGAACCTGCACACAAATGAGAGCCGAGGTTGTCCGAGGCGCAAGCAGCCAGTTCAATGCTTGAGCGAGCACTTTGCAGCTCCGTCAAGATCAGACCCACCTCGGCTGGACGAAAGCAGACTGTCGCACAGGCTATTCAACAAGAACACACCGCAGAAACATGCGAAGTGTGACTTTGGAAATATGCCAGGCCCCGCCTGCCGATGAAAATGGCTTGCCAGTGCTATGAATTGCACGACGATCTACGAAACTGCACCATCTCCTGCTGTCTGCTCTTTGCATTTGCACCCCTAAGGGTTGTACATTCTTCATCTGAGGCTCGGGAAAGAAGAGGGCCGCAACCTTGTGTTTTTGTAGACAGGGCCGTGCACTGTAGTTGGATCAGAACGGCTCAGAACCGAACATTGCCGTCGAATTCAGCCGGCGGAGCTTGTGCGACGGTCCCAGTTCGGAACGCAGCCCACACTCGTTCAAACCTGAAGACACGGCCAAAAAAGACTAGGCTGTGAAAGCTCGGAGAACAGAAGGCTCCGGCTCCAGCGCGAAGCGGTTACATAATGCAGGGCGCCTGGCCGGGTAGGTGTTGAACCAAGCAACTGCGTCCCTTCCACAGTCCGGCCCGATTCCACCTGCATATCGTCGCATTCTCATTGCCTTAGCTCAATAGGAGCCCCGTGTTTCGTGACACTTCGTGGCATCTTGCTGTCACAAATGAATCATATGACCCTTTGCTACCCCGGCACCGCGCTCGACCGCGGCATGCGTCCAGTTAAGGGACCCGGAGATGAGAGCAGCACCATCAACAACCACGAACCTCAACGGCATGACATTTGCAATCTGCTCCCACTCCTCTGGCCTCCGAAGAATGAAACAGTAGCTCTCAATAACTCAGCACGGCGGCTTGTGATGCATGTGGAATTTCTCACTGGCATCCAGGCCTTGCTCAGAGAGAAGATCACCATCGGAGACACACTGCTTCAAAAATCTCAGGCTCGCCACGTAGCTGGAGGCCCTCTCTTCTCAATTCCGGCACTGCGGAGTTTTGCTGCTTGGCCTGGCAAGCTTCCCAAGACGTGCTGGCCGCTAGCAGCTTGCTCGGGCACGCCTGCATGTCATCTGATAGAACTCGTACTAGGACACCACGCCTCACTTGCCAAAAATCATTACGGAGAGGCTCTCGAAAAGAATGCGCGAATAGAATCCGCGGATCTCTCGGTCAGTTTGCAAAGAGATGCTCTGTGACATGACTTGTGCTCGCCGGTCTTGCCTGTGTGCTTGCACGAGTGCGGCCGCCAGACGCTTGTGGCTTATGCTGAAGACCTTACGCTCGAAGGGCCCCGACAGCAAAACATTTTCATAGCGTTCAGACCCTGGCCGCAACATCCAAGCTGCGACGAGCCGACGCAAGAACATCCAGCAGCCGGTCCAAACCTTTTTCACGAACACTGCTCTTACGCTCGAGCTCGCAAAGCACGTTCCGGATCCATGTGACCGGGTAAGACGCGTGATCCAGCGCTGTCGTCGGGGAAGAATAGAGCCTCTCTACGACTCTAAGGCTAGGACAAGGTGATTAGGAGGGCGTGATGCAAGTTTGGATTTCGACAAGTCCTCCGACCTCGTCATGGCTGCCAGGGTCAATGGAAGGCCAACAGCCTGTCAAGGTCTGTGCAACGGCCTGTTCAGGAAAAGAGCTAGTCTGTGCAGCGGCGAATGATTTTCCGGCGCGCGGAGTGGTCTTTCCACCGCGTCAGTAGCGAAACTGCATGGAATAGTCCTTGGAGATGGACATGAACCGTGCAACAAGGAATGACTAAGCCAAGACTCTCTTTTGCCTGTCAAGGCTCCCGAGGTGCCATGATGAGCTGCATGCCTTGCTGTGCACCGCGACATACTGCCTCAGCAAGGTCCAGGAACTCCTGCAAGTTGCACTAGTATGCACTGGTGTCCGAGTGGTTCTGGTGGGGTCTGTGGTCTCTTGCACTTCCAGTCCTGCCGGCTACTTAGCGTAAACTCCACCTTCTTCTGTGGACCCGCTCCAAGATCCAGCTCCAGAGGCTTCCCTCTGAAGAAGAAGATCCTCAAGTCGAGACAGTCTGCAAAAGAAAGAAAGCGTCGCGGCATCGTGGCATGGATCTTCGTTTTGCCAGGCTGCAGCTGGGCAGGCTGTGTCAACTGAAACTCCGAGATGCACTCTGGCACCTCGCGAAGGTCCACGGCCTCGGTGGTGCTCCGTGTCGCCAGACTGGGACATGCGGAATCGCATGTCGCATGCGAACGAGCTTCGTAGATGCTGCACGCGGGTTCCACCGCCTGCGCCGCGGATGACAACACCTGCCAGATTATTGGGATTCCAGGTCCTAGGTCCGATACCGGCACGGAACAAATGGCACCTCGTCCATCTTCATGCACTCGGGCGAAAAGTCTTGCCCGAATCGCAGGCAAACAACTTTGGACTGCTCACCAAGCACGGCCTGAAAAAGAGATTTGCTCGAAGTCTGCCAGGCCACCCAAAGAGTCATTTGCACTTGACGGCACCGCACACGAACACCATGCCTGCTCGACTAGGTACGTGCTGCTCAGACGCTGCAATGGCGTAGCCATGGCAGTGTCGCATGCACTCTCTGTCAAAAGAACTCGAAACACTATTCTCGAACCAGCTCCCATCTAGAGACCTGCACATGTAAGCCAATCGTCACATCGATGCTTACGTTAGCGGATTTAGCACTCTGCCTTGGCTGAGGGTGCGCCAAACACTGTCCACGAAGCACACGTCACGCGAATGGCATCGAATCGAAATCGCTCCACAGATTCAGCTCGGAGCCAAAAGAAACAGTCGCACACAGCTTTCATTCGATCATTCGACAGCCGACTTCACCACAGATCGATGCAGGTGCCTCGCATGCACATGAAGCAGGAGCAGCAGCAGCCACATGCAAGACTTCCTGCAACGTCAACACTAGGCCAACTGCCGCCATGCTGTTTAACCATTTAGGGCAAAATCGCCAATCAAGAATTCGTTGTCCTTTCTACTGTACATGAAGCATTCAACTACATTCCCTCAAACTGAACCACACAAACCTAACGAATGCTCTCAGGTTTAGAGTTCCAGCTAAAAGCTTTTGATGATTATGTAAAAGAGATTTCGCTTCCGGAACAATCCAACAGGCCAGAATGGACGGTTCTTGCACTCGTCCGCCTATTTGTTCGGACAGCGGCCTACGAGTCCGTCCTGAGCTTAGCATTGAAAGTCTACGATTATCATTTCTATCATTTCTACGATTCTTATGTTGTGCTGTTGGCAATACTATTATTCTTGAAGTCCTTCTGTCGACTTCTTTTGTCACTCGCCCTGGTGCCCTGCACAATAAGCCATGCTCCCATGGGCCTGCGTGGCAGCAGGAGGCAAGACAGCCGGATTGATCACCTTGAGGCTCACAAGGCAAAGCCTGGATGGAAGTTGTGCAGTCTCGCGCCTGACTCGTCCAGCGTGATCATGTCAACAAGCTTTTCAAGCCCACGCCGACCTCGTGAGAGGGACCACTTGGTCAACTTGCAAGGTATGCCTGTTGGTTCCACGAGCTGAGAGCAGTTCCAAGGCCAGGTACAGCCTGCAAGTCTTCGAGTGACTCGAACCTCCCATTTTCTTCGCGGTATGCCACCTGAGCACCGGAGCTTTTAGATCGCTCTGCCCAGTAGCTGTTCTGTTCTTCAAAAGCTGCTTTGCTTAAGAAGCTGTCTCAGGTCCCGTGCAATGCTCTCCGCCTTTCTCCTGCTACTGCCGGGCAAGATTGAAACAAAAGGATGGCGTAAGAAAAAGACTTCAAATCGCACGCTTCGCTGGGATCCTTCCGATTCCCGGCAACGCCATGAGATCTTCAACGGTGGCCTCATTGATGTTCAGGAGTCCTCGGTGACAGATGCATGGCATGGGCCGAGTTAGAGAGGTTTGGATGCTGGTAGCCGAGGCTGAGGCCCGATGCTGTGCTCGAGGAGGAGTCAGACCTTGACGACATGCATGTCTCACCCCGCCTAGAGGCACCTGCTTTGTTTTGCGCCACAGCTCACGTTCAAGGATTGTGGTCTTGCCGTGGACGGTATCCGAGACACTGAGATTCTGGCTCTTCGGAGTCTGCCATAGAAGAGAACTGACAACATGAGGCATTGCAACAGCCCATGGCACCGAAAAAACGGCACCAGGAAGTCTAGCGTCAGCTTTGGACGAACTTTTGAAGCTTGAGCCTCCACTCTCCTTGCAAAAGGGGCAAGTTAGCCCAAGCATAGCGCGAAGTATCAAACGGAGCAGATTGCAGCCAAGGCTACAAGACGGCATCGAACGGCCATTTCTTGCGGTACATGCATGACGTGACACAGGTTTGTGTGTGAGACGCCTACTCATGCTACATGCATGCTACATGTTTCACACTTGCATTGCATGTGCAATGGAAAATGCCGGTGATGGCCGACGGATACGTTATCAAACGGAAGCAGCCGGTAGCATCTAAGCCCATCTAGGCCCAACTGCTGGCTGCCAAAAGCATCTTCTGTTGCAGTGATTTTCACAATCGAATTTCGTATCACTTTTGAGACACGCGAGATAAGACTACATGCTAGAACTGCCTCAACACGGGCTTGGAATTTAGTCAAGGGCAGCATTTGCGGCATCGCACGAGCCATCTTCACACTTTGCTTAGCACGAGTACTCCGCACAGACCCCTCACCAAATCCTGTGCAAGCTGCCCAGTAGAAGAAACTACATCCCCTCACGTCGGCCGTCACTTTTTTGGTGACCTGCAAGATAAGACAAAAGCCAAAGCAGAGCGGATCAGAGCGGAGTCTGGTAAACTATGTCATACAGGGTCTCTCGCTTCCCAGCAAAGCTTGTCTCCCTCAAAGCCTCACTTCTACGAACACAAGAGACGCAACTCAGCCATGCCATGCAAGCCTGCGTGCCATGGCTGCCTTTGACTGGTAGCTGGACTGGGCTTGGTGCGCCATGTCTCTCCTTACAGCTCCAACTGCGCGTGAAGCCCAGGCATTCCCAAAAAGACCTGCGCCTTGGATAAGAACTAGCAATGCATCCCAGAAGCAACGACGGAGAAGTCGGTGGCGGTCGCGGGCCGTGGGTCCTGGTCCAAAGGTCTTGTTGCTGAGGACGCAGGCCTCAGACTTCTTGGAAGATGCGAAGCACTCTGAAACTACAGCAAGTCACAAAGGCACACAACAGGGCTGTGGCTTCTGAGGCCTGGGTTGATGTCCATGCCAACTGGAGAAGTCGGAGCCTTAGAGATTGAAGCTTCTGCCACCGCTCTAAGTCGCCACTCAGTGAGCCATTGATCAGTTGCTCTGCAACCCGGGCATGTGTCTGCGACATCTAATCCTTGGTGCAGGGCTGCACTCTTGGGCTGTGGTCTCGGCTGTGTGGCTATCGTCGTTACTGATCTCCTCAGCTGTCAGCAGGCCACAATGAAACTCGGCATTAGCCTGGTGTGGGCTTTGCGGATGCAGAATTCAGGACACAGCCGAGACTCATGGATGTTGCCTTTGAAGGGCCGCGACTTGCTGTAAGTATCTCATCAGTATCGACCATCTCTCGGCTGAAATCAAAGCCGTCCTGTGACATGTGAAGTTGCTCTCACCGAGCTCACACAAAAGCTTCACAGAACTTGTCTCTCCTCGAGCATCACCGTGCGGGCTCGGCTGGACGGTTGCGGCGTCGAGAAGTCACGATGCGCGCGTTGCAATCCAGGACTCAGGGGTTCATGAACTCGTGCTCAGCTCATCAAGTCCGGAACGGATCCCTAACACCAAAATCAACAACCACCACAACAAGAGGCACAGATTGTGGCTTGTTGAATCGAAGGCCTGGTCAATGCCAGCTGCATTGGCAGCTCAGAGGCCTGGTCCTCTTCCGTCAACGGGCCGACTTCACCGCCTCAAAAGCGCAGGTGGCAGGGTTGTCAAGGACATCTACCATTGAACAACCACCGGCTGTAGCACTCCGAATTCCGGCTGTGAAACCGACGCAGCCTCGCGGCGGCTCCTGCATCTCTTCCTTTGAACCTGCAGTGCATGCACTGTCATATCCCAGGATGCGCCAAGCTATCCAGGAATGGCAAGACGAGACCGCCAGGCCTGCCGCATCCATGATGCTTTCCTGGACGCGGTCGTGCTCTGGGCCACCTGCCACTAACGCGCAACAAAGTCGCACTACGAGGTTCAGTCAGAGCAGCAGTTTGAGCCCTCCGCTCTCTTCAAGCGGCTCTGGCATGCTCGTGTCCGGCACGTCGGGCTGCTCTGCCTTGCAAACCAGGTGTCTCAACACGTTCACTTGAGGCAACCCCGACCCTGACAGAGGGCGTCACGTCTTCCACGTTTCGAAGAGCATGCATGGCGGCCGAATCCACATCAGCATGATGAGCCTGCGCGACTCGTGCTGCAACGCATCGGCATAGTGCCACAACCGCCATAAGTTTGGTTCCCCTGCCTCCTCCTCAGCAATCTCCTGACCCTTGGAGAAAGCCTACCGGGTAAATGCCAGAACATGCTTCCGAAGATGCTGACAATTGTCCACAGCCTGGTGAACAGATTCCTCGTCGTCCGCCAACATCGGTGTTGTGGTTGCATCCCATTGCGGGAGTGGCTCTGAGCCCTTTGTAGTTCCTCGACCTTCCAAAGCAACATACAGCACGAATCATAAGGACCTTGCATCACAACCAGCGTGAACATGCGCCCTATGCCACAAAAAGCCGACCTGAGATTGAACGCTCTTCTATCTGCAGGAGGTTGCTGTCATGACTCCCAGGACGGTCGAGCTCTGCTAGATCGGCATCAGACGCAAATTCGCCGGGCTCCAATGCTTCTTGCTCTTGGGCAGCTGCGACTTCTTTCGCATATTCAATGGCACTTCCACCTGCAGCAGCAATTTGCAGATACCTGTTCAGCTTGTCCTGACGGTCGGGCTCAGGAAGCGCTTGTGGCGGCTCTTCTTCTTCAAACTGCGCCCATTCTTCCATACAGGCTGCACGTTTCTGATCGAAGAACTCCATGTCATCTTCGCCCATCGCCTCTCGTCTTCTGATCTCCTTCTGCAAAGCTCGGCGTAACACCACTTCTTCCAGAATACTCCCGACAGCCACACCGATCCATACTGCAGTGAAGGCACCGAAGAGCATGTTCCAAGGACACAGAAGGCAAGCAGCCAGGATGCAAGAAAAGAAGCCTAGAAGTTGGGGAGGGCTACCGAGCAACCTGTGTACCGTCAATGCAGACACATTTGCCAGAACAATCCCTGATCCAGTCACCACAAACTGAGTTTCTATGGCACTCAACGAAGGGAGGCCAGACTGAAGAAAGTCGCGCAGCACAACTGACACCAAAGTGCACGTGGGGATAGCAGTGAGGCCGGGAAAGAACTGAATCGTCCTGAGAACTATCCACGTGGGAGAGTCTCTCCAATTATATGGCGGATCTACACTCTGCTTGATAACGGGAGGCAAGTTCTCGACAAGGACCAATCGGAAAGTGATGAGTTGGATCGCAACGGCAAAGACACCAAGCCCCACGCTTCCGCGAAAACCCCAGCGGCTTCCCAAGCTGTTCTGGAACTCGTAGGCGTCCTCCACCCCGGCTTCGGCCGCTAAGCCAGCCTCGCCAGCGTAGATTGCTAAAACTCCCAGCGCTCCACCCGAGATCAGGGAGTACAGCAGCTTCATGAGTAGCTGAAACATGCTTCTTGAGGGTGGGTCATCGATATCTGGAGATGGTCGCTCCAGTATGACGTTGACGAACAGTGTCAAAAGACTGAAGACATACCCAACACAAGAGCCCAAAATCACTGCGTAAGCTGCTGAGCCCCAACCGGCGGCAAGAACACTTCCAGCAATAAGTGTTGACGCCGCAGCTCCAGACAGCATTTGCCCTGTGATCGTTCGTGGTACCTCGTGTTCACGGGTCACGATCCCTTCGGCTCGGCTGAGGGCGAAGTAGACACCGCCTAGGCCATAACTCAGCGCTGACGGCACCAGCTTCTCCAGGGACGCCTTCACAAAAGACAGGGTGAAACCTGCCAGAATGACCCTGGTGCCCTGGTCAACCAAGTTCTGCTCTGTGAGGGTAAAGGTCCCCAGCATTAGATACACCAAAGTCGTGACGCTGGTCACGCGGCGCAAGAGCGGAACACCATACTCAATCGAATATGTCAGCGCCTCCGCCAGAAGCAAATACCCTTTGATGATCAGGTTCTTGGAGCCACGCGCAGCATATCGTTCTAGCTTGCGGATCTTCAAACAAGACATCTTGTTCCCAATGTAGATCAAAGGTGGGTCGTTCAGGTACTCGCATGCTTTGGCCACGACAGCTCCATACGGAACGATTTGCACAGCTGCACTAACGGTGCGTCCTGTCGCTGTCATCATCAGCTCATACTTCACATGGATCTTGTCGCAGACCTTGCAGGCCTGAGGATCACGAAGCTCCATGGAGTACACATGAGCGCGTTCTCGCACCAAGTATGCATCAATGTTCCACGGATCCCACCAGACTCCGAACAAGGTCGGCAGGGCGGCGCCGAAGACATCAAAGCGAAACATTCCCCCTTCTTCGCCAGTCCCATCGGGATCTAGCGCAGCCAGATCTATCCCGAGGAATCGGGCGACTCGCTCGGTGATGTAGTCCTGGCCAACGAAATGCCCGTTCACGCAGAGGAAGACGAAGATCAAACCAACGATAGAAGAACCCGAGAGCAGCACACGGCCTACAAAGATGGCAAGGGTGTCATCGTATCCACAGACCCAGGAGGATTCTACAAAGGGGTTCGCAAAGGCAAGGGCGCGGGTGAACAGGACCATGGTCATCTGCACGGCCGCGAACGAAGCTCCCAGGCAGAGCAAGATGAGAGATTGGGCCATGATCCTGGGTTCTCGTGAATTACCACAGTCGGGATCTATCGCAAAGAACATGATGTCCGTACTATTGCTAACATAAAATACCCACTCTGTAAGAAAAGCCAAGGATCCGCTGGCACTCTGGCCGAGTCGCCTTGACGACCTGCCGGGCTGCGACAAAGAGGCCGAAGAGATCGTAGTTTAGCCACTGGGAGGCACCATAAAGGATCATGACCAGCGCAACTGACCCCACCAGCGCCGTGGAGCCTTCACAAAGCGGTATGCCAACCAAGTTGCCAAGAAGCAGAGAGATAAGCTGGCTAGCCCAAAAAAGAATTTCGTAAATTAGCATCGCCGGTTCCTGCAGTGATTCCAGAAGTCCGGGGAACAACTCTACGACTCGGTCGGCTTCGATGTTCTCAATGGCCTCAAACGACAGCATCTGCGCTCGAACAATGAGAAGGTCGAAGATGAACTTGCCGAAGTAGGCAAGGCCGAACACACAAGTTGTAGCGACCCCGGCTGCAATGTCATATGCTGTGTCCATTGTTGCGTCACTAGTGACCATGACCTTGGATATTTCCTGGCGCAACTGCATGTCTCTGAGGTCAAGCGGATCAAAAGGCGATTGGAAGTAGCGGATCACTTGACAAAGCTGCAGTGCCGCCCAGATCATCATTTCTCCGAAGATTGCCCCCATCAAGAGCCAAGGCGCCATGCCACTCAGCAGTGCCCCGAAAACCAGAAACAGCAAGGATCGGTACAGTTCCAGCGGCTTTGGCAGCCGGCCGTCTGGTAAAATGAACCATCTTACAATCTTGCTGGTCTGGGTAGTGCTACTTGCCAAGAAAGTCCGCCAGGATAGCAAGGGCCAAGCTGCGATCACCACAACTCGCTTCCAGAACAGGCGCCTCCGTTCCGACTTCGAGCTTCCTCCGATGTCGATCTTGATCCAGTTTCTGGCCCGCTCCTCCATGTCGGCTGGCAGAAGGATAGCAGCAAGGTACAAGGCAATCGTGAGTGCAAGCCCGATCCAAGGCAGGATGTTGGACATCCATATCGTGGCAAACTCAAAGCTGAACTTCTCGCGAGGATCACTGAAATCGATTTCATCAGCAAAGATCGGCTCGGAGCTCAAGAAGCTGCAACAGCAGCGGCTTTCACTTGCAATGAGATCACCTATGGGGCAGCAAGTTCCTGCAGCCCCGAATACAGTCACGCACTGGGGATGCTTGATGCAGTAAGGCTCGGCCAGCAAAGTCACTGCACCAGTTAGTTGCACGATGCACTTCTCACTGTCCCTGCGAGTGCGCGTTTCGACGATGGTCTCTTCAAACATGCGCTTCTCGCTCACTCTGGAAGGGCATTCCCCAACATTCCGGAACTCAGCGCCCAAATGTGCTGGCAGACGTGTGTTGGTTTCTGATTGAACTGCAGCTTGTGGAGGATCACGAAACCAGGAAGCTTCGACCCACTCCGAGCCATTCCAGCGCTGCAGCATGAGCCCATCTGCTGCGTCACAGCATCTTGCTGACTCCCAGCGTGACTGCACTAAAGAAACACATCGGATCTCATGCGCTGCGGGCCATTGCATGCCAACCCAGGCATCCGTGCAGTTTGTGAGCTCGGTGTCAACGAAATCAAAACCTGTTCTGCAGTTGGCCGCCCAGGTTGTGAGAAGGTCGTCGTCAACCATCCGGCTTGTTTCATACGATGGCTGGTCCACTGCTGATCTCTGATAGCTGTCAAAGCCGCCAGAGGTAATTGGAACCCCGTCAGGCACCATAACTTCGCAATCATCATCACTGAAAAATTTCAAGTCCGCCACACCCCATGGTCGCTCCACAAGGCGGGCCAACTGTGCTGGACATCGATCGTTCTTTCTGGACACATAGAGAAGGCGCCACATAGTGTTGCCAGCTGCTGGCCTCCTGTTCCAAGCACTGCCTCCCAGGCCATCCATGCGCCAAGAATGAACCCAGCTGGAGCCGTCCCATTTTGAGACGTAGGCAGACGAGCTTTGCATCAGCTCATAGCCAGCTTGAAATATTCGGAGGCACCGGACATTTTGCACAGAAGTGGTCGCTCCAAGATCTAAACCCACCCATGCGTCACCCACATCACAACCGACTTCCGGACGGACCAACTCGAAGCCCAGAGGTCGGTCAGTTGAATCCATGGGGCAACACTGCGACATCCAAATCGTTGTGGCATTACCGTCTACCGCACGCCCTGGCCCTCTCTGCTCCAAAGGAGGTGCATAACCACTTGCAACTACTTCTCCCATCAGCTTGCCATTCACACAATCTGCACTTTCGTAGAACTCCACTTCATAGACCGCCCAGCCTTGCGGGACGTATTCCGCATTCTCCACGCGCCACATGGAGCCAGGCTGCGCAGGCCTTCGCTGCCAGCCACCCCCTCCAAGACCATCCAGGTGAACTTCAAACTCCGACAGCTCGGGTTCGTTGTGTCGCCATTGGTTGCCATCCCAGACTTGCAAGGTCAGGGAGGACACACTCTCCAAGGGCGTGGAGCCCTGCATCAATTTCACGCACCTGACCCAAATGGAGCCTGACAAGAAGTCGACGCCGACATAGGCGGAGCGGGAGGCGGAGCGTGGCATATGGTTCAGCAGGAGGCCGGTGGTCGTATCGCCATCCGTGACCAACTCGGCCTCCGACCAGAGCTTGTCTTGCTCGGATCGTCGAAAGCCGGTCACAAAGGGTCTGTAGCTTGAAGCCAAGACTGTTGTGCCACCACCGCCTAGACCTGCCCTAGGAAGTCGCCGGGTACACTCGGAATCAGCATAGAGCTCGAGCTCAAGCAAGCGCCAGTCGCGATCCTCTGCTGCAGTCGGCACTAGCCTCCACCTAGTCATGAAGCTAGCCGCCGGTCTGGACCACACGCCGCCACCTAGGTCGTGGAGTGAACCAGTCTGGGTTATCGGCGACATGAGGTAGATCTCTCCATTCCAGATCTGGACCTGCACGCTAACCATCTGCTCGTGAATTTGCTCGCTTTGCCAGACTTTGAAACATCGAATGAAGAACTGCTCGGATTCAGCTTCCTCGGCGTTCGCAGGGAGCTCCACTCCAATAAAATACTTCCGCGTCTCGTTGCAATGTGTACAAGCTGTCCAAAGGGTCTTGGCATCGCCATCCATAGCCAGCGAGGGTGCTTCTGTTCCGACATAGCCCGAAGCAATCGGATTGCCTGGCGTCATTTCCACAATGCAAAGTGGGTCGCGATATGCATGAATTTCAGGAATGCGCCACAGCCCTTCTATCACCTGGTTGTTCCGGATGCGCCAAAGCGTGAAGGGAGGGGCTGGTCGTCGATTCCATGTGCCACCTCCTATCTCCCTTTGGAAGCTGTGTAACTGCCAGTTTCCATCGACATACATGTCTAGAGTAACAAAGGCAGACTGCTCCTCGATCTCTTTCGACCTGCCGAAAAACGAAAAAAGCTGCCCAACTCCATCAAATGCTACAGAGCCTTGCAGAAGTGCTTACATGTTCAAGCGCCTTATCACAGGGGTGAAGAACTCTTCGACTTCCTTACTACGGGCTTCTTACATGGACAACATTGAGAACTTCAGGCGAGCAGCTGCAGAATTCGAAAGCACTTGACGTCGGGCTGTGAGCCACGCATGTACAATCCAAGCCATGCTTCGCCGGGAATGCAGGACTCGCCACGGGGACCCCGCGTACAGCTTGATCTCCAGGTTTGATCTTGTCGGAGGTCTCCATCGAAGGCGTAGCGATTCGCAAAATTCCGTGGGCCTTGCATCGCAAGTGGGAAACCTTTGAGCTTCCCATCCGGCAGGTCCTCACAAAACCGATCAACCGAAAACTCCAGTTCCAAGACGTTCCACTGACCACGCATGGTGTCGTCGTTTCTCAAGCGCCAGCAAGAATACGACGGAGGCCTCAGATCTTCCCAGACGCCCGGGGCATTCCCCAAAAATGGTCCTGCAATCGTGGGAGCGAAGCCTCCATACGAGGTGTAGTTAGGATCCCAGAACTGCTCGGTGACTATCCATTCTTCTCCAGCCCATCGCTGCAACGAAAAACCTCCCGACCAAGATCGCCTCTGTTCTCTCTGTGAGATATCCCGAGGAGCTTTCTGGAAAAAGCGAACACATCTCACATTGACATGTTCCTGGTATTCCACACCTATGTAGCCCTGATCAGGTTCACAGCCGTAGAAACGAAAGCCATCCCCCCAGATCTCCGCTGCCCTGGATCCAGGTACATCATCGCATTTAGCCGTCCAAACACTGGTGATGTTGTTATCGAAGGCATTGACATCGCTCTCTGTCAGGGGGAAATCGCTCCCTATGGAAAAAGCTTCTCCATCCAAGGGAAAAGTGCACAGATCATCCTCATAGAACCGTAGCTCAGCAAGACTCCATGTGCCAATGGTGACCTCCAGGTTAGTCATGCGCCACATGGTGTTTAGGGTTGCCGGACGCCTGGCCCAGTCTCCACCACTGACGCCATGGAACACTTGAACACTTTCGTAAATGTGGGAGTTGCGATCCGGATACCCTCTAACAATTGCAATGTCATTGCATTTGTACCTTGGGTCTTTGCTCTGCCATATCATGAAACATTTGACCGTGATCGCATCGAACAACGGGCCGGTCACGTTCCATAAATCATCCTTTCTCAAGGCTGCAGCTTCATAGCCACCAGATGAGGAGATGTCGACTCCCACGCCCACTGTCCTGGCATCACAGCCGCCTGCATTCACCCGACAATCTGATGTCCAGTTGGTCCAGGGAGCTCCATCAAACACGTTGGACCCTATCGTCTCGAATTCGGTTTCTCGATGCGTTCCTGAATGGTAAACGTCAGCGAAAAATGGGACTATCCGGCTAGCTTCGTCGCAGTTTGCCGAATAATACAATCGCAGTTCGTACACAACCCATGGCCCTGGAGTTGGCGACTCGTTCATAATGCCCACACGCGTGTGAACAGTCCGTGGCACATTTTGTATAAGCTGCGCAGTCGCGGCGCACAGCCACCACAGCCATCTGTGCATGACACGCATCGAAGCTAATGCTGCCCGTAAGAATGAAACAACTGGGGTACGACATCTTCTGCTCAGTACTAAGTCAACTGCTGCCGGGCCGTTCTTGTTCACAAACGCATGGAATGCCAAAACGCTAAACACTCGGCCTAAAAGCAACACCTACTCCAGGACTAGGTGCCCGACTTTTCATTCATAGAATCGTATGCTTCGAGCCAAGACGGTGCCCCCAATGATTCAATGGACAAGCACTCAAAGACAAAGTTAAGTTTCGGACCACCGCACACAACTTGTTGTCTGACATTCCCATTCCTGAAAATAAAACCACATGCTGCGCCTTCTGAAGCGCATCGCGACTGACAACGCGGAGCATGAGTAACGACGACCAAAAGGCTCCGATACACGTTATGCACATGCTGCCGAAACAAAACTGCTCTTCTTGCAGCATGCTTTGTTGTTCAGTCCGCTTTCTCACTACTCACTACATGACACAATATTAAGTTGCGTTGCACTACACTACCTTCGCCGTATGCTACATTACTCGGCATTGCACTGCGCCGCGCTACTCTACTCTAAACGAGACGAAGCAACGCCACACGACACTGCCTTGTGTTGCATTACAATGCCTTACATGATGTTGCCTTGCCATACCTTACTATCTTGACTTGCATCTTTGATCTTCCATCATTTTACATCACCCTACACCCTACACTATTTGACACTGGCTGCAAAAACATCTGTTTAACTTGCAATACCTGCACAACCTTATGTTACATGACCTTCAACTCACTTGCAAGATTTCTTTTTATATTCATGTACATATACATACACACACACATACGTATACGCAGACGTATACCGATAACTATACATGTACATATATCTGTATTTGCTCCCCCGGCCCGTGATCCACCGATGGCACACACGTAGCGCAACTAAAACTATTACAAACCGGAAGTCTCCTGCTGCGCTGTTGTACTGCACGATATGTGAGGTCGTGTCTTCTACTGGTTTTTTTCACGGATACCAAGGTCCTTAAATCTCAACCTCCTGGATTGAAAGAGCTGGGCCACGGTCGAAGACTCAGCGCTCGTTGTTTTGACCGAGCGCTGCAGCTGCAGCCACCGAGGCCCGCGGACGCCAAAAAAAAATCTATTTGAAGAACCTGCTAAAAGACATCCAACGAGCCACCAACCTTGATGCATTCCAACTGTAACAAAGAATGTCCACTTGGTGCCAGCTTCCATGGCTGATGCAATTGCAAGTAAGGCCTGCAGCCACTCTTGCACAGTCGCACCTCCGCAATGCTCCTTCCACTTTTTTAAAAATCCAAATTAGATGCCTGCTGCTCTTACTGCAGCCCGCGTGCTGCTTTCGCTTTCTTCAAGCAGCCTCAAGACAAGACAACAAGAGCGCAAGCCAAAGAGCATTCTTTGACCTGCACAGGGTGAAACAACAAATTTACGACGAGTCAAAACAAAAAATCACGCCTGTGGCTTTCGGTGAGAATCTTTAACATGAGCTGCGAACAAAAATGAAAAAATGCGTGCACCTTTCTCGCATCATGAGCTCGGAGTCTTCGTGCAAACACATGCCGGACCACAAACCTGCGAGCCTTTGTTGCGCAAAAGCATCTCAAATCCGAAGAACACACTCGCGAATTAACCAGTCCGTCCAAGTCAGAAGAAGTTGGCTGCGTTATGCCCCAGATCACCCAAATTCAGGTTCGCTGCTGGTTCGGGAAACCACTTTCGTGGTGAAGGGTGCCAGCATGAGCTTGGCCTTGGCCACAGCCGTCTTCGCCAGCAGTTTGGTGGGGCGAACTTTGCCGTCGTGTCATGCATATTATGGTTGTCAACCAGAGCATGCGAATGGAACGAGATCCTCGATCTCATGAACTTCTGCCTTGGGAGTGAAGATCTGCCATTCACCTCGCACGAACGAGTCGATCGGAGCTCTCAGCGCCCGGCCGTCGGCCAGGCTCTTGAGCTTCACAGCACTATGGATTGCCAGAATTTGGCACTCCATTTTTTACACATGAGCCCACGAGAATCCTCATGCCTTCCAGAATCGCCCCTGGTCTTCATTGATCCATCCGAATTGAGCTCGACCAGGCGATCTACCGGTTTGGCAGCACTTGCCGATGCAGTTGGGACCAGGATGGCGTGCACGATGCTTCCAAGCCTTGTCATTTAGATTTACATGAGAGCCAACCAGCCGTCGCAGCTCAGACATCAGACCATCGGCCTTCAGTGCCTTGCCAACCATGGAGGTATTGCTGAAAACTCGCTTCACCTCCATCGCACTCATGTGCATGCCTGTCAAAGCCGATTTGAGCAAGCCGTGTCGAAAGACGGCCGCCCGGTTCTTGCTGCCTTTGATTTCATGACAGACCGCCTCCGAGCTGTCGTAAAGCCTCACATACTGCTCTGTCTCAGCCAAGAACTTGCCAATACCTGTTCTACAAAACTTCAATACACACCCAAAAACAACTCACGTGCATGCATGCAACAAATAATAGCCCTGCAGGCGATGCAACAAACATTTGCAACGAAGCTTACCCCCAGTAGGTTCGAAAGCAGAGTGTGCACATCTGCACTGTTGAGGGCAGCAATCGCATCGAAGTGACGAGGCCATGCTCTCGCGACAACACCATGATGTGGTGCACCGTGTTGACAAGCTTGTCGCCGGTGGAAGCACCGGCCAGCAGTTCGGTGACTCGTGCATCCACATTTGGAGCGATCATCATCGACATGATGATGGCACTGGTGAAAGTCTTCAAGATCCGATCTCGCAAGCACTTGCAAGTCTGAGCAACAAGCTGCAACGGGAAACATGCATGCATGCATGCATGCCCAGCATGGCGTCTATATAGGCTGCCAGCGAGCAAAATGTAACGATGCTGCATGCAAACAGCTGCAGAAAACAATCCTACCACTAAGTCATCTAAAACACTAGATTTTGTGCTATCCACATTCAAATATGTGTCCGTGCTCCAAACATACTGTGTGTACCAAAACAAATACGCACTATAGCATGCTTGTAAATGCAATGCACATACTGAACAAGTAAATTCACGTTCCAAAACCGACGCCCTTCCATGCGGCGCTGAGATAACCAAACCCAGCCCTGCCCACCAAGGCACTCTTTGACATATTTTGCTGAATGGTAGTCGATAGTCCAGAGCACAAAGCCTGCAGTACGACAATTAGGGAGACGCACGCGTCCTCTTGGAACCTGACAAACTCGCCAGCTCTAGTCGCATATGTCCTCCCCATAGCCTCACTCGGCTTGCACCTCTGGTGGAACCAATAGAATCAGAGGATTCATACTGTCTGAGATCGCAGTTTCCCTGTGGAAGTCGTTGCGACTGACAACATACGTCGTTGAGTTTTTTTTCTTGTTCTCCATGCCCTCGGCACCTCTTTAGTGCACTACCACCTGGTATTCGATTTTGGATTATGGTGGCACATTCGAGCGGAAGACTGGTGATCTTTGCCTCCAGCGGCTGACTTTATCCCACCTCACCGCTTGTAACATTGATTTGTTTCTGCTAGGCAGCGTCCATGTGTACCAGAGCGAGATCAGTCAAGCCAAAAAAAAAAAACGTCCATCGCCGCGGGTCGCTGAGCATTGGAGCAGGTAGCGAAAGATCAAATACTCGACCTTCAGGCAGCCGTAGTACCGGTCACAGAACTGAGCAAGAGCAATGAAACTGCAAAAAAGGGTGTGAGGCATGTCGAAACGCCTCACTAGGCGTGTACAGCATGAGTGCACGATCGATAAAATACATCACGCGCGCGCCGAAATTCAGAGGCTGATTTTCGATTTACATGCTAGCAGCAAGATAGAAGTCTTCTGCATAATTTCCGAAAAGTCGTTGCACAAACAGGACCTTCAATGAGCTGTTGTCATCTGTCCGTGGCTGAAAGGTGCGCAAAGTCGTCCTGCGGAATGATAGCCTCAAAGTAGCTACGCGCTGGCTGCAGGCCGTGTCGGAAGCCTGGAGACGGAAGCAATACTTTGGCTGCGAAGCTCTGCTGTAAGGCCAGAATCCTCGTGAGCACGCCATCAGAGCACGAAGCAAACTGGTGGGACGGAGATGGAAGAGAGCCGCAGGCAGGCCAATTTTTGTAGCTGTGTCGACAAAAAGTGTGGAAGTGTGAAAAACAGAGCGCGCAGCACTCGGTCTTTTTCTTGAGCCAAAGCGGAGTCGCGTCGGGCTCTGACTGACAGTGAAACACCTTGCAGCTGTCTGTCTCCAAGAAAAACACTTCAAGCACTAACGAAACGAGACGAAACGAACGTGCAGTCACTTCCTAACTCAAAAGCACTCCTCACAGCTTCAGGCATGCCGAAAACATCAGGACATCCAAGGTCAAATGGGATTTTCTTTCCGTGCGGGCAAAAAGGTCGCAGCTCCAAGGCCAGAAACTAACTACAGCTACACTGATCTACAGAGACTACCTGTCTACGGAAGCTTCGCCCCGGCACTCGAAAGTAGCGGGGCAAAGCTGTTGCACGGACGGTGACTCTGGACCAAGCGTAGGCAGGACAGGTGAGTGTTTCGACATGCCACGAATATCAACGGGCATGCAGGCATGTCGAAGCTGCACCTGGCACCACAGAAGTTCAGACTGGAGATGCCCAGAGCCGTCAAGAGAGGGTCTCGCAGAAGAGAACTTTGAGGTTCTTCCTAGAACCGTGGCAGCAGCAAGCGCCTATACACAGCGAGTAACTACCAGCAGCCTGTACATCGCGGAACTGTACAACCCCCAGTGGTATGAACATGCGAAATGTCCACACCACGGAGGGATCATGAGCATTATAAGCAAGAAGGCCCAGCTGGACCGAAGCACGCAAGCTTGTAGCGCTAAAGCAGCTACGAGGAGCGCTAAAGCAGCACACCAGCCCCGCAAGGCCTTCAAGAGAAAGTCAGTTTGGCTTGTCGTGGTTTGTCTTTGGGTTTGCAAGCACTTTTGGGCGTCACAACCACGGCCGGCTGCCCAAAACTTAAAGTGGCTTGTTTGGGTCCATCTGGAGCTGCAGGAGCGTCGCGTTTGGACCCAAAAGGAACAGCAGCTTTGGTTTTCGGCACAGCAGGGCCCACTGGACCCAAAGTTGAGCTGCCCACTCCTTGAGCCACTTTACCTATTTGGCTAACAGCCGCTCTACCATCACACGGTTTCTGCAACTGCTTTGCTCCAACGGCCGACTGTGGACGCTGCAGTCTCCCACATTTGGAACAAGACCATTGCACTCCCATGTTGACCATACTGTGTGTTGCATGAATGCCCCATTCGCTCAAGATTTCACCACCGCCTATGCAGTGATGTTGCATGAGGCGGTCGAAACTTGCCGGGTCAGCAATCTGCTGTACATACAGTCCACATTTTGTGCATTTCATTGTCAAGTTGGTAGGCCCTTCAGCGCCTTTAACCCACTGGTGACCCAGAGGGTCTTCAGGCAGTGCCAGCTTTTCCAACATGCGTTGTTTTTTGTTCAAGGGCTTACCACTTTTTGGGCACTGACTAGGTTCATTACAAGAATCCACGGTCTTAGACTTACGATTTTTTGCATTTTTGGGCTTGGCAGGATTGGGCTTAACAAAGGCGGCATTAGGGACAACCAGGGGCTTAGGGGCATTATCAGTAACACCCCTATTCAAAATCCACGGAAAATCCGGGCTCTTGCTCTGCCGTATGATGAAACCAGCACGGCGCGCTAAGGAGTAGCAGACTTGTTCCACCACGGAATCAACTTTCTTCAGCCACTTCGCATGCGCCCCCGAAAAGTGCTGAGAAGCCCTTTCCCCACAGAGTTTGTCAACGTCTTCGTTGATGAGGCGCCTCCACTGCTCCCAGCCCTGCTTTTCAAAGTAAGCGGCACTTTTATGTGAAGAAACCCAGTGCAAGCGGATGCGACAGCATTCGTGCCACACGGTGCCCCATGGCACAGCACCTTCCTGCGGCGGGTTGGCCTTGCTCAGTATTTGCTTGACACTTTTGCAGTCAGTGGTGGCATCAAAGTCACCAGTGACACGTTGCATCAATTCAAAAAGTGCTCGCTGTTCGGCCTGAGGCACTGTCATAGGCTCCGATTCCAAGCACGTGACACTCGCAACCCGTTGCGGCTGCCCATTGACCAAGGCATAGGCCCCTATGGACCAAGTCGTTACGAGGAGCCTTTGATCCGAGCCGCCTGGTCCTCCAGAAGCATCACAAGCAAAAACATATCGAGTTCCTTCCAAAGTACTCTGGGTCAGCCAGAGTCCCGTGACTTGCAAGCCGCATTGATCAATCGCATGTTTGGGATGCCTAACTTCACTAAGGGGAGGCAGGCCTCTCAACCACAGTGAAGGCCAAGGGTACTGGGATTTCAAATCGGAAAACTCCTCGGCATCAAACTGCTTGCAAATGAACGGACATTCCCAAAGATTATGTTGCAAAGAAAGCGGACACTGGCACAGCCTGCACCAACCAGGCTTGGCTGAGGAAACCATCGCTCCTTGCCAGACCGCTTGCAAATTGCTAAGGGTACCTCGCTGAACATGTTTGCGCTTCAACAACTTGCGGTGGACAGTGAAGTCAGTGCCCTGATCGAGCGAACCACAACCTTCTTGCTGGGCAATGCGAAGTCCTTGCTGGTGTAGCAGTAATTTATGCACCCACTCCCAGCCGCTGCGGATGACATCAGAATTGGTCCAGTCAAGCTGAAGGTTCCCTTTGGCATGCCGCCACCGATGCACCTGTGAGCATTCCACACCCAACTCAAGCAAATACGCTTGGGTGGCAGCAATTGGTCCGGTGACTCTCTTCCAAGGATCTTTTGCTTTGGACAAGTGATTCCAAATGCTGTTCCAAGTGCTGGCGAATTTTTGCCCATCCTCACGATGCCACTTTTTAAAGACACGGAAAACTGCCCTAATATGCTGCCGCATGATGGTGAAAGTCGGGTCTTCGCACTTGGCAGGATTCAAGGCAAAAGTCAGATCAACCGATCCTAGTTTTTGTCGGCCAGCATGTTTGCTGCAAATGGCGCGGTAGTACTTGCGCCGCTTGGGGCTCACCCCAAGGGCCTGGTGGCCCCAAATGCCCGCTGACATGATTGAAGCTTTGACCACCCTAATCTTATGAGACACAAAGGGCACCTTGAGACTACAGAGTTTTTTATTACGGGCTTGTGCCTTGGCCTGTCTGGTTGCCGCTAAACCTAACAGCCGTCTACGAGTGCCCCCGGAAGTGACACCTAGGTCGCGGGCGAAATTTTTGATGGCCGGATCATCCGGCTGGCATATTGCCTTCAAAGCCTTGCAAGCCTCAGACGACGTGGCAACAAAAGCAGTTTTGCTGATGGCAACTTGAGCACCCCTGGACTCCAGGGAATTGCGAAGACCTCGAAACAAGCGCAAAGCAATACTGGCAGTTTGCTTGGGAGCTGCGGTAACCGTATCAAGACTAAGATCATCTATCCAAACATCCAAGTGGGACGCTCCTGGTTTGACACTAAGCTCAGCCGCAACATCATGCATGATGAGTTTTGCTATCGATGGTGCCGCAGGGCACCCTGGCAAGAGTCCGGTATTGGCCTTGATGACCGGTGCGACCGTGCTTTCGGCCTGTAGATATCTGGCTCCACTGTAGACCAGATAGGCCTGGTGTAAAATGATGGGCGGATATCCCAACTTGAGTCCCGCCCGGAACATTTCATCGAACCGGCAACGATCGAAGAAGGTCTCTAAATCTAAAAAGAGCGTTACCATGTGTAACCGGCTGTGCCGAGTACACTCCCCCCGGACCAGTCTCCCCAACGCGACGTCCAGTACGGCTCCTCCCGGCAGGGAGCGGTCCCATTGGCATTGATTAGCATACTCCTGCTGCCACTGGTTTATCAAGGAGAAACGGAGGCGCACATATGAGCGGTAAAGCACATGGAGCAAGGCTATTGGCCTCTCGCGGAGTGTGCTTTTGGGCAGGCAGGCTATCAAGGAAATGGCAAACTGTGCTGGCCACTCTGCACTAGCCTCGCAAGCGTGCATGAAATCAATAACAGCCCGGACTGCCTCTTCGCTCAAGTTGTTTAGCATCTGTGCCGTCCAGCCGTCGGCCCCAGGAGCCTTCGCTGGAAACTTTTTGAAAAGTTTTACAGCCTTCTCAAAATTTATGGGCGGCAAATGCTTGGCTTGATCGATAGCTCTGGCTTTGACCTCTGCTAACAAATGCGGGTCCGTAGTGACCGGCTGGCACCAAATGTCGTGCCACTGCTTCCATCTTTGGTACACTCTATCTTGCAATGAAAGATTTCGAAAGGGTCTATCACAAGGGGATTCCGTACTTTTGAGGCATTTGTACAAAGGCTTCATACCTTTTACCAATGCAGCAGTCAGCCACTTGGTGTATTGTTTAGTGTTGGCCTGCTTAAAAGCCTCGGTGTGATGCCTGTGTTGCGCGGTGGCTGCAGGTTCCAATGCAAGGAGAGCCGCAGGGTCGCATTGTTGACTGGCATTTGCAAGCGTGCTGGCAAAAGCCTGTAAGGAGGTCGCATCACCATACCATACATCTTTGAGCTGGTCCCCTGCTTGCTGCCCGAAACCACTAACATGCCAACCCGAGTTGCGCACAGCTTTGATCCAACCTAAGAATCTGCACCAGAAAGCCGAAGCCTTACCTCCCCAACCAGCATTGGGAGCGCCCTGCACAGGCAATGGCGCACGATGCAAAAGAATGTTGGCTCCTCTTCCCTGGGCCTGGCCATAAACTGACATTTCAACAGCACAGCTTAGAGCCGCAAAATCAATTGTCAAATCGTCTGTAACCTGCTCATCAAAGATGGTGACCTCTGGCCTGACTGTGCTTAGCTGAAAAGGCTGTGAATCGAGCTGCGCAGGCTTGAAACCCTTGAGCTGCGGCATTTTTTGATGCAACAGGGCAACATCAAGCTGCCAATGCAAAGCTGCATGCGGCCTTGACGGGGTGTTCCAGTCCAGCTGCACCGCAGCACAAGTTGCCAAGCTATTCGAAATTAAACCAAAATCAATTTGGCCTCCGCCAGAACAGGTGGACGTGCCTGGTCCGACCCACACCGCACGCGCCTCCTCCCCGATATGGGTGGAGCTTAGGGTTTCAAAGTCATCATTAAAGTCACCCAAAATCGCAAAGGCACCTCTGATGGATCGGACAAAGGAAAGAAGCGATGCAATGATGCCGGCATTGGTGCTGCTCTGGAAACCCTCGCCTGATTTCAAGTACACGTTGACAACGTAAAGATCAACGCCTTTTACCCTGAACATGGCGGCTTGGTAACCATTTCCTTCAACGAGGTGGCTTGTGACTTGCGACACATCGAGGTGTCTCCGGTGCAAGATTGCCATTCCCCCGGTGTTGCCCCCTTTGCCCGTGGCCACAGCCGGGCACTGAAAGACCTCATACCCGAACATCCCAGCATGGGCAGCAAGAAGGCTGACATCTTTAGCATCAAGGTGGGTCTCTTGAAGGAGGGCGAGGTCCGGGCTTAAATTCGCAATCCAACTAGCCAGCTCTTTACGCCATTTGGTGACATTAAGACATGTGATGCGAACCGGTTGCCTGCTGGGGCGGCACTGCAGGTTTGCCAAAACGTCCTCCACGGCCCATTGTGCCGCTGGGCCACATTCTCCATGAAGTGAATCCATGACCAGTTCGGCGGCGTTCCATTCAAAAGTTTGCTCTTGCAGCAAGCCTGTGTCTTCCAACCGGGAGATCGCCTCCAAAACGGCCGGCTCATCGGCATTTGCAAGGCCGATTTTGACGTCGTTCCAAAGTGAATGTTTGCTGGAGCTTTTGAAGGTCGTGGGGCTAATGGCATCACGCGACCAAAGCTTCCGAGTGCCGCCATCAAGGCGCACATCGGGTGGCAAATCATGTCTTGCAGGCACCTGATAAACGCTTTGTGAAGCGTGCCCTGGGCAGCAAGAAAAATCGCTATAAAATTGGTCCTGGTTATAGGAGGGTTTCGGATTTCCACAGATAACGGGGACCATTTTTTCCGCAAAACCTGAAAATGGTGACGAAACGCCACAGTTTGCACGTTCCCGAGTGCAGCCAACGGGGCGCACATCGGGTTGCATCTCATGTGTGTCCGACTCTTCGGGATGAGCACAATGATGCTGTTTCGCAATGCGAAGTCTGCGATTAAAACGCCTGCGAGTACGCCTGGATGACGGGATGGGCCGAACTGCTGCCTTAACAGACGACATTGCGCTGACCTGGGTCGGCACCACACTGGCATACTCGCGGCTCCCACTGACATCATGCTGTTCCTCACCGGCCTGTTCAGCCGTGACTGCTGGAAAGCAAAAAGGCCCAGTCAGGGCTGGCGGTGCTGGTTGCGAAAGGGCACAACTTCGAGCATAAGCAGCATCCCACTGGCACAAGCAGTCAGGGCAGAAACAACAAGCGTCCCGAACCGCTATGTCAAGGTCCTCACAGCGGCTGTGCACCTGAAGCCTGCGGCACACGGTTAAAAAGCTTTGAACTTGATGGTTGGAATGCTTTCCCAAGACCTGGTCCTGGCCACAACTTAAACATACCCTTGCACAAGGAAGCAGTGCCACAGAATTGCCGCCGCCAGCACTCCCAGGATGCAAATTGGGGTTAGGGTCCGCAATGAGAGCGGCGTCACACAGGTTCGGGTTCGAATTGGGCAAAATTCTATTGGATCCAACGGATGTCCCCAACATTTGACTCAAGGCAGGACTTCCAGCAAGCACCTCATTATGCACCTGATTGGGCTCGGAAAGCCTCAGTCCTTGCACGAACCCAGCTGACCCATTCAAAGCAACTCGTCGGCGTGAGGGTGGGTCTGCAAGTACGGTGATTTCACAAATTTGGTGCACAGGTTGGCCTGAATGCACATAAGGATCAAGCAAAACAGCCCTGCGGGTCCTGAAAAGAGTGTAATTTGTGAGGCAGAGCCTGAAAGGGGTAGCACTTGCAAATGCTTGGCCTTCGACCCCTTCTGAAATCAAGATGTTGGGCTGCAAAACTCGGCTGAAGGCGCCCTCACACTGAGGATCTACCAGATGCAGCGTCCTCCAGCCGGGCACAAGAAAATTGGGGTTCGAGCTCTCACCAGCTGGCGCCGTCCACAGATTAGGGTTTGGAAGGACCTTCAAGTCAGAATTATTTCCGAAACACCAAGCATGACCCCACCTGGCCCTGCGACAACTGTTCGTTGACTCTGGCCTGGCACAGGAGAGGTTGGCCTGGGCTCGTGATCCAGGGACCTTGTGCTCCGGTAGACCAGTTGGCACCCGCTGATCAAGAGAATATCTTTTGTGAAGCCCAAACCGCGACTCAAGACTCAAAAGACAATGCTGGCATAAGGCTGGCAACGAGGGGTCTGGGCTAAGGGGAGGCATTGCAAGAGGTCTCTGGCAGCAAGCACAACACACTTCCTGACATGATGGCTGCCCAGACACTCCTATCAAGTCCACACCCCGAGCCGAAGGCCTAGAAACCCAACCTTGCACCAACGAAGGCTCAGCATGGGATGAGCTCGCGACGTGGAGAGCAGTAGCACAGCTTCTAGCCGACGCCACCTGAAAGCAAGGATTACAAACGCACATGCTGCTGGACCCAACGTGGAAACTCACACCTCGTGAGGACGCCAGGGGCGCAACACAGAGCGAGCATGTTGTGTTGACAGCGGTCTGCTGGTTTTGCAAAATCTGAGGAGCGGTGCGGGTCTGGGGCCAACAAGGAAAAGCAGGAGCCTCAGGCACATGCAAGTCACTTCCCAAGGAACTCGGAACCCTTATCCAGGAAGAGAACCCCGGAAACCTCCTAAAATCCCCGGAACCCAGACCCTCACCTGCATCCTACAGATCCTCCTTCTCAGCGGCAGCCTCCTGCGTCTTTCTTGGCGACCTGGATCTGGTGCCACGCTGTCCGTTCTGCGCTGGCTCAGATTTCTTGGGCACATCTGGCGTGTTGGGTGCTGCGGCCTTAAGGTCAAAAGCCTAGCTGTCAGGGGGTCCATGTGTGCCGGCACGCACTGCGGCAATCTTTGCTTCCTGCTCTTCAGTCAAGGAAATCCCAAACTTCTCAAGAAACTGCGAAATTTCGCCGTTCAGAGATTCATCTTGGGCCAGGACTTTGGTGGTAAGCTCCTCGCCCGCATCTGCAACCTGTTGCTGCGCCTCTTCAATTTTGGTCTGCAACTGTTTCATCTCGGTCAGTCTTGCGTTGTATTGCTCCTTAGCTTGGTCGATACGCTTCTGCAAGCTAATCTTCTTGTCACCAAGCAATTTCAGAGCAACCGTGGCCTTACGAAAGGCTGCATTTGCTGCGGTTCCAACTTCATAAGAAGTGGGAGCCGGAGTTTGCTCCGGTGGCTTGAGACCTGCCTTGAGCATAAGCTCACGCTGCTGTTCTGTGGCCTCCGACCACAATTTTTGCTTCGCCTCACTTGCTTCCGCACCGTCCATGTCAACATCCAGATCGCCCAGACCTGGAGGCGGAACGACCGAGGCCGCAGCCTGAGGAGGCTTCCATCCTGCTTCTTCAATGGCCATCCGGGATTCGGGAGTCAACCTCTCCCATACCGTGTGCAAAGCTCGCGCAGCCTTGCCTGGCTTGCGCTCCCTCGCTTGTCTGGGCATCCTATAGGAGGCTTCAGACTCCTCCTCGCTGCTCAGCACAAACCTAGTGCGCTTTGGCTTGTCCTGACGAGGCCACGCTGCCCCGCACACTCTGCAACACGGGTGAGCTGCTACGCGATCAGCATACAGCCAGCTCTCCTTACATTTCCTGCACACTATATATGGTCGCGACATGTCGGTGTGGATGCTGTCTCTGTCCAAGAAAACTGTACTGCAAGGAAGTTTGACAACAACTCACAGGGCGTTTTTGGCAAGCAAGGCCCTCTAAAACAAGACTTTTCCAGCAAGCGCTCCAAGAAGTTTCTGCACAAGGAAAACAGGTTGCAAGCTGTTTCAAGCGGTTGTCGGTTCTATGGCACTACGCTACTGCACTTCAGCCGGAGCTGGGACTGCCGCTACCCCTGCGCGCCCGTGCGGGACAGCCCGCCTACGAGAAAACACAGAGATTCGGTTTGAGGTCTCTTTGGGGCCCACCCTTAGGTACGGCCTCAGAAGCCCAGCGCCACGACGGCAACAAAGCGTCCACTTGAGCCAAATGGGATTTTCTTCTCGACGCGCGGAAAGTGGCGCAGCCCGTAGGCAGTCGGCATGCAGCGAATTTGCCTTTGTTTCAAAGGCACTTCACCCTTTGGGTGGCATCGCCAAAAAGGCGGCTGTGACTCGGGCCTACCCTGAGAGCTACAGGCTACCTGACCTACCTGAGCTACCTGCAGGCGTGGAGTCCACTTCCTGGGAGTGGTTCTGCCACATTCCCGGTGAGACAGGACGCGCCGTCCTACAGGGAGGAAACCTCACCCGGAAAGGGTGGTCGGACCTCACCCGGCAGGGCACCCTTGTCTCCACTCGGGAGCGGGTTCTGGCTATGATGCCAGGTAGCGGTGAACCTAGCTCCAGAGGCGGAGCCCGAGCCTGCAGAAGGCTGCCCAAAAGTCTTAGAGGTCGCAGGCCTTCGCCTAGTGCCCGCAGCTTGCGCGACCACTGTGAGACCCGAGGGCAATGCGCCCGACGCGGCTCCAGAGACCCTGACCCGCGAGGGGCTCGCGGGGCTTTCAAAGCCCACGGAAAAACTCACCGATTTTTTCCTCCGAACCCTTTCGGCACTTCTAGCCGAGCCTAAGAAGACACAGGGTGAGGCTAGAGGCCGGAGGTGGCAGACAACAGGGAGTGGCGGACACACTCCTGAGCCACAGTAGGAGGGGGAGCTGGTCCCTCTCTCCCGTAAGCATTGCCCGCAGGGACCGGCCCTTCACGGAGCTCTGCAAAGTGGACCGAGGGCGCCGTCGCTTTGTGCTCCTTAGCTCCAGAGGCGGAGCCCGAGCCTGCAGAAGGCTGCCCAGAAGCTTTGCACAGCCAGAGGCCTGATACTCATCGGAAAAGCTCCAGGTGGTCCCAGCGTTCACGCGCTTACTAACTGGGACCAAGCACCTATGCCGGAGCCAGCGCTAGGCACTCTTTACCCTTTGCCTGGCCGCCGTAACAGACGCACGGGCTACGTAGCATGGCGGGGTTGAGGCAAACCCGCAGCCTTGTAAAGTGTCAAAAGGGAGCAAAACCGGCATTCTTGCCCTTACTAGCCAGAATTCGCCCCCCCCTCCCAGCCCAGAAGAGCTAGTAGTGACGGGTTTTGGCTGACCCTAAACCAGACGAAGAGACTTTTGGCAGCAGCCTTCTTCGGGTCCCGATATGGACCACATTTTTGGGTTTCGGCTTACCCTAAACCATACAGTTGCGACTGCACTGCAGTCTGGGGTTTAAGCTGACCCTCAACCATGTGTGTGAAGCCCACGGAAAACCTCTCCGATTTTTTGCCTCCGAACCCTTTCAACACTTCTAGCCGAGCCTAAGAGGACACAGGGTGAGGCTAGAGGCCGGAGGTGGCAGTCAACAGGGAGTGGCGGACACTCTCCTGAGCCACAGTTGGAGGGGGAGCTAGTCCCTCTCTCCCGTAAGCATTGCCCGCAGGGACCGGCCCTTCACGGAGCTCTGCAAAGTGGACCGAGGGCGCCGTCGCTTTGTGCTCCTTAGCTCCAGAGGCGGAGCCCGAGCCCGCAGAAGGCTGCCCAGAAGACTCTGGAGCTTGCTTTGCACAGCCAGAGGCCTGAAACTCAGCGGAAAAGCTCCAGGTGGTCCCAGCGTTCTCGCGCTTACTAACTGGGACCAAGCACCTATGCCGGAGCCAGCGCTAGGCACTCTTTACCCTTTGCCTGGCCGCCGTAACAGACGCACGGGCTACGTAGCATGGCGGGGTTGAGGCAAACCCGCAGCCTTGCAAAGTGTCAAAAGGGAGCAAAACCGGCATTCTTGCCCTTACTAGCCAGAATTCGCCCCCCCCTCCCAGCCCAGAAGAGCTAGTAGTGACGGGTTTTGGCTTACCCTAAACCAGACAAAGAGGCTTTTGGCAGCAGCCTTCTTCGGGTCCCGATATGGACCACATTTTTGGGTTTCGGCTAACCCTAAACCGTACAGTTGCGACTGCACTGCAGTCTGGGGTTTAAGCTGACCCTCAACCATGTGTGTGAAGCCCACGGAAAACCTCTCCGATTTTTTGCCTCCGAAACCTTTCAACACTTCTAGCCGAGCCTAGAGGACACAGGGTGAGGCTAGAGGCCGGAGGTGGCAGTCAACAGGGAGTGGCGGACACTCTCCTGAGCCACAGTTGGAGGGGGAGCTAGTCCCTCTCTCCCGTAAGCAATGCCCGCAGGGACCGGCCCTTCACGGAGCTCTGCAAAGTGGACCGAGGGCGCCGTCGCTTTGTGCTCCTTAGCTCCAGAGGCGGAGCCCGAGCCCGCAGAAGGCTGCCCAGAAGACTCTGGAGCTTGCTTTGCACCGCCAGAGGCCTGAAACTCAGCGGAAAAGCTCCAGGTGGTCCCAGCGTTCTCGCGCTTACTAACTGGGACCAAGCACCTATGCCGGAGCCAGCGCTAGGCACTCTTTACCCTTTGCCTGGCCGCCGTAACAGACGCACGGGCTACGTTACAAGGCGGGGTTGAGGCAAACCCGCAGCCTTGCATAGTGTCAAAAGGGGAGCAAAACCGGCGTTCTCGCCCTTACTAACCAGAATTCGCCCCCCCTACCAGCCCAGTAAAGCTAGTAGTGACGGGTTTTGGCTTACCCTAAACCAGACGAAGAGGCTTTTGGCAGCAGCCTTCTTCGGGTCCCGATAGGGCCCACATTTTTGGGTTTCGGCTTACCCTAAACCATACAGTTGCGACTGCACTGCAGTCTGGGGTTTAGGCTGACCCTCAACCATGTGTGTGCTGCCATGCCTAAGCCGGCAGCTGCATGCGATAGCAAGGAAGGTGGTCCAGATGCACTTGAGCTGGCATCAGACTCAACATCGCGGTTATGCCATCGGGGAGTGGTGGTGGTCGCCGCGCATGGACCACAGTTTGGGGGGGAAAGCGTCCCTCACTCCAGTTACCGCCTAAGAGCACCCTGCGCTGAAAACGCCACTCGTTGGCTGTCTGCAGAGAGTGGTGGCGGTCGACTCACCGAGCCATTGCTATGAGGTGGAGCGCACTCCTGCTTCCTCTTGGCTGATGACCGCCTTGTTTGGCGGGTTTGTATGTTGCTGTTGGAGGGTGCAGGGAAGACTGCATCTTCGCACTGCTTCGCTGCACGCTCATTGCTTGGATTTGCGCCGATTGGTCCTAAGTTAGGCAGGGTAGGTGTGGGGACCACAACCCACTCAAGCCAAGCTCCGGAAACGAAACACAACCGTCTGCAAACCAGACTCGCAAAAAGAGCCAAGCCAAGCAAAGCCTAGGAGCAAAGTCTTACCAAACCTCGTAGACAACCTGAGTCGCTGGCTCACGGTCTTGTTCGGGCTCTCAGAGAGAGAACCCAAGCGTGAACCTGAGAGCGCGGCGCTCCCTTCCTGCCAGGAGACAGGGTTTACAGGGAGAAGACAAGGTGAGGAGCTCACCTGCCTGCTAGGAAACTAGCAGCAAGCAGGGACAACCCTGCAGTGAAGGGAGTGGCAGTGGCCAACTCACCTGTCGGCCAGAGCAGTCTTGCACTCAGTTGTTTCCCTGACAGCTGGCAGGGGCAGTTGAGCTGAAAGAGCTGTGTCGCTTATCCTGCTAAACGGTCTTAAACCCTTGCTGGAGGGAGCTCCAAGCAGGCCAGACGGGTAGCGACCCTGTCCAGCTGCGAGGAGTGGAGCCCCACGTCCAAGCAGGAGACAAGCAGTCGGGGGAACCTTTTATGGGATGCTACTTGCGCAGGAGTTTAAGCTGGGATTGAAACTGTTTGGGCCTCTTTCAAGGCAGTGCGGACCAGGGGCTAGTTTCTCCACAGCACGCGTCCTACCTGCAGCACCCACCTGCGCCGAGCCTAAGCTCTGGTGCAGTGTTTTCTCGCCAGAGCAGTCTTGCACTCAGTTGCTTCGCTGACAGCTGGCAGGGCCAGTTGAGCTGCAAGAGCTGTGTCGCTTATCTTGAGCTGCGAGGAGGGGAGGCCCACGTCCAAGCAGGAGACAAGCAGACGGGGGAAGCCCTGTCTGGTGTGCAATTTGCGCAGGAGAGAACTGGGAACGAAGTCGCTTGGGCCCTCACGAAAGCAGTTAGGACCAGGGACTATAGTTCGTCCACAGCACGCTTCCTGCCTGCAGCACCCACCTGCGCCGAGTCCTCGCTCTGGTGCAGTGTGCACTCGGCTAAAGCAGTCCTGCACTCAGTTGCGTTCCTTACCAGCAGGCTGGAGCCAGTTGAGCTGCAAGAACTGTGTCGCTTATCTTGAGCTGCGAGGAGGGGAGGCCCACTTCCAAGCAGGAGACAAGCAGACGGGAGAAGCCCTGTCTGGGGCGCAATTTGCACAGGAGCTAAAGCTGGGATTGAGCCTGTTTGGGCCTCTTGCGAAAGCAGTTAGGACCAGGGACAGGTTACTACACAGCAAGCTACCTACCTGCAGCACCCACCTGTAAACCAGGGCTTGAGCCGAGACCTTGAGCCAAATGGGATTTTCTCGTCTTGGGCGAACAAGTCGCTGCCAGGCCATTGGCCGGCGGTGGGTGAAACGTATTCCTAACAACTAAACCAAACAACTGTACACTAAGTCGGGTAAGCAGCACTATACAAGCCGACTCGCGTTCTCGCTCTTACTAACGAGTCCAACCAACAGGCTGTCCACTTGCAGGGACCAACCTTCTCTACGGCACTCACCCTGTACAGTTTCAAGGTGCCTGCAGTTCTTTGTCTGCTCACTACCCTGGTAACACCAGACTGTGCGGTAGGCCTGGTCACTTTAGAGGGCTAATGAGTCTGGTAACACCAGAAGTCCCTGGTAGCACCAGTTCTCGCAGAGAGACTGTGAGTTACTGTTAAGACAGAAGAAGTGGCGCGCACTCTTTCAAAACAAAACTCACGTCATGCGAGCCTGCAGCCTCAGGCCTAGTGCTCTGTTACCTCTTGTTTTCTGCTGTTGCACCTGAGACCCCAGCTGTCTTGCCACTAACTGGGTGCCAAAACCACGTCCTATTTGCCGGTCACACCAGGTTTCCCTGGTAAAAAAGCCTTTATCAAGCATGACACTGGCTTCTCCTGCAGTGCACTTGCCAGGCAGCAGGCGATTACATTCCCTCACAATAAGGGCCATGTGGAGACACAAAGGGCCGGAAAGCCAACCCTCCCTAGCCCCGCTCACCCAAACAACTTGCCTACCTAGATGCACGGTCCTTACGTTTTCCGCTCACGCAGGGCTACCACCTTCTCTCCAGTGCCACCTGCGCACCTAGGTCCCTTTTAACCTCTCACACCAGGTTCTTACGTTTTCCTTCGTGCAGGTTTTACCTCTTCCAGGAGGCCCTACCTGCGGCGTGAAAAGGTGTGCGATGAGCAAAGATAAGGAGAGCTAGCCTTCCGCAGCAAGCTCCCTCAAAACCAACAAAGCGCATGCGCCAGAACATACAGCACTTCTCCCAGGCCCTCGTACCAACAGGCACTCCATATTCACAAGGGCGAGAACCCTCCTTGCACCGGGTCTTAACACGACGCCAAAACACATTGGCACGAAGGTAGCCTGAGGCCGGGCTAAGCCTGCAGACTTCCTCCAAGCATTTACCCATGCCAGGACGTAGGCATAGGTTTGTTTCCTCCCTGCACAGTGCGAAATTCCTACCTTGGTACTGGCAAAACGACACCAAGGCGCCCAAAACTTAATACTACCAGAAGCATGGGAGGTACGACAGAACTCCTGCCAGCTCACAGCCCGGAAGGAGCGCAGGGGATGAGCGTAGCCAAACTCACCTTTCACAATACTTGCACTTCTGGTAATAGACTTTACTTGTTGTGGAAGCTGCATCGTGTCCAGGTAATCAAAACTGACGCGGGGCTTGGGCCAACCCAGCATACAGTATGAGCCTGTCCGCTTAACTGCCCGAGAGCAACGTGAAGAGTCAGGTGGCCCCTGCTTTCTCGCTCTTACTAACACGGACCAAGTACCCATGCCGGTGCCAGCGCTGGGCACTCTGCTACCTAACCTCACGAATCCCTCCGCAGGCGGAGACGTAGTTCCACCACTCTCGGCTTTGACAAGCATTCCTAAACATCCTAAACCCCCAAACTCACAGGCTGCAGTGTGTTGGGGTCGGCAATGCTCGCTGCTAAACAGGACCTGCAGACCCTGGTGCCCACCAGGTCTTAGACCAGTTACCTGCATTAAAGGACACGAAGGCTTAGCAACACGACTGGTCTGCCACGTCTCAACAGGCACCACCATGAAAGGACATGGTCACCAGTCAAACTTCCAGCCCCAAACGGTCACCACTCTAGCGCCAGTGGTTAGGCAGTTTGGTAGCACCACCACTGTTGCTCAAGGAAAACAGGCACGCCACAAGGCTACACAGACAAGTCCCAAAACTCCTAGCCTTCAAAAACACCAAGCCAAAACTTGGTTGCTAACAACACCGCCTTTCACCAGGTTAAACCCGGGGCGGTTACACCAAAGTGTCCTTTGGTTGGCCTAAAGGGCAGCCTCCATGGCAGCAACTCTAAAACTGGAAAAGCGGGCCTGGAACCCCACACACGGTTAGGCCTCGAACCCAGTTCCGACAGCTACCGCTCCCTACCTGGCCATTTGAGCCGAGACCTTGAGCCACCAAATGGGATTTTCACGCTCGAGCGGCGAAGCGCTGGGCTGAGCCCGGTTTGAGTCAGGGGTGAGACAGGAAGGAGAAAGAGAGAGAGAGGGAGAAAGGAGAGTGTCAGTGGGGGAGTCACCTCACCCTGAGACTAGTCCACTTTGGGAGCGGCGAGTTTCTCAAGACCAGTCTGACATCAGGTGATGTCCTTAAACAGCACCCTCGGCACAGACTGGTCGAGCTCACCTGCCTACTGCGGTTGCCCTCAGCCTACCTTCCAAGGAGTCTCCTCACTTTGAGCTAGGCGGCAACAAAAGGGTGCAAGGGAGGTTTCTCACCTTGAGTGAACTGTTACCCTGCAGTCTGAAGAAAGGAGTCTGGGACTTCGGCAGGTACTGGTCTCCATCGCCTCACTTTGGTTGGACCGGTAACAGAGAGCAAAACGGAGTTTCCTCACCTTGAGCGGACTAGGACCAAATTGGCTCGTTAAATTAGATAAAGGAACGATTTGGGGAGAGTCCTCACCCATCGCTGCTTAACATGCAAAGGCCACACAACACGGGGAGGCACCTCACCCTGTGTGTAGGAGTAGAAATTAGTAACCTCAGGGAGGCACCTCTCCCTGTACTCAAGGACCTAAAGCAAAGGTGGTGAGCTCCCACAAGGGAGAAGAGGCCCAGCAGAGGCGGCACTCCACTGGGCACCACTCACCTCCACAGGCATAGCTCGAGACCCGAGTGCTTGAAGCGGAGGGAGACACTCGCCATGAAACAAGGCACAACCCGAGCATTGGAGGGAGGTGCAACTCCCTGCCTGTGAACGAAAAGCCAAAGGATTGACCTGGGCAGCATGCACAGAGGGAGAGAAGGAAGGATGAAGGGAACTGAAAAAGGCCGCTGCCCCTCAACGCGGAATTTTGGCGCAGGGCCGACGCCAACCCCTCATTGTCGGCAAGCCAGTGGCGCGGGGTCCACGCTTTCCCCTATTCAAATGGGATTTTCACACCCCCTCTTGGACTGATGCGGCACCTAGTGTCTTTTGAGCACACTTTACAAGCTCTAGACCTAGCTTTTCAGGATAGAACCCTGAATCTTTTAATTCCACCTGTACATGTTCATGCACTTGGTCACATTCCCTTTTAGGAAACACTTTGACCCAGCGTTTACTGTTCGTGGCAAAGTACCACCGTTTAAACACACAGTCGTACGCACAGCGGTCTACCACAATACCCTCAGAAAGCCCCAATTCTGAAGCAACCTGAAGATACCGCGGGTCCTTCCAGAGGTCGTTCTGCAGAGGCCACTCTTGAGTCAACAACAAGCGTTCACTCCGAGCAACCGGTTTCAACAAACCTTCAAGAAGTTCCCAAGCACGCTGATGCAACTTCTTCTTCTCTTCCCACTTCTCTTGACTGTACTTGCGCCACCCGCGGTAACGCAAACGACACCCAGTGGTACAGGGAGTGGAGATATGGCAGTAGATCTTCGTCTTCAAGCCACAACTCAACACAGAAAACAACTCCTTCAGAAAACACTGCGTCTGCTCAGAACAAAAGTCAAGCTTTTCAGTGACGCCCACATAGGCAATCTCAAGCTTCTCACATGCCTTCTGTAAGGCACTTTCTTCCTGGCAGAACAGTTCAACGACCACAAAGGTGACCTGGTTCTTCGCCACAGCTTCACACAGTGAAACGTACTCCTCAGGAACAAAAGAACGGTTTACCGGCTCTTCTGCAGTCAGGCGTTCCAACTCAAACTCACCCAACTCGTCTTCAAAAGAAACCAAACCGGTTACCTCGTAGAGGTTGTCCAGCTGCTCCTGAAAAACCATACTCTTGGTCAGGCCGTCGGAGGCATTATATGCTCCGGCCACAAACTCGAGGATCACTCTCCCCGACTGAACCATCTGCTGCAGGAAAGCACACCGCAACTCCAGGTGACGAACCCTTCTCAAGAGTCCCTCCATTGAAGCAATCGCCTTCGCCGACTCAGAATCGGTACAAATCCGGATCCAAAAGCTTCCGGTATCATCCTCAGGCAATCCCTCCAAAAACGACTGTTGAAGCAACCCTGCAAACAAAGCCTCTTTCACAGTCTCTACCAAAGCACTCAATTCAGCCTCGGCACTGCTCAGGGCCACAACCGTCTGTTTACGGCTAAAACTCTTCAGCAGGTTGCACTGCCAGCAGATAATCGCCCCACTCACAGAGGGCAAATTCCAGCTAGCATCACAGAAACAATCGATCACACGCGTACTTTCCGAAGGGCGATAGTTCACCCACTGTGCCGGGATCCGCTGAACCCGATTCCCAAGCGTGAGAATCCAACGCAGCACAGCTCGAATACACGCTTCACTCCTGGAGTCTGGGTTGCTCTGGCTCCGGGCCAGAAAACCTACAACAAACTGCAAATCAGCTCTTGTCAAAGCTAGCCACGACAGTTTGCCCAACACGCGCCGGTAGCGCTGATAGGCCTCATGCGTGATCGGGGTGGATTCCAGACTGGTCCACAAACGCTCAAGCTTGGGGAGTTTCGCTCCCTTCGTGATTTGATACTCTTCCGCACAGCTATGGAGCATCCCGGGTTTGAGTCCGAAGTACAAGTCTCCGGTCTTCCTCTGATAAATGTTTCTCCCAAGGAAGGAGATCACCGATTTCTCTCCCGGTTGAAGCGTTCCCGTGCGCTTCATCTTGAACACTTTACTCAGTTCCTCAAACACTTTCTCAGCTACACTCGCAACCGTGCTGAAAACCAAGATGTCATCTACATAGGCCAACACCAACACAATGGCATCCTTGCCTTTCTCCTTGATCACCTTGCGATACACAGTGCTGTCAGCAGTAACAAAGAAACCAAGTTTTCTCAGTGTTTCTCCTAGCTCACGAAACCAAGCCAAAGGCCCAATCCGCAAACCATTCATGGCACGCTTCAGCAGACAATGCACACGTTCACCTGACACTGTCCTACAGTTCTCCGGCAGCTTCACCACCTCAGTAGAAAACAGCTTAGCCTGCATGAAGGCCACAGAAATATCTCCCGAAATCACCTTCCCTCCGAAATGCGCATACATCCCCAACAGACACCTCACAGACTCTAAGGTAGTAGTAGGAGAATAGATGCCATCAGCTAAAGCAGAGGTGGGCCCTTTAAAGTCACGCACAACCAAACGGCAGCGCACACGCTTGTGCCCGTCCTTGTAGTGCAACACCCACCTGGTGGAAAGCACTCTCCTCTTAGCTTCCCGCACAAGGCGAAACGCCTCCTTCTCAGACACAACCTGGCACACACCAAAGTGGTCCAGTTCCTCCATTTCAAGACGCATCCCTTCCCCAAGTTTCTTCTCCTCAAGAACCTCCCCAGTATACTCATCAGCAGCCCCAGAAGGAACCTCAACCTTCACCTTGGACCCTCCAAACTTCAAAGTAAACTCCAACTTGGCCGCCCTAGACCCTTTAGCGTCCTTTGCCGCGAACACAACCTCAGGTCTAGAACACATGGAGTACAAAGCATGGTCCTCCAGCCAGCTGATCGCCACCTCCATGGGATCATCATCGTCGGCCGGCTGCATGTCCACATCGTACAAAGGTGGGGCCTCGTTCTCTCCTGCAGGGGGACCTTCAGGGAGTACCTCTTCCTCCTCAACTGGAGAAGGATCATAGTCCATAAGCTCATCCTCCAAGAGCTCAGCTGGAGCCTCCGGCTCCGCACTCCCCCTCTCAACTAGATTACCCTTAGGCTCTCCAGGCTGAAAGGCTTCGGGGGGCTTCAGGTCTAAGGAAACAGGACGCTCTAAAACGTTGTCTTGCCTAGAAGGGGCACCCGAATCAGCGGCTTGTACCACCAACTCCTCAGGATACAGGTAAGGCTGGTCCGGCCGAAAGGCCGACATCACTTCGACCTCATCAGGCCGATCAAGAGGGAGCACACGCACTCCTCCACCATTGGGCTTAGCAGGCCCTAGGTACATACACGGGATGAGGCGGCGGCCTCGATTCTCAGGCTTCTGCTTCGCAGGTTTGGCAAAACCCTTGCACCCAAAAGGAAACGTCTTCGTTACTGGAAGATGTTGGCGTCTCAGCCTTTCAATTGGCGTGGTTTGCGACTTCGAGGTCGCATGCAGGTTCCTTGTCCTAGCAACATATCTCAAAGCTTCCTTGTACAACAAACCACCCAGCCGGAGCTTCTTCTCCAGCGTAGTTTCTAGCGTCAACCAATTCACCCAGAAGGCTTCCTTCAAGTGTCGCACACCTACCTCCACAAGCCCTTTCGACTGCGGCCGTCCTTTCGGCACCGCGTCTATGTGCAACGAGAGGCCTGGGTATGAGCGGTCTTTTCCCACCTTGTTCCAAAGCGAGATCAGAGACGCTTCATTATCCATCCTCAGCACAACATGCTGACCTTGAATACCTGCGGCGGCCAGCTCGGCGTTTATACACCGTGCAACATGCCCTGGATCACCTCCTGTGGGGTAGGGCACAGCGAAACAATATCCGCTAAGCTCGTGCACCACAATGCACACTCTCAGGTCTTTCGTAAAGAACAAGAAGTCGCTTAAGAAGCTTGCTTGCGGAATTGAAGGATCTTTGCGCCTTCGCGCTGGAATCACTCCTCGACTGGACACACACAAAGAACACGACGGCAGATAGGGCTGATGGCCCCGAGCAACGTGCTCCTGATACTCTTTATCCTCCAGTGGAACATGAAGTTCCCCTTCTTCAGAAATATCCCCAGCATCTTCAGCAGCAGGCTCGGCTTCAACAACCGGTGCTGGAGCTGAGGCTTGGGCGGGTTCCGCCTGCCTTGGTGGATCACCATCCGGAATCAACTCTTCATCGGAAATCGTCACTTCCACCGGAAGTCCACGCATCATGCACAAACGGTGTGGCGGCTCAGACACTTTCTCATCACAGCCACCTTTCACCTTCAAAGGCTCCGACCTTAGGTCATCCCAGCCACAAGCACAACACAACCACAAGCCACGCACACGCTCCAAGCCACAACAGCACAAGGACCGCAGACGCCGCACACCAACCAGCACAAAACACTCCACGGCTTCAGAGGCTCTCGGTGCTTTGCTGGCTCTCGGTGCTTCGGGGGCTTTCGGTGCTTTGCTGGCTCGCGGGGCTTCGGCTTTCGGTGCTTCGGGGACTTTCGGTGCTTTGCTGACTCTCGGTGCCTCGGTGACTTTGGACGTTTTGGGGGCTTGGGCTCTCGGGGCTTCTTGCGCGTACCCTGGCAAACACACTCGCACAGAGGGCCCCAAGGCTTTAAGTAGAGCCTGAGCCTTTCTCACAAAACCCTCGCAAAACACTTGCAGCACGTCACTGGGCCTCCAGGCTTCCATGGGGGTCTGGGCCTCACACTCACTTGCAAAACCCTTCCCAAAAACCCGTAAAACCCTATAGCGCTGCAACCTCAGAACTTCACCCTTTCTACCGAGCACACCCGGACACTCACCACACTCAAAGCAACCTACTCTCACAGACGATCGCTTCCACTTCCTCTTAAAACGCAGCTTTTTGCACCCTGCGGTTGGTCGCACGGTAGGTCTCAGATAGAGACAGAGCGGGAGCGCCTCTTGGAGCCGCGTCCATGTTGCGTTGACCCTTGGTCTGGAGGGCCATACGAACCACCGAGTACCCGTTGTGTTGGGCGGATCGGTGCCTTGCTCTTTGGATCGGTCGGCGGGGCTTGCAGCAAAAGCGATCTGTGGTATCCCAGAGGCGGCTGCGGTCCCAGCAAAAACGATCCTTGGTACCCCAACGGCGGGGGCGGTAACGGCGGCAGCGGCACTGCTGGCGCTGCTGGCGCTGGCAAGGCCGGCATAGCCTTCACAGGCACCATCTTCGGAGGCGCCACCGGCCTCACTGGCATCGCCTTCACTGGCACCAAAGCAGGATCCACTCCAGGGGTCTCCGGTGCCGCTGGCACGGCTCTTTTCGAAGGCTTCGGTGGCGAGGGAGAAACTTTGGCCGGCGACCTGGACGGTTTCACTTTCTTCCACAACCGCTTCGGCAGCGGCCTTCTTCTTCTTCCGCTTTTTCTTCGCAGGCACAGGAACAGCTTCTTGGGCATCGACCGTGGTTTCCGCAGTCCCCACTGCCACAAGGAGGTCCACTGCACCCTGCTCCGGCTCCTGGGCCGGCCGTCCTTCGGATCTTTCGTCCAAGCGGCTTTGCACCCATTTCAGGGCACCTTCGGCAAGCGCCTTGCCCTTCGCTACAGCACGGGCGTGCTGCTTCTTTCTCACAAGCCGCTTGGCCTTCACGACCTTCTTCTCCGTCCGCACCACCTGCATCAGCTGGCGATTGTAGCCCATCGTCACTGGACCACCATCCGCTGGCTTCCGCTCGGGCTTCCGGGCCTTCTTCTTCGAGGTGGGCGCGACAAACAAATGTGGATTCAGAAAAGTAGGGTCCACAGTGTCCGCCTCGGCTTCCTCGGCTGCTGCAGCCTCCTTCAAGGCCTTCGTGGCCTTCTTTGCCGCACCACGGACCTCCTTCAAGGCCTTCGTGGCTTCCTTTGTCGCACGAGATGCCCGCTTCTTCTTGCGCTTGGGCACTTTCTCGACGGCTTTCTCTGCAGCATCCAGGGCCTCGGCAACGTCCGTGGCCACACCAGACTCGGGGCGCCATTTGCCCCAGCCTTCTTCCTCTTCTTCCTCCAGCTTTGACGGCAGCGGTGATTTCTGCAGTGGCGATTTTGGCTGTGAAGGCACTGCCATTTTGTGCCACTCGCGAGAAATTTTGGTGAGCTCGTCGTGCTCCTCCATCATTTGCCGCTCGCTTTCCTCTCGAGCCGTGCTTTCTATCACCGATGCGACCGTCACCATATCGGATCGTCGGGCAGACGCAGCGCTCTTCATAGCGGTGAGATCCGCCATCCTCTGAGCCATAATTGCCGCCTGCGACGACCTTTCTTCCTCGTCCGTCGAGGATACCGGGGGCTCCGGCTGCTTCTTTCGTCGACGCCCCATCGCACAAAACGAGGAGCGTGAAAAACAGAAGCTTGAGCACCAAACTACGATGCACGACCCTTGCGCACCCTTGCAGTCTCCACTTGAAACCACCTTGCACAGACCTCGCGCACTCACTGCCTTGCAGCTTACGCCGTACTGACCTCGCGCACTCACTGCCTTGCAGCCTACACGAGGAACCGCCTTGCAAATCCTGACAAAACCCTGGCCCTGAAACCTTGCACGCACACTCCCTCACGACACGCACTGCACTACCTTGCAGCCTCCGCAGGGAACCGCCTCGCAAACCCTGAAGAAACCCTAACCCTGAAACCTCGCAAGCACACTCACTCACTAAGGTCCACAGGGAGCACAGCACGCCAACGCAAGCCATGCACCACAAGCTCACAACACTTATCATCATCGACCCAGCGGTCCACGACGGCTGAGCCTCAGAATCTTTCTTGCCACTTCTGCTACCACAGCCAAAGCGGTCAAGCTCACAGCGTTCAAGAGACTCCAGAGCAGCACCCTCACAGACCGAAACGGCACTACCACCGTGCGTCCTCAAGCTCCTCAGCAGAAACTTAAAAGGCGTGTACTCTAGGCTCTTCACAGACTCCAAAGACCTTTGCTCCTGAGCTTTCTGGGCTTTCTGGGCTTTCGTGGCTTTCGGGGGTTTCGCGGTTTCAGGCTTTTCCGTGGCTTTCGGGGGTTTCGTGGTTTCAGGCTTTTCCGTTGCTTTCGGGGACGACGAGGGCTTCAAAGCATCAACCTCCATCTTATCCCCAGAATCCTTCAAAGCAGCAACCGCGTACCAAGCGCGATCCTTGACAGTCAACCGAATGCGTTTCTTGTTCTTCTTGTTGAAAATATGAGGTGTGTTGGTGAGCATGGTGTGCCATCCTCTCTGCCAAGCCACAAACGGTGACAAGACATTGAAATCTAGGTTCGTGATCAAGCAATGCTCTAGCACCACCACAAGCTTCCCAAAACGAACGCGAACGTCACACACCTTCAACACTTCAATCATGTCGTTGGAGGCATTCGACAGCGTGGGCTTAAAATCATAAGTGCGAAGGACTTCATACTTCTCGAAGCAGGAGACCGACATGCAATGAGAAGTAGCACCGCTATCCACTAGCCAGTAGCTATCTTGCGACTCAATGCCAACTAAGCACACTCTGTGCTCAACGGTCACTCGGTGCGCCGCAGCAGGCACCTCAGGTGTCGAAGGAGTCGTCCTCAAGACGCCACCGCGGGCATCAACCGGAATCAACTCGCCAGAAGCGCGAAGGGCCATCACAGTCTCTCCCTCCGGCTCCTCTTCTGCTTCGCCATCCGCTACAGCACGGGCGTGCTGCTTCTTGGTCTTCTTGTCCTTGCCCTTATCCTTGCCATGCTTGCCTTTGCCTTTCTCTTTGCCCTTTCCTTTGTCTTTGTCGCCCTGGCCTTTGCCCTTGGGCTTGTTGCTCTTGTCGCCTTTGCCCTGCTTCTTCTCATCTGCGATCCTCTGGCGGCACTCTTCTTGATAGTGCCCTTTCTTCTCGCAGTACCAGCAGACAATCTGGGACTTGTCCTTGGCACCGCCGGCTTTTCCTCCTTTCGCGCCTTTGCCGTCTTTCCCGCCTTTGTCTCCTTTGAGGCCACGCAAACCACCACTTGGCAGCTCCACCATGCGCAGCTGCTCCAAGAGGGTCAACTGAGCACTCTGAGCTTGCATCAGAAAGTTCATCTGATTCTGCTGTTGCTGTAAAGCCGTGTTCTGGTTGTTCAGCATCTGCAACATCAACTGCTGCAGTTGTTCACCTCCCAACGCAGGGTTCGGAGGAACCGGACACTGAGCAGGAGCTGCCGGCGCTACAGCCGGACCACTAACACCTTCTGGCACTGTTGCAGAACCACTCGCAGGTGCAGCCGCTGCTGCTTGCTGAGCTGTCGGCGACCCAACAGGACTGTTTACAGGTCCTACAGGTCCCACGGGTCCTGGTCCAAACAGGTCGAAGTCCATGCCTTCCTCAGGCACAGGGACGTTCTGAGCAGGAGTCTCACTGCTCCCACCTGGCAAGGGCGAGGCCATGGCGCTGTAAAGCTCCTTCTAAGTCCTCAGGAGCTCCGCTAACATGTGAAAAACAAAGCGCGCAGCACTCGGTCTTTTTCTCAAGCCAAAGCGGAGTCGCGTCGGGCTCTGACTGACAGAGAAACACCTTGGTCTCCAAGAAAAACACTTCAAGCACTAACGAAACGAGACGAAACGAACGTGCAGTCACTTCCAAACTCAAAAGCACTTCTCATAGCTTCAGGCATGCCGAAAACATCACGACATCCAAGGTCAAATGGGATTTTCACAGGAAGCCCAGCACTACCGTGTCAACTCTGTCAGAAGAAACGACATAAAAGGTAAAAGACAGATGCAACCTGCACCTTTGCAGCCTCATGCCGGCTCTGACACACGGCGGTTTGCGTGTCAATCGCAATGTGTGCCCCAAGTGAAGACCGATGATGCGTGGAAAGGCGGCATAAGCGCTTGGGAAAGAAATTTAGACAAGCTAAAAGACGCTGTATACTCTTCTTTTTTTTTGCTGTCGTCAAGACTGCGAGCAAGATCGTCACCCCTCAGTGCCTTACCACTCTTCGGACAGATTTGACTCTGAGACGTTCCAACCCGAAGCCTGCAGAAAATCTAATAAATACTTTAAAGATATCGTAGCTACGACCTGCCAACAGCAAGGAGCACCAGACTCGCTACCGACACTTGCTGCATCCCTAGCGGAACTTCTGAGCACATTCTTGAAGATTTCCAAGCTGCAGGCTTCTTTTGGAGCTCTTCGACCCACTGCTTGCAGAGATGCAGCCGGCTTCTTTTTGGTTCCTTCAAGCTGGAGTCGCCCGCTTTGCTTTGCACCTCTGCTCCTCAGACTGACCCAACTCCTTTCTCAACAGCTGCAACTCAGCTGGCACGTTGCTTGAAGTCCAGTGCAGCTTCTAGCTGCGCAGCTGGAAGCACGGACTTTTCTTCTGCAATTGTTCTGTCTCTATCTATCAGCACCAGCTGTGTTAGCTGCAACTGCGGAACTGCTACAGATGCAACTGCCGGACGGCGCCTGCCAGCCCGTCACAAGAAGCGTGTACGGCTGAAACAAGCGCGGAGTCTAACGCAAAACAGCTGCTGCTTGGGCTGAAAAAGCCGCCTGCAGACTTCATTTTCTGACCGCAACAGACTAAGGGTTGCGGAAAGGTTAGACCCAGCAGCAGGGAAAGAAAGGTCATAATTGCGTCAGGTTGGCTCTGACGGTGTCCGCAGACCCAATCTGCCCAGGACTGGATGCAAAAATTGCCTGTGCTCCAAGGCTGTGGTTGCTTGCAACTGCAGCTATTGGCGCTCTGTCAAAAAGTCCAAGAAGCGAGTGCAGTCTTCCCAGTTTCTTCCACTCTTGCCGCCCCAACTCGTAACCCCCAGATTTCGTCGGAGATTTCATCTAAACGTCTGCAGCCTGCGTGGCACTGACATGCTGAGTACTTGATAAGTGCTGCTACCTACTGAAATGTGGGCATGTTTGCACGTACACTTATAAGTCCAGATTGGACTTGCTACGTACTTAGAAGTGGAATACATGTGCCTTACACCGCACTTATATGTACAACCAAGTGACGGGGCTCACTAAGTATATTGCTCAAGAATCATCAAAACGAGGAGAACGGTCTTCCCGGACAGGACGGCGCGCATAGGATGCCGTTTGAAGGCCTGCAGACCGCCGGGTCTCGTGGCTGCTTGACCGAATACTCGGCGGTCGGGAAGTTTCACTTTGCCCATAACCAAAGGGCCCTGTAGCACTTGTAAAGTACCCTCGTGCCACGGGCCCCGCAGCCGCATGATGGTGGCCGGGCGGCAGCGGTGCGCCGGGGCAGGACAGGAGCCACAGGGCCCACGAAGGCGCCCACCGGGCCACAGTGGCGCAGAGACACTCTCCGGGCAGCATGGGGGAGAAGGTGCCGGAGCCGGGTAGACAAGTACATTGATGACAAACATAGAATCGAGCACATGACCTTAGACACTTGATACATAGATGACAAACATAGAATCGAGCACATGACCTTATGACTTGACACTTGGGTCTACGACTATGACCCTATGACTTTATGACTCTAAGACCGAACTTGACTACTCTTGACTACTCTATGACTCTATGACTCTATGAACTTGAGGACTCTGTGACTTACTCACTTGACTACTCTATGACTCTGTGACTTACTCTGTGACTTACTCTGTGACTTACTCTGTGACTTACTCTGTGACTTACTCTCGACTTACTCCGTGACTTACTCTGTGACTTACTCTCTGACTTACTCTCTGACTTATGACTTACTCTGTGACTTTCTCTCTGACTTACTTTCTGACTTACTCTGTGACTTACTCTGTGACTTACTCTGTGACTTACTCTCTGACTTACTCTCTGACTTATGACTTACTCTGTGACTTACTCTCTGACTTACTCTCTGACTTACTCTCTGACTTACTCTCTACATCTCGGTATCTAATCTCTCTCCTAAAGCCAGGGGTGGCACCGACGTCGTCCATTGGGAATGCAACCTTTCACAGGGATTGGCCACCTCGAGCGCCCAAACGCTAGGTAAAGTTACACATTTTAAGCGCCCGGCGCAACCCTTCCCAGGGATTCGCCTCCTCGAGCGCCCAAACGCTAGATAAAGTTACACATTTTACGGTGCGCTTTGCACCCTTCCCAGGGATTCGCCTCCTCGAGCGCCCAAACGCTAGGTAAAGTTACACATTTTACGGTGCGCTTTGCACCCTTCCCAGGGATTCGCCTCCTCGAGCGCCCAAACGCTAAGTAAAGTTACACATTTTGGGCGCCCGGCGCAACCCTTCCCAGGGATTCGCCTCCTCGAGCGCCCAAACGCTAGGTAAAGTTACACATTTTAGGCGCCCGGCGCAACCCTTCCCAGGGATTGGAACTCTCGAGCGCCCAAACGCTAGGTAAAGTTACACATTTTGCGGTGCGCTTCGCACCCTTCCCTCATGATGCGAGAAAGCTTGGGGAACGTGCACACATGGAGCTTTAAGCATCACAGATATTTGTTCTACCGCTAAGGGCTGGTGTGCTGCTTGGCCGACGGCCAAATCTTGGACGAACATCCGCACTTTACTCATGACACGGCGTCTGAGCACGCTGCTTTTGTAAAAAGCCTTGTGTCCGATTTTGATTTGGCACCGATCGCACGTGGGCCGAAGGCGCACAAGCGGGGTCGAGCCAAAAAGACCAAGCAATCCGATGGCTTCCGTGAGAAGGTGCGGACTCCATCCGCTGAGGTGCGCACACTATCCTAACTGCATGTGCAGGGCGCTTCCAAGCAGTTTGGGAACTCTTCGGAAGCCGCCAAGGCAGTTGGTGCAGAATCTCGAAAAAACCGCTTTGCTTTTGGGGGATGCCTGTCATTGAAATCGTGCAAAAACACTTTTGCTGGAAGGTTTGGAGAGTTGTCAATGCGGCATGCGTCTGTTGCAAGAAGTAGACTAGACATGCAATTTGGATCTTTTGCATATGGTTGTGGTATGCTTTTGCATAAGTTGGTGAAAAATTATCTCTTGACAACGCTTTACTTCTGTGAGACGCCTGTCGCTCAATCGCAGAAATACTCTTCAGGCTAGAATCGGCTAGAAGTTCTGGACAATCGTCAATGCGTCTTTTGTAAACATGCATGTTTAATTCTTTTTCGCATGTAGCTGTGGCATTTTGTAATATTTTGGCATGCTTGCTTGAAAAGAATAGTCAAAGCGCGCTTGAATTTTGGAACTTGCACCCGCAGTCTTAAAATCTTTCGAGTTATGTGTAGCTTGCTTGCCGTTTCACCCCTGCAGCTCATGTTAAAAATTCCCAGTGAAAGCCGCAGGCGTGATTTTTAGTTTTGACTCGTCGTAAAATTGTTGTTTCACCCTGTTTGTTTCACCGGACAGCGCGCAGCTTGGTGTTGTCTTGAGGCCGCTTGAAGCAGAGTGAAACCAGCAGACGTGGTTTTTAGAGGCCTGGGGCCGCAGTGAGAGTAGCAGGCATCCATTTTGGACTTTTGGATTGGCATTGAAAGCAGCAGACATATAACAAAACCCCCTAGCTTGAAAGTTCACAAAATCTTGCTTCGGAGTTTGAGATTTAGGATCTGACTTTAAGCGAGATAAACGGGCCAGAATGAATAGAGTCGGTGTTTATTGACATAGTTATAGAAGGACGCTTTAGGGAGTTCTTCACGCTTCTATATCGAGCTGTTGTTCAACCAGTACATATTTTCTCCCATTATTTTTGGTAATTATTGTGGAGAGTACACCGAAACGCTGTTAAAAAGCACAGCGTTTTGGCTTATTCGTCGCGAAATTGCATCATAAAAGCTCTTTCACTAAAAAAAGAAATCAATAATGACTCAATGATGATTCACTCTCTCTTTGGGAGTATTCCGCACCCCACCCCAGAACACAGCGCAGAGGATCGTGGTTTTGAAATCCAGAGCGGACAGCGTAGGCCTCATCGGCTCTAAACTGCATCGCAGTGCAGTTTCGGGTCGTTTCGGAGCAGACTACACGCGATGACGCGCTTATGCTATAGATATACGAAGTCGTTAATGTGATCCTCATTCTAGACTTTCAATGGGCGGGCGCAGCACCAACCTATTTCCCAAATCCTAGACCTCGACACAGGAGCTGCGAAAGCTCAACACATTGATGGCTTCGAAGTGCCCCTGACCAGAAGGGAAGATGTGGGAAAAAAGTGTAAGTACATGTTACACTGAGACCCCGTGGTGGGTCCTCCACAGGATGACTTTCTACTGCACGTCTGGAAGGGATGTTTGACCAAACGCTTTGATACCCTCTAGAATCCTGGAGTATCGCGGTAAGTGCCCCATGTGGAAGATATGCTGTCTGGTGTAGCCAGGCCCAAGATCAATACGCCATTACGTGACGTTGACCCAACCCCAGCAAGGGCCATGTTCTTTGCCTTCGGCGTGTATCTGTTGATCAGCGCTGCGCATGCATGTGACCTGAGTGTCACAGTCAGCACATTCACTGATCCTTTGGTGGATGGATTGCCGCACGGCTTCGTCGTGGATGGCAACTATGCGTATCTTCCCCAGCTTGAGACGGGCAGAGACAGGGTGACGGTTCTTGACCTTTCGGATCCAAGCAACCTCACCATAGCAGGCAGCGTACAGGACGCTCAGTTCTTGCCGGCTGCAAGCGCAGTTGCCGTGTCCGGCAACTACGCCTATGTGCCCTCTTTTGTGGGGTCCGCGGTGGCAGTTGTGGATATCTCCAACCCAGAGTCACCAGCTGTGGTGGGAGCTGCGCAGAATGCCTCTATGGATCGCATTTATGGCCTGGCCGTGCAGGGTGACTTCGTGTATGTAATCTGTTTGGATTGCAATACTTTCTTCGTGCTCGACGTGACGGTGAAGAGTAGTCCGACGTTGATCGGGTCCTTGCTAGATGCGACAAACTTCGACGTCATGTACGCAGTAGCCCTTTCAGGCGGACATGCCTTTGTGCTCTCCGGAGGCGGGGCTTCTCAGAATCAAGGAGCCCCTGAACCCAAAGTCTAAACCCATCTCCTAAAGCCTGAGCTCTAAACCCAAGCTGAAACCCAAAATCCTAAAAACTCAACCGAGGTAGTACCGCGGCCATCCATACCATTGATATCAGTGATGCTGCAAACCCGACATTGGTGGCCACTTTCCAGAACCTTGGCAGGCTGTAGAGAACAGGTGTCGAACATAAGCTTCGTTTCTACCCACTCCAAGAAAGTATACTCCCTAATAAGTCCTTGTCGCAAGGACCCCAAAAGCTGTACACTATAAATCAACCACAGATCCGGCAAGCAACGGTTGCTGCCATACTACAAACACGAAGGAACGCCAGCTTGGCGGCACCGGTGGCGTTGACTATTTCCGGCACCTATGCCTACGTGCCAGGGTATGATTTGGTTTATGTCTAAAGCATGAGTGCGTTTTTGGGATGCTGGTATTAAGCAGTGTAGCAGTATGCGGATATAGATCGATATAAACGGCCTTGGCTTAACTTTGGCAAGCGCCGATTGTGCTGGGTTCCCCAAAGTCGGGCCAGCCATACAGCCACAAAAGTGCAGGGTGGTCCATATCAGGTTTCCATCACTTGAAGCTCGTAGTGGATGTTATGGTTTTGCATCGTGGCCTTCTGTCTGAGACACAGTCCCTTTGATTCGGTCTCACCGAGCTTTGTGGCAATCCCTGGATCCTAAGCTGCAACTCTCCAAAACGATGAAGCATAAACCTAAATCTAAACCCAACATCCTTGAGCCCTTGCACAACACCCTTCTCTTCGGACCCCGCGATGAGCAAGCTGTACGAAAACTTTCTCATGTTGTCATATAAGCCTCTGACTCAAGTAGCAGTATGCAGCATTTCTAGAAGGGTCATTACAGGATCCCCATAGAAAAACCGTGTGAGGGTGTCTTTTTGGGGCTGCTAACATTCCATGGCTCATATAAAGGTTTATGCAAGGCTACTATGAGTTGGCGGAAAATATTCACTTTAGACTGTAGCTCAGGTGGCGGACTTTGCTGCAGGCCTCTTTGTTGTAGACATCACGAGCCCAACAAGCGTCATAATCGTTGGATCCGTCACTTCGACTTCCATGCAAGGAAATGGGTACGCGACCTGTGCGAGAAGACTGGCATGGAGTTTCGAGTTTGGCCTAGACACCTGTTTTTTGACCGAGGAAGTTGGGGACATACTGTAGTGCAGTTTTGGAAGAGTACAAGGAGAAAATTGCGAATTTGGCAGGCTTATGCAATTGCCAGCATTGGGGTTTTGTATGGATGTAGGGTATAGGACCGCCAGAGTTCAGAAGGTTGGGTCCACGCTATGGTACATCATTGCTGGGTTGTCTTCCGCAACTTGTTTGATTGCGACTCTTGAAGCTGTTCCTGCGTTTTCGTAGTTGGCAGTAAATCATGGTTGTTGCCAATCTAGGTAGCTTTCGATGCAAGCCACAACTGGGTGTATGTCGTGGCCACTGACGCCAATGCTATCGTGGTGATTGACGTCTCGGCTCCGACAGATCCAGTGGTTTTGCAGTCCGCCACGTCCGCGGACCTGCAACAGCCACGTACCTTGCAGATCTTCGGTGATCATGCGCTTGGGTTGCCGTTCAGAACATGTGAGGCATCTAGTTTATCCGAAGCTCTGAGTCCTGGGCAGAAAGTGGCAAAACCCGAGCATAGTTGTTCTGTGTATACTAGTTTCTGGAAATCCTTATCCCAAAGACTTCAGTAAAGGACCCATGTGTTTGACGCATCCTCAAAGACTCACAACAGTCTCCATGACAAACCAGGTGCTTGTGTCTACGGGTTTGACGAATCCCGGGTCCTTCACCGTGCTGGGGAGATGCACCTCAACCTCCTCCACATCCACAATCACAATCTCGTCCACAACTTCAACAAGTATGACAGCAACCTCCAGCACTACTCGAACAACAAGTAGAACGAGCACAGAAACGAGCACCAATACAATCACGACCAGTGTCAGCTCGACATCGGTTTCTACTACGATCAGTGCCAGCTCGGAAACAACGTCTGTTACAAGCAGCACCAGTTCGTTATCAACTTCAAGTACGGCCACTGATCTCAGCCTGGCATCTACGGAGGCAGAATTGGAATGGGTGCTAAGAAGTTAAGGTTCGAGGTTTCTTCTAAAAAGGGGTCTTGTGAATGCGCCCAATTTTGATGGGCCACCTTGGCAACATGAGGATGATGGAAGCTCACAGCTGGGCGTTGGCTACACGATCTTGCTTCCTGTCTGTACATGAATAGGTGACATGTCCCAAAGTTGCTTCACACGGTGCCAAGACATGTAGATGCACATCGTGTGTCGCCTTCCCGAATTTTGTATAAATGCTTGCGATTCCTTCCACTCGCCAACAACCCACGCCCTTTTTTCAAGGTTTTTGGGTCACCTGTATTCCAGTCAAAGGTTCGTTGCTGCCGGTGCACTGACTATTTGCCTGATAGTCGCATGCGCATTCGTGTTGCGGCAGCAGCGCCGCGATAGCCCTGAGGCGGATGCAGAGGTCGCAGCTCAGGCATAAATCCCAGGAGATTTCTCAACTTTGCGGTTTAGGGTTAGGGATTTTTGATCCCATTCCTCAGATGACGAGGAAGAGGTCAATGTATGTATGATTTTGAGAAACTCCGCGCGGTGACTCTTTGTGTCAGCCGACCCCAGAACTGACCAGAACCTACCGTCTTCGTCATCCGTGCTGATTAGCATGATCAAGCTCAATCAGCTTTATAGCAGACCCTAAACCCTAAACCCTATAAACCCTAAACCCTAAGCCGAGGAAACAGGTTCTGGTAGCTGAAGCAAGCTCGTCCGGAGAGCTAGGACTTCTGGGCGGGTTTCTGAGCCAAGACCTCAAAGGTCCGCTCTGTCTTGGGAGTTTCCGAAAATCAGGGACCAAAATATAGGACCCTATATAGTAGGATCCTTATTGTAAGGACCCCAATATGAGGTACCCAATTTTCGGAAACTCCCGTATGGTGCCTGTGGTGCCACACGTTTTTCGGCTTTCCTTCTCCAATTGAGCCCTGCATGAAATTTGACTGAATAAGGGGCTAACGAGGGGTTTCCTGTCGGGGATACTAATGATTTAGTCAAGGGCTCAAACGGCATTGCTGTTGTCCAGACTAGGATCTTGCGTGACCTTCACTTCTCGATAGACCAGCTGTCCTAGGGTTTGGGTAATCTAGGGGCCAAGCAGTTGCGCACTCCAGTGATTCGCATCTTTGGGGAACATCATAGTAGGGTCATATTGGGGATGATCTCACCAACTGTTTCGGCTCCTACTGTACAGTATTTGGGGGGTTACGCAGGTTTTCAGTGTCGAACGCACCACGCACCATCTGCTCAGCGGTACCGGAGGATCTGATAGAAGCGTCACCCAGCGGCCCTCATGCAGGCCGCAAGTCAGCAAGGTGTGAGCAGCAGAGATTTTATTAGGGGCTTGCCTAAACCCTAAACCCTAAACCCTAAACTCTATTGGTATGGTCGCAGTGGGCTCTCACTTCTGGATCCTCGCGAAGCCGCGTGTATTTTCGCAGCTCTTGCAGCGAACCTGCCCCAATTCGTCACTGCAACGACGCTTGAATATCCCTAGCTGAAGTGTCCCGGTGCAGCATTCCCGCGAGGGTTCCCGGGATTTTCACACTTCAGATGCAGGGTCTTCTCTGTTGTGCGCTGAGAAAAGTGACTATACGATAGTGCAAACCGTTCTATGTCAAGTCCTTGAATCGAAGGTTCCCGTGCTTTCTTGTCGGCTAACGGATGCATAGTTCTTCGCAAGCTATTCGGTTCATGACGTCGATGATACCCAAAGTACTGATGAGACTCATTTTGAAGCTGCCCGGTTTGCACATGGAGTGCTCCTGTATATGTAGTCGGCTCCATGCTACGCGTCTAAGTGTGACGATCCTTCCTGTACCGTACCTCCTGATCCCGCACATGTAGCATTTCCGGAAGATATGAGAACAAACAGCCAGAGGTTGAGCTTTTGTGATGACATGCTGTAGGAGCACATATGCGCCCTGCATGATGTTGTAGTTCCTCCAGCATCCAATCCATCTCGGTTGCGATGCATCCTGTTACGTTGCGAGTTCCATCCCATATGCTCCCGTCTGCATTTGTGATTTGAAGAGCGTTCGTTGTCTGAAAGGTTGATGCAACATGTGTGTGTCATTTGTGTCCCTTTTAATGTTTAGCATCTCTGTTTGCTCCAGTTTTCTTGAGAGTTGTTTAACTCCCAAGTGTGTCCACGCGTTTGGACCTCGGGATCAGTGCTTGAGTTCCTTTTAGTGTCTTCCAGGTCGCAGGTTTGCCCGTTTGTCAAGATCGAAAGGTGCAGCTCACACCTGTGCCAGCAGCATTATGGCTTGGATCTCACGAACGCATTGTGAGAAACCCATGGAGACACTGAGCCGATTCCATGTCTTGCTCACTAGAAGTTTGCTGCAATCATGAACCATTCATGCAGCATCCTGAGCAAGATATTGCCGATGCACTGTGAGCCCGGATGTACCTTTGCAAGATGCATTGCAGCAAACCAGTGCGCGATGTTTGACAAGTTTCGCACATAGGTTCATATGCGAATCTTCAATGGCTTTTGCTTTGCTGTTCTAGCGCAGCGGCTTCTGGCATTGGTTCCCTCCGAACATCCGGTGAAGGGCGGCGACGTTTGCTTGGGTGGTAGCCAGTATTCCAATGCAACACCGTCATTGCGGTTCTGCAACTGCCAGGGCGGGATTGGATGCCCATCCCAGGTTGGTGGTGCAAGAAGCAGCTGTGTTTGATTTTAAGCGAGTCATCGTGGAATGCAGGGTTTCAAGCTGGTACATGCAAGCACTGAACTTTTCAATGCCCGCAGGTGTCGTTGAGACTTTTTGGTGTAGCTGCTGGTCCAGAACCTTGGATGCATGCGTACAGCATGGAGATCAACGTTTCAGAGGAGCTCTGGTCTTCCCGTCGCTTTCACAATCAGGAGGCGGAAAGAAGCGGTTCTGTGTTTCTGTGTTGTTGCATTCCACTCCAAAGAAGCCCACGGTGGTTAAGTAAGAGCTTGGTCTTCTTCCTGACAGGACACATCCGACTTCTCGGAGACGAGTGGCGTGTCGTCGTATCTGCTAATCTCGGAGGGTATGGGTCTTGGAACCTTTGCATCCGGGGTCTATGCTGCTCTCTCTGGTTATGTTGGCGAGTCTGGAGCATACCCGCTGAACCTTATGCATTTCGTGACGAGCTCACGTGGAACAGGGTTCCAAACTTCAGAAATTTCTGAGATTCACACCTGCAGCGTCTACGAAGCGAGACCTCCGGCTGCGGCCGGAGACGATTCTGAGGCTTCTGACGGCAGTGATGACGGTGATGATGGGTCTGACACGGAAACCGATGTCAATACCACTACGACAGCGCCGGCGCTTTACCAGCCTCCTACGGAGGTTTTTTGTGGCCGGGAGCTTGCAACCAGCCCCAGCAGGGTGAAGCTGAACATTTACGGATATACCTGGGGGAGCAAGTGGGCAACTGACACCGGCGGCCAGCAGTATTTCTTCTACCGTGTGCGCCTTTGCTTTAGCAGGATCCAAGACTGGTACATCAATCAAGCACACCGTGGGGAAGGCAGGATATGATGACCTCGCCGCAAGGACAAAGACCGTAATGTGTAGGTGTAACCTGTGTTCCCAAGCACTGCGTCAAAGTAAGGTCTCGACATGGCAGTGTTACATGTTCTGACCAATGACAGGCAGCTAGCAGGGAAGAGAAGAGCGGATTTTCACAGAAAGTTTATACCCCCTTCCCGAAGAGCGTCGTCTGCGAGTCCCCACAAACTAGCTCGTTTGGCTTTCATGCTTTTTCGTTTCCAAGTCAAGCATCCGAATCCAGCAGACCGGTTGCCGTTTGCGACCCTGCAGGCATACTGGGCACTGGGCAGGAAGTGGAGGTTTTGGATTTTCAGCAGGAGCTCGCACCAGCGACTTTGCACTGCATGTAATGTGGGAGCGACGCCGCGACGCCCTCCTGTGAACTGATGCAGTTAGTGCTTAGCCACACACATGTTGACTCGCACACAGGTGGACGTGCAGCCGCAGGCACACATGGAAGCACGGACCATGCACATGAGACTGCCGTGGCAAGCATGTGCGGCCTGAATTCAATCCCAGTCTCTAACGGCCTTTTTCTCCGTTTCTCCCTATTTTCAGAAAGGCAGAGTTGTTTGGTAGCTGTGCAGCTGCATCTCTGCTGCAGGAGGGTGGTGGAACCTTCGGCTACTGGTTTCCAAAGTTCTACTGGACAGGCCGATACCAGGGCTAGGGGCGCAATGCTCGAGCTGGTGGTCTCTTCAAGCCATGTGGCAGAAGTGATCCTAAATTGCATAGCAAATACAAACCTTAAACATCCCTGAAATCTAAACAACCAGGCAACCACTTGAACTGCACCTTCGCGGATCTTATGTGGGACCTCCCGAGACTTTGCTTAACCAGACGGGTCACGTCGGGCAGAGGAGAATGGGTTGGAGGTCTTCGTGTTGGAACTGAGAGCTTTACATCTTGATGTGGTGACGAAGCTGTTGAGGCGACACCAAAGTCTTGTGGCAAGGCTAAGTACTTAGTAGCACAGTATTCCGGTCATGAATCACTCAAGCCTTAGGCAGGATGCTCTGAGCTTTCAGGGACGTTTCTTCTACACCGCTCCGCCGGGTGCCCCAAATGCGACGCCCGAGCAATCAGTTGTGAGTTCTAACGTCTACTCTTCAGGAAATGGGCTTGCCCCCTGGGCCAGTTCGGAGCTGTCCGCGTCACCGCGAGCCATGCAGGCTACGGAGCTTGGCGTGCGATGAGGGTTTTGCTTCTTTGTTGTCGTCGATGTTTAAAAAAGGCAAGGAAGTGTGTTCGAGGCTTCACTGGAGCGAGGAACTATGTCTAAGTTTTCCACCTGGCCATTTCGGATCTCGCTACCTTGGCCCTTCGCCATACACCTGTTGTTCAGACTTAACACCAGGCATCTATCACAATACTTAACCTGTTCAACGTCTGATTGCTAGTGCCACTGCTACAGTAACGCCATGTTGTTGTTGTTGCCCATCTTTCCGGAGTAATGTCGTGAAAAAATTCCACAACGACATGCGAAGCAGTGTTGAAAATAATGGACTTCTCATAGAGCAGAACATATGCTGGTTGTGGTAAGATTCCTCCACCGCACCTTTTGGGTCAGGAGATAGCTGCGACGGAGAGGGAACCGATGGCGTGGTGTTGAACATAGGCGGCTGCTTGGAGTTTGCACCGGCTCACCTTCCCAGTACAGGGCCGGAATTCATGAGAGTAGCTCCCAGAGGTGGAAATCAAGGTATCTTTTGCCAGCCGACGTATTCATCTGCTTTCTCCGAACCCACCCAGCTAGTTGTGCTTTGTGTCGTTGTACCTACCAGGCCCTTTGTATGATCGAGGGAACAGCTGTACCTGTGCACACCGAGCCCGGAACTACAGCTACTTGATAGGTTCCGTACCTAAGGAAAGCGATGCATAAGGATTTGAATGCAAGCCCTGAAAGTTTCAAGCGCAGGCTTTGACTTGGACCACGTCGGGACAAAGGACTGGTGATAACAGCTTACTAACCGTTCAGTGACAGAATCTTCTGCATGGAGTTGATGGTGGGTGCCAGCGGACTGACAGCTGCATGTTGTGTGAAGTAGTCGTTGGCAGACTACACGGCCAGGGATTGTGATCGTTATGCTGACTTTGTTAGGAAGCGGATTGTCCACTTGCAATCCTTTCCTGTAGAACTAGCTGCTTCAAAAGTTTCTGTGATGGCCAGGACAGGTGGTTCATGTACAGCATGGAGGCTGGTAACATGTCCCACAGGCTTTTCAAGTCTTCATCAGTCTTGTCGCCGGCCCGACATTTTGAATTCTCTCTCGTGGGAGGTGAACCTGACCGGCTCCGTGACCTTTGCCGTGGTCGGTGCTTCGCCTCGCTTGAGGCCGCCCTGCGCTCAGCGGTGATGTGGACCGGACCTGGGCTTCTTACGCAGAACACGGGTCAAAGATCCCAATCATCATCAGGGCAGGTCGGGAAGAAGTTGTCGATGCCCCTCACGTTTCTGCCACTCATGAAATTTCCGGGAATGCGCTGCTGTTTGAGCAATGCGTGAAAGAACGATATTAAGTACGAGTGTGCGTAAATGTGTCCACGTGCGTCCACGTGTCTGCATAGGGCATGTATACTAAGCATGCATGCATGCATGCATGTGTGCGTGTGTGCAAGCAACTGTACATGTGTGTTCAGGCAACGCCCACTCATTGCAGTTGCTTGTGCATTTGCGAAATGTGCGTGTGTACGTATATAAGCTTGTACATGTGCATGCACAGATATACATATGTATTTGAGGTTCATTAACATCACTAGTCGTTTGTGTATGAAATGTATGTATGTATGTATGTATGTATGTACGCACGTATGTATGTATGTATGTATGTATGTATGTCGCCATGTATGTGTACGGACGTATGATTACGCATGTACACACACACACACACACACATATATATATATATATATGTATGCAGGCTTTTAGGTATCTATAGGTATGCAGGTAAGTATGTATGTATGTACGTATGTATGTATGTACGATTGTAAAAGTGTATCCGTGAGTGTACCTCTGCATGCATGCATGCATGCATAGATGGATGGATGGATGGAGAGATGGATGGATGGATGGATGGATGTGTGGATGTGTGGATATAGGTAGGTAGGACGGAAGGCATGTACGTAATGATACGCGTATGTATGCATGCGTGCATGGATGCATGTATGCAAGTATGCATGTATGAACGTACTCATGTAGGCATGCACGCATGTATGTCGGTCAGTCGGTCGGTAGGTCGGTTGGTAGGCAGGTATGTATACACTTACACTCCGATGTACACATTCACGTACGTGCATGTGCATGCATGCACATGCATATGAAGACCTTCTGCCGGTGCTGTCTGAGGCTGATGCTTGCCCCTTTGTACCTTGTCCTCTTGTTCCGCAAGCTCTGAGACTTGCCGAGGGAAGGCCATCCTTTGGAGCAAAGTCGACAGGTAAGATGCCGCCAGAAGGCGTGTTTCTGGACATACTTTGCCCCGCACTGGTAGTTCGGGCTGAATGCGGTGGAATTCGGCCTGTTGGATTCCGACACCACAGCGTCTTGGTGGGTTCTGAGACTAAATTCATCTCCCAGGGCCTACTCGCGGAAAGTCTCGTGAGAACTCGAGGATCGGAAGCATGACACACCAAACCCTACCGTAAACTCTAAAGCACTTGCAGAGTTCCGGGTCGGAATCCAAGCGCAACAGATGCAGAGCTCACAGGTTTGACATAGAAAGGCATGATCTGAAGGAGCTTTTGGGACCTAAGGCTGTGGGCTGAAAGAAGTATTCAAACTCTGAAGATAAAAGAAGATGAAGATGCTGATGGTAGAAGAAGCATCTCCGATCTGAATGGCCACATCTGCAACCTCTCAATACTAGCTACTGCGAATGCAAAAAGCCCATGATCCACATCTGGGCCGACAGCCGGGAGGGCCACGGCCATGTCCCAAAGGCGCAAGCCGCGCAGACTCTGACAGCAGGGGGTTGGCTCACGGGTTCGCCACTCGGAATAGGTTTTCCTACGGTTAGCTTGGGGAAGTTGTGGCGATGCTTCAAAACAGGTGTTTCCCAAACAACTAGGCACCGTAGCATCTGCTGTCAGAAGAGCCACGGGCCATGGGTGTCCCGTCATGTCGACGCCATGCCCGAGTCGTCGCGTGTCACCTCATCGAGCATGGTGCGGAACTTCTCAGGGATGCCACGCTATGTAAGGTATGCTATAGACTATGTCCTATATACTGTGTTCAATATAAAGTACATTCTATATACTATGTGCTACGTACTTATACAACAGAATAACTACCATCAACCATATACCATATCATAAGGCATAAAATATCTACTATATACCGCGTGCAAACACCCGGAGATGCGGAGCCCTTGTGGAGTGTCCCTGCCTCGCTCTTGATCACGGCCAACTCTTTGAAGAAGAGTGGTAAAACTCTCGACTCCCGTGCTTGTGCCTGATGATCTGATTCAGGCCTGCTACTGAAGAGCAGGGAGAGATTTGGGTGAGAATCTTGCAGCCTTTTGAGCTTCCACGAAATCGCATGGAGGTGTAATCTGTTGATGGGGTTTATGGTCCTGATGGATCGCTCCTGGATCGCGTAGCAACGACCCTGATCGCTCCTCATGACCGTTCCGAACCGAAGCTTGGAGCTCAAACCGCCAGACCCTCAACCCAAAACTCCAACCCCAAACCCCTAACCCTAAACCCCTAAACCCCTAACCCCAAAACCCCTAACCCCGAAAACTCCCTGAATGGTGAAGCCATGTTCACCGACTGGCTGGATGCGGGGCCGCTGGACTACAGCAGCCTGGCAGGGGCCTTTGCTCCCTGGGCACGGGGCGCCGCGTCGGACGCCCAGGCCGATCCGTGTAGGTACCTACATATTTCAAGTATTTCAGTAATTTCAGTTATTGAAATCGTGGGGTTTCCCTGGATCGATACAGCAAAGCCCCGGATTTCAATCATATCTGTCATTAGTTGTAAGAAGAGAACTGTGGTTTGTTTTCAATGAAGTGAACGGGAACAAAGTGAGAGAGCGTAAGCGAGAAACAAACCACAGTGAACGAACCATCGTGATTTCATTACCCTCTTCATGCTTTCTTCCTTTTAACACATGACACCGAACCCCGAACACGACACAGAGAATTAGCTGTTGACTCCAGTAAAACGCCCTTATCAACTAGAATCACCTAATCTTGGAAGAGCCCTTTTAGTTTGACCTATTTCCCTGAGTTAAAGGCTGAGTCTTATTTCCACCTCTTCCTCGGTTCCAAAAAAGACCAATTTTTATTAATTAAAATACAATGGAGTGAAACGAAAGCGTGATTTTGTTATCAACAAAAATTGAGCCTTTTTCGCTTATTTTTCCACCTTTGGAATAATACACATTTTTCACCTATTAATTTCCCATCTTTTCTGCTTACATTTTCTCTTCAAGGATTTATTATAGGATTTTCTCCTCATTTTCCTTACCTTTATATCTTCTAATAAATTCATTACCGTTCCACTTTGTTCATATCCTCACATTCTGGTCCTGGTGTCGTCTGGGATCGCTTCTTGCTTCCGGTTCTTTAAGGTGAGCAGTGAAGGGTGTGATGAATTAAATGAAATAAAACAAATGAGCCGTGCGTACTGCGTGTTTATTTTGTTTCATTAGAACACACGAGCGTACGAACACAGGATTTAACAAAGAACCGTCTATAACCAAGAATTATTGACCATTGACTGCCAAGGAACAAATCATCCAAGAAGCATTCTATCTCTCATGGTTGTTTCAACTTTGCTTTAATGTGAGAAAAGAGGTAGTGAAAGAAAGGAAGCACGCTCTCTTCTCACATTAAAACAAAGGAAGGAAACACAAAAGACCTAATTTTATGAAGAGATTTTTTTTAGTGAAATTAGGTCTTTTAATACAACTAAATTCCTGCACTAACTTCTCTCACTTTCCGTTCCTTCTTTCACTCAATTCATGCTTCATTCCACTTCGTTCCCTTCGGTATAATTGAGTGAGGAACGAACGAACGGAGTGAGTGAAGTGAGTGCTTAATTTGAATAAAAAGAAACAAGTGAAAGAAGTAAACGCGTGTTCTTTTTATTTAAATTCAGCACACACAAAGTTTCAATGATTTCAGCTAATTATTCGGGCCTCGAAATGTTGCAGTGTATTGAAATAGCTGAAAGGACACCAGATGTCAGTTACTTCATATATATACATATATATATATATGCACTTATACATATGTGCCTTTGTTCGTACATGTTTTCACGTGATGTCAACTACCATAACTTTTGTGTTCAAAACATTCAATCGCAGCTGTTGGAATCTCTCTGACGTGTATGTACATGCACATGAGCGTTACATATATATATATATATATACATATTCATACATACATATATATATATATACACATGTATATACATATATATATATATACATATATATATATATATATATATATATATATATACATATATGTTTTCTTATATACACACGAACATGCTACCCCCCCTCATGTACCCTCGTTTGGGATCGTGGTCGCGTCCCTTCAAACCTTTCCAATCTCCACTCCCATTCTTGGTCGTATCTGAAATGCGCGAATGTATCACACGTGTTCTTTTATGCCAGTATCAAGTGTAGTTTCATTATTGCCTTTCCCAATGATATTGTTACCATTACCGCTGTGTCGATTGCTGTGGTTATAGTCACCGTTCTGGTCACTTCAGTAATACCCAACCGCTCTATTTGTGTGTATTTTTTTGCCTTACTATGTCTCAATAGACAAATCTTCTGGGTGCATTCTTCCTGTGATTCACTCAGGGTACGTGGTAAATTACTCAGCAGCTGCTGTTCACACTATTTCATACTGGCCACGTATGATAAAGTAAATGTATGCCACACTCTGATAAAGCGTACACATACCAGCAATTATTGTTCGAATCTCCACACCGGTGCTTGCGTTACCACCAACGTACACAAGCACTGCTAGTAGAACGGTGGCATACTCAGCAAACATGCATGTTCCTCAAAACCAGCTGAGAGAGGTTTGTAATTGGTTAAGACCTGAGACAATTCATCATGCTTTGGCTGCTTGTTGCAGTTTGTAATACTGTTTTGGCTACTTATTGACCGAGTCTGGTGTGGTTCTCACGTTCTTGATTTTTCACATCAGCTTACATGTTTGTTTTGAGTTTACTTCATCTTAAGCCTGCGCATCATTCAAGTCATGCCCATCTTATTTTAAGACACCCCCCCAATGCAAACACAGAACATCAAGGTGGAACTAAACGAACTTCTGGATGTCTTTGAAACTTCTTTGCTGCGCAAATCTAGACAAGAAGTAGGAAGTGACAGGAGTGGTCATGACGATGACAACTGAATGATAGGGGGCATGTTTTCTGAAAGGGTCAATCACATATAGAGTATGGTGGATATGTTACGTCAGCAGCGACAGTAATTTAATAGTAGCAGTACCAGCAAAACAGTAACCCACCCAAAAAAGCCAGCAGTATCTATCCTTGTTAAGTTCCCGTACTGAATTGCATGATACCTATAGAGCACAGCAAGACCAGAACGACAGGCTCGAAACACAAGATGCAATGGTCAAACCGCAACAGTCCACGTTCCAACGGATTCAACATGTATTCAGTTGGTTGGGGCTTGCCAGGATCATCCGAAGGATTTCTGAATCATTTTGATTAGATTCGGGCCCGGCTCCACATCCAAGAACCCCCAGCAAGACCTCTGGGCAGTCTTGGATTTTGGACCCGGGCCCGAATCAACATTCGGAGATCCTTCGGATGATTCGGGTGATCGCTGGATCCAAGATTGCCCGCGCAAGACCTCTAGGCAATCTTGGATGTTGTTGGCCCGCCTCAAAATGATTCGGAAATGATTCGGATTATTCGGGACTGCTTTGGAGGGAACCCGTCAAAGACCTGAAGGAAGACAGTTACGATGTACAGGCGCTCCCCCGATTCCAATCTGCCACACCGTCTTGAATCTGAGATTCAGGAAACATGTTACCGTTGTTGGCCCCGGGTTCAGCCTCTTTTTTCTGGTGAGCCTCGCGGCTACACGTTGACAAAATGGTAGTGTGAATCATAGAACAGGTATCATGACAAAAACATAATACACAGTTGAAGTACAGCCGACCAGCAGACACGGCCTACAACTGCAGACGCGAAGAAGGGTTCCTGCAGGCTTCCGATGATCGAAGCCCAACATCGGACAGCGACACAGATGGGTCGCCTGCACCTGAGGCTCATTGGGCCTTTAGGTTGTGGAAGGCTTCTTCTTGACACCGTCCTGCGAAGCACATGATGGAAGAGGGGATGTGCTTAGCTAGTAATCTAGGCCTTCGGCCTTCCACGATGATGCGGTTCCTCTTGTGACTTTCAGGTCTCACGCAAGACCCCTTCTCAAAGAATCCCCAGGAGGCCGCCAAGAAGGCGGCTGCCCGGGCAGCGCCCGTGGAGGAGCCCGGGCAGGAGCCGCCGTGGTGCGTTCCGAGAGTAGGACCTCTCGCGTGAGCTTGTTATTTCCGGAGTCCCCACTGCGGCCATCTTGAAAAATCGCTCCATGCAGGAGGTGCGCCAACGTCGCCGCCTTCTGCCTGAGTGGCTGAAGCGAACTACCCAGTCAGAGGGTGAGGAGGCCAGTTTGGTAGGTTTCCACAGGCAGCGTCAGACGTGTGTACGTGCTGACAAGGGTCATCAAAGGAAAGGCTCATGTCTGACCTGACCAACGCGTGCCGGTGTCCGAATCATTTGCCGAAGGCAGCAGCCAGCCCTGCGACTTGCACGGTCTCCACCGACGGTTCTGAGGCATCTGAGACAAGTCGGGGATTGAGGAAGTTGGCTCTCGTGCTTCCTTCACCACATTCATGTCAGGAGTTTAGAGTGCGCGGGAGTGCTGTGTGCATCCAGCCCGTCCTCTTGTCAAGACATCGTCTCTGGCTGGCTTCAACATTTGCCAGAGCGTTTCGCTCATGCCTCCGCGAAGCATTTTCTACTGTGGCCCACGGCTCCTGGAAGGTGCACATCAGCGGTCCTCTTATCCGAGTGGCTTGACTTTCGATCGGAGTGGTGGCAGAGCCGACGGAGCCATCGGGAACATGAAGTCTTCAATACTATGGAGACAAAGGGAGACCGCAAAGTTCACCGACGGCTCTACCTTCAATGTAGACCTCTGCACCTTTGAAACTTTAAGTGTCGAGCTCTCTGCTTCATGCCTCTTCTCCTTTCCCCTGATCTTGGTCTTGACCGCTGAACCCGAACTCCCCGCTCAGGTGAAGGGTTGGTGGCGCAAGGGCCCCCGCTTTGACCAGCGCTTTGCGGAGATTCGGAGCCTTGGGAGCTCTTCTGGAGTTTTTTAGGCCCCAAAGAAGCACAAAAGCAAAAATTAGGATATGGATATTTCATATAAACCCCCTTATGATGAAGCCCAATAAGGTGGGGGGATATCCCTATAAAATTCTTATGTGCTTTTGGGGTCCCTAGGGAGTGCTTAGCTCCGCATAAGCGGACTTGGGAGACTCCCTGTGACTTTGTTTCGCAAAGGACTGGCGAAAAGAACCAGATCGAGCTGATCTGGCTGCCTGGCTTGATCTGGCTTCCACCCTAAACCCTACCTAAACCCTAGACCCCCTAGACCCTTGTGAATGGTGAGGGCGGCGTTGAGCTTCTTGGATGATCGCTTGTAACGGTTCTTCAGGAGAGGGAATTCAACATGTTCATCATTGCATTGCTGAGTGCCAGCGCGAAGCCCACTCGGCAGTTCTTGAGAGCTTCAGAAACAAGGGACCCCAGTATCGACACTAAACTGCGAAATCTGCTATAAGGAGCCCCTAAGCCCTAAACCCCCCAGAAACCCCTGCAAAGCCAAAGCCCCCGGCTTTGAAGAAGCTCCAACTAAGTGCGTGTCAGGAGTCGCACGGAGAAGGGGCTGAAGAGGATCCCTTTGCAGGGCGTTACTTTGGAGCCCTTCGCCCTGGAGGGCCTCTTCGGCTTCCGTCTCCTTCCGCTTCCGCAGGCCCGAGCCTTCTGGGGAAGTCTGGTCTCAGTGGCAGGCATAGAACCTGGGAGCTTTCCGCAGACCGTGCTGCTCTTGGCATCGCGATCAAGAGGTGTAGGAAAGTGCTCCGTGAGACTCGTGACATCTTCAACAATGTGCGGGCAGTCGTGAGACGCTGGGGGAACTGGTGCAGGATGGAGACCCGGTTGACCTGGCCACCAAGACCGCCTCTGAACGGGACTTGTGGACCAAGGCCCAGCGGGTACACGCAGAATTTAGTATGGTCCAGTCTATGATTGGAGAGGATAGGACAAGATAGGATAGTGTAGCACAGTACGGCGCAGTATACTGCAGTATGGTATAGTATAATGCAGCATAGCACAGACCACGACTCTTTTCTATTTTCTCTCCTGTCTGAGCTGGAAGGCCATAGCCGCGGCCGCTGGCCAGCGCCCCTCGGACGGCAGTCCCGTGGCAGGCACGCTCAAGGCGGGGATGGCTGGCATCTTCGGGAGTATTTTCTTGGGTTCAGCTTCTGCTTTCACGGCTTCAAGGTTGTTTGGTGGAAGCTGTCGGTTTCTGATGTTGCTGATCAGCCTTGAGGTGCAAATCCAGTGCTGGGCAAAGATGGGGACTCAATCCAAGATTGATTCCCTCTGTAGTCAGCCTGAATCTTCCGATCAGGATGAAGCGACACTCACGCAGCACGACCATGAAACAACAACTTCTCAAGAGCCTTGCGGTTGAGAAGAAGCAGGTGAGGCTGCTGGAGGCCACAGTGCGCCAGGAGACATCATGGAGACGCCAGTCACTGGTGTCTTGGCATTGTTGTGGAGCCGCATTTCGGCGCAGGTGGAGAGAGAGGGCGCGAGAGAGAGAGAGAGAGAGCTGTCTGCACAGTATACCCCGAGCACTTCCCAAAAACGTACTGGTCTTAGCTGTTGTTGCTTGTTGTACCAGGGAAGTGCTGCCAGCCGTAGGTACTACTTGGGGGATTCGCCTGTCGCAGGGACTTAGGAAAGTGCTACAGAGAGCGCGGTGACGAGGCCGGGAGGCACGATAAAGTAAAGGGTCAGGGAGGTTTACCGACAGGCGAACTCCACAAGTTACAACGACCACGGGGGAAACAATCCCCAAGCACTGCTGCCCCAAAGCCCTTTTCCACCGAAGATGGGGGAAGGGGGGCGCCTAGGCGCGGGCTCCTTGGAGCTCGACCCCAGTGAAGTGAAGTGAAGTGAAGAAGAGACCAAGAGAAAGAGAGAGTGCTCTGTAGAATCAGAAGAACAGATAAAGACAGCGAGGGGTTGGCGAGCTCGCATGCAATGCCGGCAGTTCTAAGGCAATTTGAGGAACCAGGCCCATGTTGCAAGCAGCCGTCATACCATGAGAACACGGTAACGCTTGTACCTGCTGACCCAGCAGGAGACAAAAGGGCAGGGCAGAGAACCTGACGAGCATCGCGAACGCAGAATACGTAAGCGCACCTGAGTAGAACATGTCCCGTAAACCAGCTATTCAGCTCGCATTTTGCTAGCCACTTGTTCAAATTAAGGTCCCGAGCCCACCGCTTTTCTGCGTCGTTGCCTGCAGCTGGGACTTGCATTGTAACTTCACGGCTGCCGGCGTCAGGTACAGAGTGGCTTCAAGCAGGGAGCTGGTGGTCGTAAGCTTGCAGATCTAAGCGGCCGTAGGAATAGACCAGGCAGGTGCAAACGAGTGACTGGCGTTTGTAGTCGGAACCCGTAGCTCTAAACCCTAAGTAGTCAGAATGCTGGTGGTATGTTGCCCTCCGGCTGCTCGCCACTTACTGTCCTTATGTTGTCGTGGACACTTGACTCCTTCAAAGTCTGCTCAAGCCTTGCTGTTGCTCAGAGTTACCACAAGGGGCATTCTAAAGGCTATCATGGAGTTTTGGAAAGGTAGTATTTCCGCATATTGTGGTCCGCATCGTCGTGCGGGCACGGCACGAAGCCGACTGAAGCTCTCAGGCTGTGGCATGGCCTCCCGCACGCTGCCTCGGAGGCAGCCGGACGTTTCTGGGGATTCCGTGGAGGCCTTGGAGTTCCCTCTGGAGGACGGTGGGTTCTGAGAGGTGCCGGCCGAAAAGAGACTTTTTCACAGAAAAATCCTTACACCTGAACAAAGTTGCCCTGCGTATCGAAGCAGGACGACGACCCGGACGCCCTCATCCAGGTGCCTTCGATGTCGGTATCATCCTTCGCCCAAGCTCTGTTTGAGACAAGTTACAAGAACGACTGCCACAGTCCAACATTCGCCACCAGGTGGAGGTCTGGAGCTCTGATGGTCGCAGTCGTGGCGTGTTGCGTGGTCGGGTGGATGTGCCACTCTACTGTGCGGGGAGGAACTGCAGCTGGGCAGAAGACTTCAGGATTGTAAGGCTACTGGCACACTGGCAATCCGTGGGCTATCCTGAAGCAGAAGCAATCCTTTCAGCCCTTGTCATTTTAATCCCCAAAATCCCTAAACCCTAACCCCTAAACACATCCTAAAGCCTTAAACCCAGATAAGACTTAATGAAGTTTGAGCGCGGCGCCCTTCAGGCATGAGAGAGCTGCAGCTTCCAGTGCGGGACTTGCACCGGCCCCGCGGCGAGGGCAGCCAGGTTGGCTCTGTACGGCTGGAGGCGGAGAGTAAAGTAGGCTCTGCTTTGACACCCTGGAGCTTTCCCAGAATCATATATGCTATTTCTCGGCTTTGAGATAGTCAGAGATTCTGGAGCTGATGGGACCGAGCTGGGATCTTGGTTGTTTGGGTTCAATATATTACGAGGAAGGATGGAACTCCGGATGTAGCGACTCGTTTGCCGTGCCTTCGCGTATGGCGGCGGTCTTGTGCATAGTCCTGTACACATGACTACCTATAGATGTATTTAGGCAATCTATTTCTTTGTTATACATATATACCTACCTACCTACCTGTCTATCTGTCTATCTACCTATGCATGTATCCATCAATCACTCAGTCTTTCTATATGTACATTATGCATACATACATAAATCCGTAGGTCTGACACGTCGGCACACAGATAGACAGACAGATGCAGCTTTGGCAAGGTGGGCTTCCACCAGAGCTTGGGGGCTCTGTTGCTGCCGCGGCCCAGCAAGCAAGCGACGACGGCCTGGCAGACTGTCGGTGGTGACAAGAGCATCCGGGAGCAGTTCCGGGAGCTGGAAGCCTTCATGCAGCAGTTCGAGGTGTTTTCGAGCCGCTTCGGCAACCACTGCTTCACCTCCCGCACTCTCTCCATGGAGTACCGCCGCATCATACAATGGGACAGCCCGCTGCTGACGCTGCTGTGCCTCCTTGCGCTGACCATCCAGATCGGTGGGGTTTTTGTCAAAACACATGCAAGCAGAGTCCCATTCGAAAGAACATGGGCCACGTGGGGTTCTTTGAATGAGGAAGCGGCTTTTCTTAACAAGCTTGGCATGGTAGCCAGGATTCTTTCATGAGTACATCTTGCCTGTCGTGGTGCTGGTTGTCCTTGGAGTTGTGCTGTGGCGCCTTGGCCGCAGATGCGACGTCTGAACATCTATGCGCCTGTTGCGAGTTCCAGTTGAGCCGACCTTGATCGTGAGTTTGGAAAATCAGCCTCCAAGGTATCATCCTGTCCTGCAGCGCTATTGCGGTTCTTGGGAGCAGTGGTGGGAGGAGTGGCTGCAGTGCTTTTAGAGATTCTAGCCAACAGTAATGGCTGAGATGTAAGCTTGAAAGCTTCGAGGAGTCGTGGTGCAGCCGGCGCTCCGGCTCCCAACCGCGTAGCATGCGGTCTTGCTCCCTCGCCTCTGCAGACAGCTCCCTGGCTAGACGAGGATGTGGAGCCTTTGGTAGCCGGCGGTCAGTCTGTGTAAGGAATTGAGGGCGGAGCTCCTGGCCTAACACCAAGATACCTGGGTGGTTGCCAAAATCATGGTCCTTTTTTGGGTACCCTAAATATTAGGTGCCGTATTCAATTATAGGGACCCAAAGCGGGACCATAATTTTGACCACTACCCACCTAGACATAGGCCACGAACACTCGCAGCCCCCAGCCTTCACTGACGCCCAGGCGTCAAGAATCTCCCAAGCGAGGCTTTGACGGAAGATGGGCCGGCCGAGGTCCAGGCGCCACCTCGGGACTTTCATCCTTAGAGTCCTTCTGGTGATGGTGGTGCTTACCTTTGGTTAGTGGGGAATGGAGGAATGGGGCACAAGTATAACTACTATTACTACCAGTCTTCCATTCCCTACTAACCAAAGGTAAGATGGTGGCAATGATAGTCAAAGCAGTGCCAACACTAGCAACATAAATGCTGGTTACGAGTACTGGTGCCAATACTAAAACCAGTTTTTTATCATACCTAGCACCAATACGAGTGCTATTGCTTTTGCTATCAGAAGTTTTTGCGCTCTTATCATTTCTAAGCATCATACTGCTGCTAACACTGGTTGTGATGATGAGGAGTGGCATAATTGCGACGGAGGTCTTTCACACACTCATGTATATACGTAAGGTATACATGGCTGAGCTTCTAAACCTGGTTCGAGGGAGAAGGGATCCACACCCCGCCTCTCTCGAAAGCATTGATTGCAGCCTTGGTGAGTTAAAGCCAAGCCCAATCCACAGCCCATCCGAGAGAGCAAAGCCGAGTACCCCACGCAGGAGCGCTACGAGAACGAGCGCCGCCTGGTGCTTGGCAGGCACGAACCTCATCCACAACTTCTGAAGGCTTGAAGGAAGGTCAAAACAGTTTTTGGAAAAAGCGCGCTGTCGCAAGCGTTCATGTCCTTTGCGAACATGCCTACAACACCGGTATTGACAGCGTTATAAAGCACTCTTGCCTCTTGCCCATCCACTGTGTGTTTGAGGCTTCTGGAACAAGGCACCCTGTCACAAGCGTTCATGTCTTGTTCTAACATGCCTAAAGCTGGTAGAGACACTGGTATTTGCTGACGTTGAAGGTGTCTGGAACAAGTCATGGGCAGTCGGGACTGTCGTGGACATATAAGACATGTGGGTATTTACGGCACTTGTCTTCTTTCCACCACATACTTCCAAAACCTTGTTTTCTCAAGAAATTAGGTTTCTACCTAGGAAGGAAGCACATTCACGAGCCACGGAACCTCCGGGGTCCTCGGGCGCACGTGACCTAGTTTGGTAAACGCAGCCGGGCAATCGCACTCCTTGCACGAGTCGTATAATTCAAAACCAACCATGGTTGTATTGATCAGGACAGTAGCAAACAAAGCAACCTCGAAAGTTGACATGCCAGCTGTAGGAGTCAGTGGCATCATAGACTGTTGTGAGCCTTCTACTTGTCGTCATACTGGCTGGTACTGATACTCCCAGCATGGTTGCAAGAATCCAAACGGGCATACTAATTCATCGTTACCCGCCAATACTCAGCAAGCTCCTTGGTCACATGAGTCATGTCTGGGGGGCAGTGAACATCACGAAGAAGGGGAAGTTGCAGTCGACGAAAGTCTGGTCTTGTCAGAATCTCGGAGGTTTACCTCCCGCCGGCTTCGCCTGTGGGATCCTCCACCATGGCTCTGGCCCCAGGTGCTTTAGGCCTTCTCCGACCCTGGAAAGCTATGACAGACAACAGCCACAATCCTGCCGTACGGCAGGTGGGTAGGCGCATGTGAGCCATTAACCCTCCTGAACCTTAGGGCCTAGGGTTTAGGGTTTAGGGTTTAGGGTTTAGGGTAATTCCCTACAGAAAGAAGCCTGAACTACAAAACCCAACCCTAAAGGAGTGACTCAGCCGGCCGGCGAGTGGATCCCCCGAAGCCTTTCGAGGACTCCGTCGCTCAACGCCTTTCTTGGGTTTAGGGATTTTTTTCAAAGTTTCGTGGCCAGGTTTAGGGCCTCTCTAAAGGGTTAACTGGAGGGTTCCATTAGTTTTCGAGTTGCAGGCTTTAGCGATGTTGTTGAAAGTTGCGGGAACAAGGATAAGTTTCCATGATTCAGCTCGGCTCTCGATGGCTCATGCGTCTGAGGCTGGAGACTTGCCAAGTCTTGCGAGGCATGACACGATGCTGAACATGTGGACTTAGCCATTTGGCTTCAGTTAAGAACATGAGAAGGAGGCTCAGAAGAAACAGAATCAGGAATGCCCGTGCAGGTTTATGCATTTCAGGTGTTGAAGGAAGCGTTCATGGAGCACGGTTCTGCAGCCAAACATGGATGGTTCCAGCCAGGTATAGTCGCTTCCAGGCCTGCTAAGCTTGGGGCAGCATGGCATGGCGCCTCCAGGTTTCTGCCGTTTTCTGCGTATCAGTTGCTGCCCGACTGCATATGGGAGTTTCCGAAAATTAGGGGTACCTTATTTGGGGGTCCTTATAATAAGGATCCTACTATTTAAGGTACTATATTAGGGTCCCCTATTTTTGGAAACTCCCATCTTAGAGAGAGGCTCTGGACGGTCAGGTCGGGGCCGTCCGCCACCCACATGGGGACCCCTACCCTATAATGGGCTATATAATGGGTATATGATGGCTATATTAAGGGTATATAGTGGCCTTGAGACACATCCCTTAGGCACTTAGGATCTAGGGTTGATGTGATCCACACCTGAGCTTTGAGTGCAACTACGCGATCTCCTGTATCTTGCACGAAACCTTGTCGATGCTCCCAATCCCAACCCGGACTGCAAGCTCGCGCGGCGCGAAGTGAGGTGATGATGGCAATGACTCTCGCAATGCATCCAGTGTTTCTGGAAGTTTCGGAGTTGTTGCAAACTCAGTCTGTGCGGCACCTAGATTGCTGGATAACCTTCGGTATACGAATCAGAACTGCTGGTTTTTGTAGCCACTGTGAACTGCTGCTCCAGCTCAAGTGTTTGTAGATCGTTGAGCATCTCCTTCTGAGCGTAGCTTAGGAAGCCCTTAATGCTGCACCTCACAGGGAGCAGCTTGGTCCGGAAGACAGATGTGGCTTGGGCATATTATGTCGGTGTGCTCCTCTAGCTAGCCACCAGCATCGCTGGGTGCAAGGTTGCTCAGTTCTCTGGGCTTCGGTGCTCGAAATAAGCAAGAAGGATGTCGAACCCCGCGAGCTTTTGAGGTGGTTGCCCTACCACCGGCTTTCTTCCAAATGGGCGGGGAGGCCTCCGTGGAGCTTTCAGGGAGAATGTTTGTTTAGGTGCGAATACGCTGCGGCCAAGACGGAACACTTTCGCAGCCCTCAGACTCGTGTCCGGACAGACACAGAGCCAAAGACTCTGCGTCTTACCCTGCACGGAAGGCAATCGGACTAGCTTACTCCATCGGCACACTCTTTTCGATTCACATATCTTGTCACTAGTCATAGTCTCGGGCTGTGTGTGTGTGTGTGTGAGCGTGTCAATCGAGTGCAGTCTGTGGCGCGAGCAGGCTCTGAAGGTGGCGATGTGTGTTGTGGCGCTGCTTCTCCGAAGGGCGCTGCTCGGCCAAAGGAGGGATGGGAGGGGTTTCGCGGAGCTTTCAGCCCCTTCTGGGATCTGTAGGGGTTTCAGGGTACCACAGTTTCTGATTCAGAAGGATTCCAGGAAGCTCCGGGGTGTCGGGATTTGTGGCGCGACACTCTGCTTGGCAGTTTTCCAGAGTGCGAGCGGACAAAACAGTGAAAGCCCAGCTCCGACGCTCCAAGATGCGGTATGTCCGCCGTGGTGTGGAACGGCTGGAAGCACACAGCTTCCCGGCCCATTCTTGGGGGTAATGCACCTGGGATATTTGGGATTCAGGATTTTGGGAACTTATCATGGCGTGGCGGCTCATGCAGCATGTGCGGTGCGACGTAACATCATGTCACATCCTCCGTTTCGTTAGGCTACCCCTTTCTTGCAAGTCCTGTCTTCGTTAGGCCAGCTTCGCCATCCCAGCTGCCGTCTACCTTCTGATGAATGTTCCTGGGCTCAGTCAGGATGTGGAAGTCCAGTGCAGGCTTTTGGGCAGGCGAAGGTAAGACGCAGAATGCTAGAAACCGTGCGCAAACGTCCTCTTTGCTATTCGATGCCACTTCGTCCATGCGACATCGCTTCAGCTCCAAGAAGTCTGTGGTGTAGCCTCTGCAACGCGACGGTGCAGCTCAGGTGCTGACTGTCAGCGCAGCTCGGATGCTGTCCCTCGCCACATCCTTTTCTTTGTAGATTTTTTGCTTCTGTCCCAGCCTGACCAGGCTTTTCAAAACTTTTAGTCGCCTGTAGGGCCGAGGCTCAAATCATCAACTCCACGTAAGCCCACTCCGAAAGACCCATTGAGCTCAGACTGAGATCATTGAAATCTTCTGAGGAATCCTCCCATGCTCCAGCTGTTGGCCACCATCAAGCTCCTTTGGTCGCATGGGAATGCAGCCTCGTCCTTGCCGGCTCCCAGGGTCCTCCAGCAGTTTCGGGCTTTGCTGTTCTGGTGCCACGGGCTACATGCATCTTCAAGCGCTGAGTGGGTATGCACTCAGAGCAAAGCCCGCAGAGGCGAGTCATTCTCACCCAAAACTGCTTCAATGGCTTAAGTTTTCGTTCCGGCACTTATCAAGCCTGAAATGCATGGGGCAAATGGGGCAACTCTGGGGTTTCTGATGAGTATCTCCGCAATTGTCAGAGCACACGAGGAACAGCTGTAGAAGGAGTGTAGCGGCTTCTTGCCCAGGATACTCTTTACGGCTGCGGCTTCTTGGCTTCTTATGCAGAGGAGCCTCTTGTTGCATCTGCCGGCGTTAGGCAGAGTGCATATCTGACGAACCACCTCGAACCAAACCGCAGCATGGTGGCTGAAATCAGCTGCAAAGTTGCAGGGATGTTTTGGGTCGTCGGTCCAAAAAAACGCAGGAGACTCCAGCCGATCCAGTGGTTCGCCCTCGTGCTGCTCACCGTAGGCCAAAGGGCTGCGCTCCAGCATGACTTTTTGAAGAATCCTCCAAGCTTTCGCAGGTAAGGCTTGGTTCTATATCTACCAACATCGAGACCGAATCCCTGAAACCCAGCTCAAACTGCTTCAGAAGAGACTCCTTCAGGTGTGGCACTTGGCGGCCAAGGGCGCACCCTCCAAGATGGTCAAGAAATTCCTCAGGCCGCTTCGCCGGTGCTCGCAGAGTTGGTTGCCTTCAGGGTCCGACTCTGCGGAGCTACAGAGAGTGGGGGAGTTTATGGCCCCTCCAACAAATGGGTATGGGTACCCTGAATGCTCGGTGCCGTATTGTAGTGGGGACCCCAAAAGGGACCATAATTTTTGACAGCCCAACAAATGTGCTGTCATTCCCCTCGTCTGGCCTCACGACGACAGGTGGCCTGTAGGACTGTAGGCTTGCCCCCTTGACCCCTGGAGTGCCCTGACTAAGTGTGTTTCTCCACGTGCGTGTGCCTCCGCCTTCAGTATGGAAGAGCTCTGTTCGGTGTCGTTAGATCGTTTGCCAGCATGCCGGTATTTCAGACCAATGACATCATGCTGCTCCAGCCATGGAGAGGCCCCAGTCTTGGGCATCGTGCTCATGGTGATCAACTCTGCGCTGTCAGCGCTGCCCAGCCGACCATTTTGGTTGAATTTGTTGAATTTTGGTTGATGTAGCATAAGGCGGAGTCATAGCCCAGCGAACTGAGCCGATGTAGAAGTGGTCCTCTTGCATGCGTGAAATGTGCAGCACAAGGCAAGGGTGGAGGAATCATGTTTGGCATTATGTGTGTGCATTGGTGCCGTATGTCGAGCGCATACCAGAAAGAAAAGCTTGCGTCGAGCTTGCTGTCCAACAGTGAGATTGCCATCACGTCCTGTAGGAGAAAGTTAGGACACCTAAGGGTAGATTTACTGGTCCAGACACTTTCCACTGCCTCAGTTCCACAGACGCTGTTGAGGCTGGGAGCCGTCAGCACTGAGATGGCTTTGCAGCTTGGCTACATTGTCAGCGTGCACATTGACGCATTTTGTACCTTGCGGAGAAACATGACTGTAGAGGGGGCGTTGTGTTCGTTGGTTGCCGGCGGCACTACAACTATTACAGGGAGTTTCGAGTGGAACATGTCATCGCAGAAGTCTTTGCAATGTTTTCGTGTGTATGGCATGACACGAGAAGGCAAGCAATTGGAATCTCGGAGTTTACATTGTCTGTTCAAGCCCCGATACCCCGAAAGCGGTCCGAAAGTACTACGATCGCGAAGATCAAAGCACTCCCAATGCAGACCTGAGAGAGTTAGTTCTTTGCTCAGATCTCAGTTCGTTGTTTGTCGCTGCTTCAGATTGGGTTATCAAAGAGCTAAGTTTCATCGCCCTTAATGCTTCCCAACACCGAAGACCAAGACTTCAACCGGCATTTCAGCCTCCGGCTTTGTCAGGAAGATGCGCACCAGTGCAGACTTCACCATCTTTGCTACAAATCTGTGCCCTCTCTGAGAGTACTAAAGGAAGAAGTCCAGGTACCAACACATTCAGGGGCGAGGTTGTGACATGGGGCCGAGGGTTGAGAGTGTAGTACCAATTGCATCTTGAAGCCTTGTCCCTGTTCAATGACAATGACTTAGCACCCCCTGTGGGAACGTGGGGAGAATCCTGAGTTTCTCGAAGGTGCTTCGTTTTACGTCCCTGTGATGCCCAGCACTTTGGGACTGCGGGAAGAAGAGATTGATAGCAAGGAGCGCCACTACAGCAAGTGGGAGCACTACCATCACAACCCCTCTTCAATGGACCCGGGAGCCCACAAGCATTCATACACTACACTGCACAGGCCTAAGGGAGGCCGGAGCTAAGGTGGAAACTTCAGACCATTCAATGTCCAAACATGTCCCAGCTCCCAATCTTGAAAGCTTGCAGCGCATGGAATCCCAGAAGCTTTCGAATCTCAAGTTGCAGAAAAGACCCGAAGGGCTGGCTTTAGTGTATCAGTCCCAAGCCGAGGGTTGGTCGTGCTTTTTTTGAGAGTCTTCTTCAGAAAATAGTCTTCTTCAGAGAATCAAGTTGTTTTGGAAGGATCCAAACACAGGCTTCAAAACAAACACGGAAGCCTTAACCACCGAAACCTTAAACACCCAAGCCTAAACCCTAAACGCCGAAACCCTAAACCCTAAACGCGGAACCCATAACCCTCCATTTCCAAAGGCATCTCGCCCTCCACAGCCTGGCGCTGACGGGCTCCGGCCTCCTGATCTGGCCGTCCGCGCCCCCGCGCCTCGAGGCACTTCACTGGCCGCTCGGGTGATGCACTTCTACATGAGCATAGAGGGAGTTGTCAAAATTAGGGTCCCTTTTTGGGCACCCTAAATATCAGGTGCCGTATTATAATCAGGACCCCAAAGGGGATCATAATTTTCACAGCTACCCATATGGGAGTTTCCGAAAATAGGGGACCCTGATATAGTACCCCAAATAGTCGGATCTTTGTTATAGGGACCCGAAAATAAGGTAATCCCATTTTCGGAAAGTCCCATCTAGTATAGTATGAGATAGTGCAATAGCATGTAGTTTAAGATAGCATGCTAGAATATAACATAAGGTTGTCTGATGTAATTTTTGGTGCTACAATGCAATGAGGTAGAGTGGAGTAGAGGGTCGTATAGTGCAATGCAGTATAGTCTGGTATAATATCGTAGTATAATGTAGAAAGGTATGCAATGTCATGCAATATCCTAACATGTAATGTGGCATAGTCATATAACCTGGAAGTTAGTAGTCGTATTCTCCAATCGTACAGTGAGTTGTCGTTCAGGTTCGTTCAGAGTTTCCAAATTATCACAGATCTGCATCGAGAGACTTGTCTTGTAAAGAATCTTTCGACACCATCTGCACTTCAACTGTGGGTTTGCTAAAATGGTCTCCCTGTCTGTGAGATCCAAATAGGACTCTGCAAGGTTCATGTGAACGAACTGATTTTCGAACATCATCGCGCATGAAATGCAAGCCTAGCAGCAGCAATGTCAGAAAGCACATGATGAGCATACTCGTGCGTGAGATCCAGTTTCCAGCACTGTACTCAAGCTCGTTCTTGCTTGCAGGTATTGCTGTGGTCCCGTGTGGATTCGTACAGTTTTAGCACCAATGGCATCTTAACTACTGCTGCTGCTGCTGCTGCTGCTACTGCTGCTACTGCTACTGCGACGACGACAACGATTTTCGCAATTGCTGCTGCTACGAGAACAACTGCGACTCGTGCTACTACCGATGCTAGCTACTACGACCAAGACGCTACAGGTGCTGCTGCTGTTGGGGGTTGTTGGTATTGTTGTGGTTGTGGCTGCTGCTGTCGTCAATCAATTGTTGATTGCTGTGCTTATTGTCGTCTTCATCATCGCCCTCTTCGTCATCGTCATGGTTGTCGTCGTGATTGAACCTATTGTTGCCGTCATGCCAATGATCAATGTTATTCCTGTAATGATAATGGTGACGATGCTTACCGCTGACTACTTTGCACAGTAACCAATGGTGCTAGTTTCCTGGGAAGTTTCTGTCTATCGCAGAATGGTTTTTGAATACGCAGTGCATTGTACTGTGGTTTTCACTCATTTACTGCTGTCATGTGGATGGTTTGGAGGAGTATCATCCGGACTTTGACCAGTATGATCTGATACCATCTAGGTCCGACATTGCAGCCCTCTTCAACGAAGCCATCAACGGGATACTCATCTCCCTGCTGATGCGGCAGATCGATAGTATCGCCAGTCGCCTCAAGTTATGCTGGTTTACGGTTTTGGGGATCACGGTTCTCCCCTAACATTCAACCACGTGGAGTGCGATAGTTGGCGATAGTTGGAGCTGAACCCATTGTTCGAGGTGATTTCCGGGAGCTTGGCAAACGGCTGTGTAAGCTCGATGTGCGCATGCAGCAAGTTTCTTGGTCTTCCATCCCACCTCTGGGTTCATCTCCAAGAAGAGCCACTGCAGGCGACACATACCGGCCCGAACCCTTCCAACAGCTGAGGCCAAGAACTATGCGTTCAGTGCGTCGATCTTTGTTACTGCAGGAATGACCTCCGTGGTGTTGAGGCAAGCTTCCGGGATGTCCAACTTTGTGGCAATCGATGGCCTGTGGAGTTGCAGCCGTCAGTGGGATTTGTGTTCGAGTTTTACGACCTGCGCTTTTGTCAGAGACCTTGTCCTCTCTGTCTGGGAAGGACGGATTGTAACCAAGAGAGCAAGCGAAAGTATCGATCGTGAGGCAACAACCTCCGTGGCAGCATCCTGGCTTCAAACATACAGCGAAGGGGCCAGGGTCGGTCTCGATTCTTCCGTTGCTTTACGTTCCTGCTGATCCCCTGACGCGGGAGATGAGTGCTGATGGCTCAAGATCGTTCTCAGGTTTAAAGTACGAGAGCATTTCAGCTTCAAACCTGGTGGTGTAGCCGAGGTTTCACCTGGGCGCCCTGATCTCGGCAACGGCCTCAAATGGCCCTCCACAGTTGGCCCTTCAGGGTTCAGGATTCGGACCCCGGCGCTTTTTGTTTGGATCGTATCCCTCGTGGTTTGGTCTTGGCAGGCTCACGAGGCTTCTTGTACGTACGGTCTCCTGGTCACCAGTAGTCTCTTGTGCTGATGCTTGTTGTGTTCAAGCGTCGTAGCGTAGCGAGCACCGCGAGCCCCCTCCTTGTGTGGACAGCGGCGTTTCAGTAGTTTCGTTCCGAGCAAACACACATGAATGTGAAGTTGGTGAGTTCCCTGCTGGTTTTGGCCCAGGGTCGGCAGTGTCACACCCTGCATTGAAGATGAGGGAGTACAAGTATGTGTGAGCATATTCAAGAACGGTGTGTCGCGCATACTCGGGATGACGTTCCCACACGACAGGGATCATCTGTCATCGTGCAGGCGAATAACCAAACAACCAAAAGGCCAAACCTTACGCTGCTGTGTAGCCTGCCCGAGGTAGTCTCTATGGCTCTCTATGCGAGGTCCGGAGCGAAAGCTCCACCAGACGGGAAGAAGTCTGCTTAAAGTAAAAGAAGCGATCCTGGGGAGGATTGTGGGAAGGGCTGTCCAAGAACCAGCTTTTTGCTCCATGCAAGTGGCATTGCCAGCTCTCTTGTAAAGCTGTCACGATCATATCAAAATTGTGACTATCAGCATACCGTTAGTTTCTGAGTGTGTGGCACCTCGTTGCCCAAGCATTTGCACCAAGACCGACTAGCGGGGCCCTCTAAGAGAATAGGGCCTAAAGTTCCCGGGAACAGGTCAGGTTGATGGGAGGTGGGAGAATGTTTGATGGAAGATGTGAGTTTTGATCTCCAAGTCGATGGCCCTGAAGTCTGACCCCAAGCTGATGCGACCTGCTGCGGCCCTTAAAACCTGAACATGGGCGCCCCTTGAGTCCAGCATCCCTTAGGTGCCAGATGTTGAGAAGACAAAATGTGTCCCACTTTGGCGGAGGATGGCGTGCAGTACTCCTGGCGTGTGGAGGCTCCCGTGCTTGCGTCAGGGGATCCTTCTTAGCTGGTTCCAGCTGCTAGTCAGAGACTTAGTTGTAAGAAGCTGACCCTGAAAGGCTAGGATATCTTCTGTTTGGCTAACATACTTCAATGATTTGTCATTGACCTCTACTGTTCTTGCGGGGCTGATAGACATTTCGACGTCATTCATACACACGTTGTCGATGTGCGTAGATCCTCCTCCACCCAACAACTCTCACCCTGAACCCAAAGCCCCACTGAACCGTCGACACTGTTCGCAGCCTTTTCAGGAGCCTCTGCTTGCAAAGCACAGGTCTGAAACCTCAAGCCTAATTTGCAAGGCACTCAGCTTGAAGTCTTGAGCACCTCTTTACTGTACAGTTTTTATACTCTACATGTGTGTATACGCGTTGTTTTACCAGCAGGCAAGATCCTAAACCTTAATCCCAGCTCCCACGCATACTCTACTTTATTGCAGTCCCTTTTCATTTCGACACCCCACTCCCGCCTCAAGCTCTCGATGTCCCGGCTTCGTCTCGTGCCGCCCCTGCACCGGCGCGTGCTGCGCCGCCTTGCAGCCATTGCTCCACGGCTCAACTGTAGTATAATTGCTGCCATGACTCTTTGGGGACTGCTAGTATACTCAGCTGTACTTTGACTTCTAGGTCTTTACTATCCTAAACCCTAAACCCTAAACCCTAAACCGAGGAGCAGCGGCAGTAGGAGGAGCAGTAGGAGCGCCTGGAGAGGGAGCATTTTTGCAGCAGTAGGAGTAGGGTGAGTAGAGTTGGAGGAAGTAGCAGCGGTAGCAACAGTGGTGCAACTTTGTAGTGCTGCAATGAATGCTTCAGTCAGATAAGGCCCTTGATGACATCAGTGGTCCTTTTGTTACAAGCAGGAGTCGTCATGCCGCAAACGTTCGCAGCGTCTCTGACCGTTCCTTTTTGCATGGTAGTTCTGCTGGTGGTGGTTGTGGTGGTGGTGCTGCTAGGGGTGGTAGTAGCAGTCGTCGGCGTAGAGTAGTGCAGTAGGCATGCAAACAAGATAAGAAGCCTTAGCCCGAAGATCCGGTAGCGGAACGTATCAGGTTTTCGCGACGTGCTTTGTACACCTCCTGCAGGCACGCAGTGTTCGGTCTTGAGAAAGAGAGGTTTTTGGAGTCTTGTAGTCGCATGCAAGGATCTCTACCAAAGCTGCTGAGCTGTTCGTGCATGATGGCCCTACGGATACCTCTATCAGGAAAGCAGAGACCAAGCGCCAAGCTCTCCAGCAGTATTGTTCGACAGTATGCAGGCAAGTCGTTGTCGCAAGGGATGAAGCATCGATACCCAGCCGAAGAAACTTTCCGAAAGTATCACCTCGAAACTCCGCCGAGTCGACTCTCATTGGCCATGCATGTCTCATGAGCAAGATCCCTCAAATGGACATGCTAAAGTCCTTTGATTCTCGGGCTTCCCACTTTCGGATCCTAGAAGCAGAGAGTCGGCTCGATGAGCATAGCCAGTGGGGCAAGCCCTTCAATCATTGAGGAGACTTCGGGAATACCGAAAACCCCTCCATAGTACAAGCAATTAGAACAGGGTTTTGGGGCGCATTGAGGAACCTCCAAAATAGTATAGGCAGTATAAGTAATCATGAAGGCCCCATCCCTAAATCCCTTATAGAACCGCCATAGTATTCCTCTAAGGAACCCTTTGAAGAAACTCTAAACCATAGTTAATAAGGATGTCAACGCCCTCCACCCATAGCGGCGATTCCTGCGAGGACGCCTTCGCACCGGCGCCTTTGCCCTCGCCAACGTCGTCTCCTGGGCGTGAGCCCGAAAGAAAGAGGCTGGATGGGGGCTGTTGAAATGTCTGCGATTTGCACTTAGCGCCACTATAACAAGAGTACTATAAGGGTACTACAGAATAAGGGCTACTATAATAGGGGTACTAGCGAGCATAGTGCTATAGTGATCATTCTTGGAAGTGTTGCTGTTAGTACCACAAACCTCACGGCGACGACGACGAGCATGACCAGGACAACAACAGCCCCTGACCCCGCCACGAGCTCGATACTTTCCGATTTGGGGCAGAATTAGTGTATTACGCCTGCAAGCAGCAGTATTGACGATGCAAAGAGTTCCTGAAGTTCATCCCGAGCTTTCAGACCGGGTTCTTTACAGGGTCGTAGGCATTCAGCAGTTTGTGCTTGGCTGGCGCTTCAAGGTTCGGTCGTGAGGGGGAGCTGAAAGCTTCACAAATTCTCACGCGATGCTTCAAAGTGGGTTGGGGTTTCCTACTGCTTTGGTTCAGGGTTTCGGTTTTGGGATTCGAGGTATCCATTTCCACCTTTGCAAGTTCCCTGCATCCAAGCCTTGTGGCCTCAACATTGCGAGAAAAGATATTCATGCTCAGGCATCACGGGCGCTTCGGTCACAGCAGAATGCCACCCCTCTCCTTCTGATGATGATCATGCGACTGGTGACGAATGGGACCAGGACAGGAGCATTATAGAAGCGAGGATGATTACCGCTACCATTCCTAAGGGTTCCTGATTCTACTCATACTATAACTTGGCCCATTTTGCCCCCAAACCCTTGTCCTATTTATAAGGGCCTCAAAAGCGTTCCGACCATCCTGTAATTTGGGCCCAAAACCTTATCCTATGTATTAGCCCTCCCCCCCTCCCCCCCCAAAAGTGTTCCGACCTCAAAGAGACCGGGCTCTTTCGGTTCTTTCGGTCTGGTGTTCAGGCTCTCGGGCCGCCAGTTCGCGCCGTCAGATGCAGAGGCCTCTTCTCATTAATTATGCACAAATAAATAAGTTCATGAAGGTTATATATATATATATATGGATAAATGACCAAATCTATACAAGTAAAGCTACAAGTAGATAATGCTTGATCATGCTTGGGCTCAGAATTACTCGGGGTTGGGCCTTCGAAGACTTGTCTCGAGATCCGGGTCTAGGCACTGCTTTCGAGGACTGGACGGTTTCAGGTTCTTTTGCTCGTCACCTTTGTCACGACTCCCATGGTCCCAAGGTGCGGCCAGATTCCGGTCAAGATGGCTGGGAGGCGGTCGTTTTCCTCTGTGCCGTGGCAGAGGAGAAGGAAGTGTGGCCTTGTAGTGTGGCCTTGTAGTCACTTCGGTCTGATCCCAGAGTCCCTGGCGCAACCGAGCCCAGGTGCCTTGGGCATCATGATCAGCTACGCAGATGCCCAGCCGCAAAGCTTCACACCCCACGAACTCCTTAGCTGAAATCCAGAGTACGCCTGCGTAACATGATCTCCCAGAGGATTGCTTCGCGTTTCGATGCCGTGCCCCTGCCCAGAGTTGAGAATTTAGCGGAGTCGCCTGGCACGGCATGCAACTCTGTGTAAAAAATCAAGTGAAGGCAGGGTTTTCTTGATTTTACAGGGTTTCGGAATCACTCCAGCCACAGCCAGAAGTCATGCGGCAAGGGCTTGTGAAGCCCCACAGCTAAGACGCTTTGCCTTCCTCCGTCGCTTCACGGCTATTTCAGTACCACCGACCCTTGAATTGAAACCGCGCTTCAGCACAGTCAAGCTCCAGGACAGGTCCAATATCTCCATTGCCATCATCGGTATGGCCAAAGACTTTCAATGGGATAAGGCAGAACATGTCAATATTCGCGTTTGTGGCCGTGAGTGATTTGATGGTCTGCACGGGAAGTCACTGCATCCTCAGCACGTTTGCTCTGCACCTGAAGACCAAAAGCCATCCGAGCAATGTCTTCTCCCAAAGCCCAAAGCCCTAAATTGCAGGACCGGGGTCGAATATGTCTCAAGAGAGCCTTTGAAACTTTGCGGGGGCTTTTGCCCGAAGAATGAGAATCGAGTTCTGGGGTAACCGAGACTCGCATAGGGCTGCTTTGGAAAACGCACGATGCTACCAACTGGTCCAACAGTTCGCATTTTAGAGTCCGGGGTGTCTCGCACGACGAAGGAAGCAACAAGATAACTTTCTCCGAATTAAGCATATCCATGCACGTTCCAAAGAAGACAAGACAATTTTGTGATGACAGGATAATGCACCGCTAACAGGAACCGTAGCTGTGTGGTTCTCAGCAGTCAAGACACTACCTCATCCCCATCAGCAGGATCACATGTTAAACGTCCCCTTCAGGCCTTCGAAGGCACCGTCCTGTCCGCCTTCTTCGGAGGTGGCTCGGGCATGAAGCTTTGGTCTTTTGACATGTGGACATATTCCAAACTCTTCCAAGTATTCGGAATCGGAGGTTACGCGGCGACACAGCTGCTCGGGGGACGCCTTGCCGATGTCCTGGGAACGAAATGGGTGCTGGCTGCAGGACCTGCTATGGAGCCATGTTGGGGCATGTGAGCCAGGCATAGCATCAGGCTCGAAGATTTGTTGCCAGGTGCAGGCTTGGAGGAGCAACGGGCATGCAGCCAAAGGCAGCATGTTTTATCAGGAGATCATTTTTTGCAGCAGATAAACGGGACACGGACGAGAATAAGAAGGGAGAAACTGCGAGAGAGGCGGGGATTACATCTATGTGTACAAATATATGTATAGGCATTTGTGTATGCATATGTATTATGTATAATTATGAGCATAAGTTCGTGTTTATCCGATGCACGAAGTAGAAAAGCGCTCACACTCCGAAAGGTCCCTCAGCACCCCGAGAGTAACCGACAGCGCTGCCTTCCGAGGACTAAGCACTTGGTCTTTGGCCACTGCGCTGACGCCGCTGGCTGCTGCTGCAGGTGCAGGTGCCCCGAGTGCTTCGGATCTTGTCAGTCTAAGGGTGTTAGGTGTCAGGTTGAGGGTGAGCTTTTGATTGATCGAGCGTCCAGCCGGGATTCGTACGTACACAGAGGTTCGCATGGGCGAGACAGAAGGACATATACATCCGGCAGTTTGGCTTAAGTCTGAGTCGTGGCCAACTCAAAACTATACATTACATTGGACATGTAAAACCGTCGATTACCGTGTGTCTTACAACGCTAGATTTGGGCGAACAGAGTCTACCTGAAGGCAAGCCGGGGTATTAACGTGCCCGGCGAAGCAGCTTATAAATACAATTGTGCCAGTCCTTGTCTGTTGCATCAGTCTAGAAGCAATTCTACCGATTCTACCTGTGGATCTTGCGTCCGGACATGCAGAAAGACCTGTTTTTTGGCTCCTTTTGGCCATGCTGCAGACAGGCATTTGTGTTAGTGCTGGCCACGGAACTGTTTCTGCCGTCGGCAGTGCGGGCAAAGATCCAGTCAAATGTACAGGTTGACGGAAAACACCTGTTCAGATGTGCTGGTCATCTGAGTCGCGCGCTGGCGACACGCTTACAATCGCACTTTTCGCACTTGCGACACGATCTTTCTCGAAGTTATTTTTTCGTGTCGAAATTGGTTGGGATGATCTGTGATATTTTTTTTTAGTTGGTCTTCTCCAAAGTGGCTTGCCTGCATGCCAATGCGAAAGTCTGTTAGTATCCGACATGTTTGTTACCGTACCCTTGGCCACAGGTCCTCTGCTTGCCGTGCGGCTAGCTTTAGGCTTGGGCGAAGGACCTGTAATCGCACTGGCGCCCTGTCACCATGGCATCATTTATATGTGCATCTCGGACTTGAGATTCCCTACATGCATAGAGCTGGGAATATCGTTTTGATCTGGACTAAAGTTGCTGGGGTGCCTGAACTCAAGAGGCACAGCAACCTTCCTTTCACACGAGCGAGTGGCTAGGATTGTGATCATTTGGAGGAGACTGGCCGCAGATCCAACGAAGCACTTCGAACACTGCGCGCACAACCTGGGCAGCCTAATTCTAAACACTAAACTCCAACCCCCGCTCCCGTTGAAAGAATCCTTATGGTCAATCTCGTTTGCATCTTTGTAGACAGTGCAAGGTGCAAACATGAAGAAGGATGCAACGTCTCCTAAGTTTGCGACAGGCTTTGAGTTTCCGCTCTAGGTACCAAGCCATAGAGAGACTCTTTGAAGCGAGAAGTTGCGCAGGAGTTGCTTTTCCAGCTGTGCATGCGGCGATTGCCCGGCTGGTTCCTCGAAGCCAGTGTCCCGTCTGTTTCTTCGTGGGCTGGGGGTGCAAGCTAGTAAGCATGCCAGAACTTGAAGCTTCACCGCACGATGCCGCAATGCTGTAGAGTTCTGCAGTTGCCTTCTGCCTCGTCTTGAGCAAACCAAGAGTCCAGCAGAGCCGGGTCGAGATCGCGACAGAAGTGGCAGTGGTCGCGGTGGTCGGGGTGATGGTGATGGGTGTGGTGGTGATACTGATGGTAGCGGTGAAAAGCGTAAGCTTGACGCTGCATCAAAGGATGTGATGTGGTCTGAGTTGAATCGAGAGCTTGATATTGATAAGGAGGCAGGCGATTGTGGGGATGATAGTGACGATGATCCCGACTGATGGCTGTCATGATGGTGAAGATGAGATGGCAGGGGGAGGTATCGGACGCGAACTTAATAAGATGAACTAGCATTCTGTGATACTTCTCATCAATGCTCCGAACCGAACTCTTTCGATGCAGCGGCACCTGCCGTTAGCAATGCCCACTTGCAATCGCCTGTCCTGACAACCAACAATTGAGGCAGTCCTTCGCCGTTGGACTCGTGACAGCTGCGTCCTACGGTGGAGCCGGGTTGCCGGGTGAAAGATATTTGTGACACTGCTGTGGTAGGATTGATCATGCTCTGAAATTGCAAGGCCGCGTGGGGCCGACTGCGATAGGAGTCTTAAACCCATGCTCTTGAATGTGACTGCTGGGAAGTATTACTGCTGTATAGGACTCATGAGTCAAAGCCCCCATCATCCGGAAACGTAGACCTAACTTCTGAGCTTTCGCCAGAAGAATCAGCTTGGAGACCTTCAGAAGCTACCCATCTCTGTGCAGGCTTGCATTCCTCCTGGTTCCCGGGATTATCGAAAACTACGGCTGGCAGGCAGTACTGCTTCCGTAGTCAAGCCATGATAGCTTGGAAGCCAGTTTGGTGTTGATCCCTACCAAAGGCCAGCATGGAGGGATGCAAAGGGAAAGAGCGTGAGAACAGGGGTTGAAAGCCCAAGCCTTCCTAGTCCCCGGCTCTATAATTGTAGAACCCCAGTATAGGATATAGAACGCATACAAGGGAGCCTTGGAGCCCTAAGCCCCCCTTCAAGGAGCCCCTTTAAAAGGAACCCCTGCTCTGCTGAGACGTCCTTCTTCGGCTTCGGAGCCCTTGCCTTGCTTTGGCTGCCGCCCTGGTTGGCCGTGGACGTCGCGAGTCCATCTGCGCCGAGGCTCCGGCTCAAGGGTTCTGCTTCCCTTAATCCCCCGAATATAGGGGCCTTAATTATAATATATGATTATAAGTACCTATACTATTAGGGGCCTTAATGATAGGTACCTATACTATTTTGGGGGTTCCTTTGTTCTCAGCCCCTTAAGCCCTAAAGTCCCTAAAACCTTTTACCCCAAACCCCTGTGCCCTGAACCCAGGGTTGAGGAACCCCACAAAGCACGACCAAAGCCCGGCCAGATCGAAGTCACGAGGCATGAACCTGAATGTCCTTAAACCCTAAACCCTAAGAAGACAGTAGCTTACGTAGGGTTTAGGGTTTGTGGGCAAATTCGAAGACGGACTTAGGCGTTCTGTTACGTGGGATTTAGGAAGTACCCATCTTATGCCAGTGTTTGTCGATTAGAGCTTGATGATGGCTCATGGGGCAGGTTCTCAATCTCCAGCAGGTTGATGTTCTGTGGGATGTACGTACGGTCTCCACATTAAGCCTTAAGAGCCGTCAGCAGGTCTCCTTCAGCAGAGGCTTTCTCTCCTGCGAAGATCGCGGAGGGCTTCACCGGCACAGTGAAGGAGCACTGCAGAGAATCTGAGAGACCAAAACCCTATTCTGCTTTTTAAGCTTTGAATTTTTAATGACGGCTATAGATACCTTTGAAGGAACCCTTAGAGGAGCCCGGACGATCCCCTTCTCCACGAAAGACAATCCCCCCATGCAGGAGCTGCTCCCCCTGATGCGGACGAAGGAAGTCTTGGCTATCTGCGTGGCCCAGTCCCATGGTTCATGGATCCGAACCCTAAAACCCAAAGCCTTAAACCCCAAAACCCCAAAGCCCTAAAACCCTACACCCTAAAACCCTGAACCCTAAACCCTAAACCCCAAAGCCTTAAACTCCAAAACCCGAAACCCTGAACTGTGTTGGATGTACCGGATCCTCGGGGTGTGTAGAGTGTTTGGGCGTTCTGAGAGGGCTCTGCGAGGGATGTCGCGTTGGCGACAAGAGGGGCTGCCTTCAGTTCGACGGTGAAGGGATTTCCATTCTTATTTTTAATATTTCTATTATTGGTATTACTGGTACTATTATGAGCTATTATGATTATTACCATTATGGTGTAGGACTGGCGGATCACTGCAGACGTGGCTACAGTGGAAACTTTCCGGCGTCGTGACGGACTCCAAGAATCATTTTCTCGGCTGAAATGCAAAGCCTCAATGCCCGGCCCTGGCCCTAAACCTTGAAATCATAACCAAACGAGTCCAAACCGATATAGGGATAGTTGCTTTCAGGTACACGAACGGCTTTGGGCTCTACGGTTTGCTCAGCTGGCGAGCTGCCTGCATCTTCTTGTCTTGTGCGGAGGTTTCCCAATGTTCGAGGGCAGACGTGTTTCAGAATGGGGCTCTTCGGCTTTGCCTGTGCGAGCTTAACAGGGCCCAGGGGAGTTTCAAATTCAGTTCGAGGAACGAAAAATTTCAGCGCTCCTTGCTGGTCCCTTTTCAGGTTGCAGGGCTTCTGGGGTTGTGTAGTAACGGCTGCTACATGGCGTCTAAGGAAAAGGTTTCAGTTCGTTACGTTTTCTGGATTTCCCAGGCTCCCCACTTTCTTCGCGGAGCAGTACGGCACGGCCTTGGCAGACTTGTTTTTCGGCTTATACTGTCAGCGGAGCCGGTGGATTGACAAACCTCGCTTGTGTCAACGCAAATTGTATCGCATCCATCGCGAACTAGCTAGTATCATCACCAGTCTTTAACAACTTTGCTATGGTTAATGTTAACTGTATCATGACTACTGCGACAACTCGTAGTCTCGTTGTTAGCTTTCACGTTCGGGTCGACTCTTCGGGATCGACCTTTCGCGAGTTGACGCATAGTATACACACGGGTGCCGTGCCAACGATGTGCCCACTGTGCAGGTGCAGCCCAAGTTGTAGCCAACAAATTACATGTGTTTGATACACATACATACATATATATATATATATACATATACATATATATATATATACATACGTACGGACACAAATACACACGAATACGAATGCTTTCTTTCTTTATATATGCATGTACAGACAAAGCTATGTACTTATATCACTATCCCAGTTAAAGCTGGTGTTAGCTGAGGCCGGTGCTGACAACTCTGCCCTACCTTCTGCAGGCCTTGCATGCAAGTAGCACAACACATTACACACAGCAAAAAATTGCGTTATCAGTCTTGTCTTCCTGCTTCTCGCCTAATTTTTACCTGTGCGTCGACGTTAATGATGCGGCAGTTTTCCGAGAGGAAGCATGTCAGGTGCAGTTCACAGCAGATGAAGAAACGGGCAGTTGCGACTGCCGCAGCTACACAAGCATAGGATTGCATCGACGAGATCAGTCATGCTAAGAGTCACCTCGTAGCAGTAGGAGTAGTCACCAAAAGTCTGAGCCAGCGCAAGGGAAACAGGACGGCGGTTGAAGCCGCGAGTCTGTATGGTCCATGTGCATCCGTCAGCTTCTGGTTCATCACCACGATGATCCATATCAGCATGGTCTTCGGACGTACCCCCATCTCCGTCTCATTCTGAACACCCAGTGTACGTGCATGACTGATGATTTTGTGCATGCGCTCCCGGCTTCTCTTGACATTGCCGGCATGCTGCATCAGAACATGACGGTGTCAGACAAGAAGCCAGAAACAACCTTGGCAGGTGAGTTTAGTGAGGGCAGCGTGTGGTTTCCTGCGATTGGCTCGGGTTTGCTCTTTCTGGTTGCACACTAAGTCGCAATCCCGTTTGCTAACCCAGAACCCCCTTAACCCGAAAGCCCGCCCACCTTTCTCAGGCTCTCGTGGGAATGGCAGTCGGTGGCTTTGCCGATCGATCCCTGGCGCAGGGGATGCCGGTGGCCACCGTCCGCAAGGGCTTGCAGACTGCAACTTGACCTCACCACGATCTGGTTTGAGGTTCGGACTGACGCTTGAGGTTCGGGCTGTCTTTCGCCAGCGGCTTTCGTCCGCGTGCATGCCGGTGGGGCTCCTCCAACCAAGCAGACCTTGCAGTCTTCGCCATGGTTACCTGGTTCGGCGGTACTGATTCTGCTGCACGCGCAGACGTTGGCAGACTGCGTTCATGTGCTATGGCATGAATTCTTTCTCCTGTCCCGCCGAGCCACGACATGCCCAGTATCGGCCTTCGCCACGTTCCAAACGTTCACGAACAGCCCACGGAACTGTCCTGGTGGAAAGGTAGGCATGCTGGTGCCCGCTGCTGCCCTGCTATTGGCCGCGTCTCCCGCCACTGGCGGCTTGGTCAGGGGGATATTCATATTGTTCAGAAACGTAGAATATCTGCTTTGCAAAGGTCAAGGGACGGCTTGATATTCAGGCATGTCTGCAGTGATGTCAACCCTGCTTGAGAATTGCTTTGTATGGCGATGCTGCCTATTCGAGTCAATGTGCTGCCTTGCAAGTTTTCCGTGACTGAATAAACGTTAAACCCGACAGGGAACTCTGCTTTGCTCAGGTGGCTCCGCGGCTGTGGGCGGCGCGCTGATCGACGTGGGCCTTGCAGCCAATGCACTGACACTTGGGGCAGTCGCCAGGAAGCAGTGACGAGGGGCATGTATGGTTGCTCCCGGAAGCCATCGGGTCTCAGGAATTTCAGAAGGTTTTGGGTGTGATTTGGATTTCCTTCGGAGCTCTTCGGAGGTGTATTAAAACAGAATTAGATTTGCAACGAGGAGTTCGAAGGAACAGCATTCTTCATTATTCCGACTCGTTGCCCTCGTCGTAATAAGCAGAGGTGAGTGTCAATCACCTCGACGTCGCCCCACGCCACGCCGGGGCGATCTTTGGCTTAGGCACGGCTTTCAATTCCTGAGCCGCGGTTTGTTGCTTGTCGTAAGTGCTCTGTCATGCGGGTCAAGCCTTTATGGCATTGTTTGGGTACGCCCCCCACTCAGTAATAGTTGAAGAATATTCATAATACAGATATAGTAGGACCTTAATAATAGCCCTATTAAAACTCTTACTGCATGGGGGCCGTACCTAAGGCATTGTGTGACCTTGTTGCCGCACCGGTGCAGCGGCCCACTGGTGAGCAATCTCAGAACGAACTACGCAGCCTCGCAGTTCCCGAAGTTATTCATGGCGATTCGCTATCTCACTCGCTCACTCGCTCGCTCACACTCACACTCACACTCACACTCACACTCACACTCACACTCCCACTCACACTCACACTCCCACTCCCACTCGCACTCGCACTCGCACTCGCACTCGCACTCGCATTCGCACTCCCTCTCACTCTCACTCTCACTCTCACTCTCACTCTCACTCTCACTCTCACTCTCACTCTCACTCTCACTCTCACTCTCACTCTCACTCTCACTCTCACTCTCACTCTCACTCTCACTCTCACTCTCTCTCTCTCTCTCTCTCTCTCTCTCTCTCTCTCTCACAGTCAGTGAGTTAGTTCGCCAGGAGCTGGAGGTAGTTTGCACTTCCGCAGGCAATACCTTCGCCACGTTTGCCGGCCTGGTCGCCACTCCCCTGACAGGCCGTCGGCTGTCAAGCTTGGAGAGATCTAGGCAGAGCCGAACACCATTTTTTGAGCTGAAGCCGCCGCAACGCAAGGCGCCGTGCTGGACAAGACGGGCTCCTGGGAAATAGTCTTTACTATCATCACCTTCCACTATGTGCCACGGCTGACTTCTGAGTCTGCGACAGAGATGGATTTCCGTTTGCCGCTTCCGGGCTTGTTGTGACAGCAGCGATGGCCTTTTCCACCCATCCGAAGCCCCAGCGACCAAGACCTGAACCGAACTCCAAGGGCCCAAGCTTGCCTCTTCTGTGGGAAAGGTGGTTGGGGCCGCGGTCTTCGCGCTTTTTTCCGGTGATCGAGCCCTTGAAGAAGACGGACAAAGCTGAGCCGCCTTGGGGGCCTTTGGGTAGTGGTAATGTGATTAGTCGCTCCTGCGATCGTAAGAAAATGCGGGTAGCCACAGCATTATAATTTGTGGTAGTATCCATACTCAGAGCATTCGTATGGTAGTGGTAGTGGTAGTGGTGGTGGTAGTGGTAGTGGTAGTGGTAGTGGTAGTGGTAGCAGTAGCAGTAGCAGTAGCAGTAGCAGTAGCAGTAGCAGTAGCAGTAGCAGTAGCAGTAGCAGTAGCAGTAGCAGTAGCAGTAGCAGTAGCAGTAGCAGTAGCAGTAGCAGTAGCAGTAGCAGCAGCAGCAGCAGCAGCAGTAGCAGCAGTAGCAGTAGCAGTAGCAGTAGCAGTAGCAGTAGCAGTAGCAGTAGCAGTAGTAGTAGCAGTAGTAGTAGTAGTAGTAGTAGTAGTAGTAGTAGTAGTAGAAGTAGTAGTAGTAGTAGTAGTAGTAGTAGTAGTAGTAGTAGTAGTAGTAGTAGTAGTAGTAGTAGTAGTAGTAGTAGTAGTAGTAGTAGTAGTAGTAGTAGTAGTAGTAGTAGTAGTAGTAGTAGTACCAGCATCAGGAAAGCATAGCAACGATATTTCGAACATGAATTAGACCAGAACCGACAAACATGATGCAGACAGACTTCATAAAAAGATGAGCAACGACTGAAGCCAGGGTTGCAGGGCCTTCGGTAGGGCTGTGTGGCCCAAGTCCTGCACAAGCTACCGTAGTATGACAAGGTCGCAGACGGAGTCACGGGGGAAAGTGGCTTGCAGCCTAGCATTAGCGCCCTGAAGCGGCGAAGTCAGAGGTAAACGGAGGTAGTCCCCCAGCAGTGCCTGCATCAGCTACATCACCAGCGGCTTCACGCTGGTTGTCGTGGTCGTGCAAGTTGCTACCTCGACATGAGTTCACTTGGGGTGCCTTGTCGAAAGTAGAAGGCAGCGGAATGTGTCGGGGGTCTTTAATCCTGGCCTGCGCAGGTGAATGGCTTTACAGACAACGACGGCTGGCGCTATGCGCGGAATTTCGGACGAGGGTCACAATGGAGGTGCCCTTGCATGGGGCCGATCGCTGCTGCCAACCATTGCCCTTCCCGGTTGCAAGAGTAGCTGCGATTTCGTTGCGTCAGCTTCTGGCTTTGGTACTTTCAGCCTGCATTGCCCGCTTAGTCCATCCCCGGACCTATCAGCTGTTGATTTTTGATGGATGGAAACACAGACTTTGTCCGGAAGCGGCAGGAACGCATTCCAGCATCAAATGTTCGTGCGAAGGAGGTGCTACGCCAGGAGCTCGGGGGCAGAGAAGGGTGAGCGGGGGGATGTTGGTTCTTCTCATAGGCTCACTGGATAGGAGCCTAAAGAATTACCAATACTATTTTGGAGGTTCCTCATATTAATTGTAGTATAATGGGCCCCGAAACCCTATTCTAATTATTGAGGCCCCTATATTACAAGCATTCGACTAACTTGAAGAGCCCGAGGTCGGCAGGCCACTCAATGCAGAGGCCTGGACCGTGATGCATGTCAAGACCTTTGGCAGTGAAAGTCTCTGTGGTAGATTGAACTTCACTGGAGCACTTGAGGACGTGGAATTCTCAACTTAATCTTTTTATTCAATAGCTTCGGTCTGTCTTTCCGTACAATGCATACCGCAGCTGCTGCTGGTGCATTGTCTGGCACAAGTTCCATGCATCGGACATGCAAATGCATCGTCCCTTTGAAACGTCCTACGCCGTGTCGGGCGAACGCACACGCGACATGGCAAGTGATTACAACATGACTGTGTCCTACCTGGCGTCTGCGAACAGCTATGGCGGATTTAGCGATGGTCGAGCTCAAGTTTACATCCATCCTCAGAGCGATCCGTACTTTGAAAATCTGTCGCAGATGGTGCCGGGGGAAGGCTTTGATATGTCAATGTATCCCCCGGGATCGCGAGGACATTCCGCTGGGGTCTGCCGTCCTTGTGCTTGGTATTGGAAGCCCAAGGGCTGCTGGCATGGGAAGGACTGCCCACACTGCCACCTTCTGCACCCTCGCACCAAGCTCAAGAAGCCCAAAACTAGGACACCTAAGCCAGATTTTCTGCTGAATCAGAGGCGTGAGATGGTCCACACGGATTTCACACCAGCACCTCTCGACTACTTGGCCCCAGTGTGGCAGCCAGGAGGGGATGTGGCAAGTGCAGCTGCGCCCTGGAATTGGCAAGTGTATGACGAGGAGATTCCGCCCCAGACTGATCTGGCATCCGGCAGCTCGGCTCTTTCCGAGACCTCTTCTCAAGTACAGGTCAGAGATCCCGTTCCCCAGGAGCACAGGAAGTCAGCTGCACAGTGGTTGGCCGAGGGCCTTGGTGATCTCAATGCCCCTCAAGCCTCGCCTGATGGAGAGGCCCTCGCCATGCCCGTGCTGCGCATGCGTCTTTAAGAAGGCGACATCCCGGGGGAGACGGAGACATTCTTGAAGCAGGAGGTTGACTTCAGGACCCGGCTGAGACCAACGCGCCCGCTTGGAGAAAAGGGGTGAGCTTCTTCGTACATCGATAGCAGTATGCACGCCTTGGTTTTCAATACGCGTGTTCCGACCAGTATTCCACCTTTGTTGCACGCCTAGTAGTTCCCTAACCGATCACCGTTCAGTTCTTGCGCTCGGCTTATTTAGGTCGATGTGTGTGCGAAGTGCTTGGGTGTTCCTTCTCATGATGAAGAAATGCTGATCTGCTGGATTGCCTGAAGGCCGCGAAGCCGCGAGAAGCGACAACGCCGCTCCCAGGACTCCTCTAGCTGCAGGTCTTTAATGGCCGTCAGAAGGGTTTTCGGGTAAGCCACATCATTAAAGCAATGTCCATGTAGTTCACAACCGGGCTTGATCTAGGTAATGCGAGCGAGATGAGTTGTTTCATCGTTTGCCTCAGATATGCGAAATCCGCGGTTCCGAGATCGAAGGTAATCACCCATGTTATCTTGTCATCATTTCACTTCCTTTGGTGCCAGAGCAGGCAACAGCACCATGGAGCCCTCAGTCCTCAGGAAGCCGGTGCCCAAACTCCTCGAAGCTCACATGCTTGCTAGCAGCCTGTGCTTTCCAAGCAAACACATCCCCCAAGCCCGAGTTGACCATCTCAGAACGCCAGTTTCGATAAAAGTCCCAGCGTGAGGATGCGTGGAGACTGAGACAGGGTTCAAGGCCCACCGTTCAGATATTAAATTAATATATATATATATATATATATATCCATATATATATATATATGCATCTATCTATCTATATATATATATATACACATCTATCTATATATATATATATATACACACACACACATATATACATCAATATATGTATGTATGTATGTATGTATGTATGTATGTATGTATGTGTGTGTACGTATGTATGTATGTATGTATGTATGTATGTATGTATATATATATATATATATATACATACATATATACATATACACATACATACATGCAGACACACACGTTTCAGCGTGCAGCGCATGTTTCAATGTCTTGGTAAACTCTTTCAAACCCTGAAGCTGAGATGATCCGAACGTTTCATGGCTTGACATCTCGGGCCTCGAGCTTGCAAAGACCCAAGGATTTCGGGGCCTCAGATTTCCAGTCTCGTCCGCTAGGCTAAGATATATACTGTAGTATAGTACAGTACAGTATAGCATAGCATAATGGAGTTCCTTACAGTATCGTGTGGTGTAGTACAGAAAAGTATACACAGTGCTGTTTGATGCACAGCCCGGCAGTATAGTTTTCATAGCCCACGCCGGGCTCTTGTGATGCCCTAAAACCCCCTGAAAGCCCACGCTGCTACATTTTACATTATTATCTTATGTTTTTTCCATTCCCTGCGGTCGAGCCAATCCAGGCGATCGCCTTGCAAGATCCTATCCAGATCACGTTAAACCCTAAGCCCTGTACCGTAGACTCCTGCAGTTGTGCGGTCTTCCGCTCCATTGTACTCTATGGGCTCTGAGATTCCTGGCTCAGGTTCCACCACAAGCCTTTGCCGTAAAGTGGAGTCTTTGAAGGAACCCTGAATAAGAATCTTTAAAGGAGCCTTTAACGGAACCCATGAAAGGAGCCCTTGAAGGGGCCCTCAAGGGAGCCCTTACCTTATCGGAAGACGCGTCAGGCTGGCAAGGTGGTGTTTCCACGCCCCTCTTTGTCGGGAACCTCAGGGCACCTCGCACCACCCAGCATCTGCGAGCCTGAGGGAATTCGTTTTAAGAGTGTTAATCGTAACATTAGTCGTGACAGTAATAATAGTAGTAAAAATAGTAATCGTATTAACAACAATAGTAGTAATGATAATCATAGTAGCAGTATTAGTAGTATTATTAGTCTCAACCGTGGTATTGGTATGGATATGAGTATTCATACTTTATTCGTCTTTGTGTTAGTATTCGAGTATTAAAGAGGCAGGTGCTGGGGTTTCATGCTTGTGGATGTCGGGTGGTAGGTCCGTTGCCATATACGTTTTAATTCCACATCTTACTACCATTGCTCCAGTCAATCGTGCCGGCATGCCGCAGCTACACCCAAGCCAGGCGCACAGTTGTCAGTTCATCAGTTTACCAACACATCTTTCACGTGGTGTCGCGACGTTTTGGTTTTAAGGTCTTGCTTTAGAGACCTTTTCTTCTTTCACGTAGCCATGGCGCCTCCGCAGTCCAACGACAAGGCCTGAGCGAAGTTCGTGGTTCTCTTCTTTGGGCTTTTCCGAAGGCTCTTGAACCGTAGAACCGAGGGGTTTCCCTGCCTCATCTGCCCGGCCCGCTCTGCTGACCGGCCTGCATCCACCCATCCTAAACCCTGAAACAACTCATCGAAAGCAAACGAAACCAAACCCTAAACATTACACCCTAAACCTTGAAACCCTAAACCCTAAACATGGCACCTTAAAGCCTAAACCCTAAACATTACACCCTACTAAACCCTTAAACCCTGAAGCCTTAAAAGCGAAAGCCCTGAAGCTGAAAGTGTGACAGGGCCTCCGCTCCGAGGGCATCCTCCCTGCTGTCGGGGTCGGCGCCGCCGTGCCACCTGGCGTCGAGTTTAAAGAGAGAGTGGGGATCTAGGATTTAGGGTTTTAGGGGTTTAAGGGGGTTTCGATTTAGGGCCACCTGTTACCGCAGAGCTTGGAGGTTTCAGGGATTCATAGGTTTTTTCAAAAGCCTAAAACCTATGGTTTTTTAAAAAACCTATGGAACCTGGGATCCTCATGGGGCCTCGGCTTCGGCTCAAATCTCGGAGTTTTTCATGTCTCGTGTCTTGGTGGGGGTGGGGGTGGTGTTGGGGTTTCTGTAGTGCTCGGTTTGGAGGTTCCACTGAGGATTTTGTCTTTATGCCTCCGGTTTTCAAGCCTTCCGTTTCGTTTGGCTTCATCGGGCTCGACGTGGTAAGGACCTGCATCTTAGTGCTAGATCCCGAGTCCTGGTGCTAGATCTGCTTGTGTCCCAACAACTTTTTCGTATCTTCTACACCAAACACTGCGAAGCCCTTAAAAGCCTTAGCCCCTTATCTTGACGATGAGCCCTGAGACACCCCAGCAGCAAAGAAACTCGCCGTAAACCCCTACGTTTCGAATCCCGGAAACGCCTTAAACATCTTCAACCCTGGAAGCCACTCAGAGAAGCCAAAACCTTCCCAACTCGATATAGAAACCCCTAAAAACCTGAACCCCTGAACCCCTAAGCCCTAAGCCCTAAACCCTAAGCTTATCCTTCAGGTACTTTACGCTGACAACCGTCTCTTTAGGGACCCTCGGGCTCGTTGGCATCGGCGCTGGGGTGGGCTACGGCGTCGGGAGCTGCTCGCCCTAGCCGTTTTGGGATTCTGTATAGTCTAGTCTGGTACAGCACAGTGTAGTCTATCATAGTGTAGTATACACAGTGTAGGTTAGGTGTTGTGGCAGAGAGGGGAAATCAAAGAGAGACTACGATGATGCAGTTGGTTTTCGGTGCATGAGAGGCATTGATTGCGTCCGCGATAAACGGACCTGTGACGTTCTGGGTGTGCCTGGTTCCTTCTGTCGGGCTTCCTCGCTCTGCAGTACGCACTGTAAGGTTGGGCCATGGACAGGTTCCGAGAAAAGCGATGCCAGAAGAAGATGGACCAGCTTCCTGCGGAGCGGGGTGGGAAGGGGAAAACGGGAAGACGAGATTTCAGGCCGCAACAACCCATTGTTTTTAAGACACCGACATCTTCCCCAGTCTCCGCAAAATTAAGCAGCTTGCACCTCGAAGTCTTATGTCGAAATCCTAAGCCCTACAGCATAAGTTGGAAAAGCCCTAAACTCTAAGCCTAACTCTGCAGGAGCTGAAGGAGGGCCTCCGGCAGTGGCAGGCCTTCCTGGCCTCCCGGCATCCGGGGAACCCAAATCCTGCCGAGGCAGGGAGCAACTTGAGGGGTTGGGAATCGTACGGCATAGTATAGTTTAGTGTAGTCTAGTATGGTCTGGTATGGCATCGTATGGTATGTTATAGTCCAGAATAGTACAGTACACGTATGGTGTATAGTATAATAGAGTATGACATAGGACAGGATAGAACCCTTTCAGGACCCTTGTGAAGTACTTAACGGCAGAACAACCCTTATCAACCCTTACACAGCACCTTTAGAGAACCCTGATAGCAACCCTTCATGGAACTCTAAAGTCAAAGTGATGACGATGATGGTGATGATGACGATGATGACGACGATGACTTGACGATGCTACTGATCATGGTAAGTACTGCGATGATGGACATTGCTGTTCTCACCACTGATCACGTCATTCTTATTGCATGATGAATACCAGCTCAGTAGTTGTCGCCGTCGGCGTCGTCGCGGTCGTAGTAGTCGTAGGAGCAGGTGGCAGAGGTAGTGGGGAGGGTAGAGGTAGTTAGTAGCGCTAGTCTAGCGGTGGTGGTGGGTATCTGACCAAAACTCCGTTTTTGGCTGCCGAACAGCCGTAATTAGACAATATCCCTGAAGCCATGCCGCGGGAGGCCGAGGCACTGTTCGCGGAGTTCGCACAGTTCCAGCCCTTTTATGCGCAGCAGGCCCTTGTCTGCCGGGAGTGCGTCTTGTTCTGAGTCATTCTTTCCGAGTCACATAATCATACGTGTTGAGGGCAAGCCATGGCGGATAGATGTTTCAGTGCGGTGTTGGCATGGCCATGTCCTGCATCGATTCCTGCACGGGGGCGAGGGAAGAGGCGATGTAGTGCTCCCGAGACTATGCAGATTTAGCTGCCGGGCCAGGTGCAGCAGTTCGTGCATGCCCACGGTGGCAGCACAGCTCCTTCACTGCACTTGGGGAGCCGCCGTGTGTGCTGGGGGCTAGTGAGGGCTGCAAGCGATGGTTGGGATAGTGGGGTTCGAGCGTTCACTGTCAGTCCCAGTCTCCCTGACTTCCTCACACTTCTCGTCCCGATTGGTTTGCGGCAGTCGAGTGCTAGAGTGGTATGGATCTTGATTGCGGGAAGCCTCAAGGTTCACGGCACCCAAGCATTCGCTTTGCTTGAGGCTGGTGGGGCGGCCTACATGCAAGGAGGCGGTGCTCCTGCGCCTCAGGCAGTGCCGGTGCGGGTCGCAGCTGAAGTGTGAGGATTCGAGGCTTGGGAAGGCACAATTCTCCACCGCATGTCTCCCCAGCAGTGAGCAGCCTGATACCTAAGAAGCTTGGGGGGAGAGTGCGGCTACTGTGGATGTGGCCTAAAGAAGGCCACGCTGCTCCACACCGTTTATACATTTGCCTGGACATGCGATGGTACGGTGAACCATCGCCATCAGAACGGTCAGAACACCAAAGGTTGAAGCGGTGAGGTGTGACCATGTGTGCATGTACGCTTCGCAGTGTTTCAGGTGTAGCAGTGTATCAGGTGATGTAGTCTGAGTTAAGAATCATCACACGTTCAAGCGTCGCATGCATGTGTCAACGCTCCGCTCGCATGTCAGTGCTCCGCCACCTGGTTTCAATCTTAGCGTGGACAGAGAGGGAGTGCTGCGAGGGACTCCCCTCTCTTTTTGAAGAGAAGCGATCTGCCACCAAGCCGGTGAAGCCGTGAAGGGTATTATTGGATGAGGGTTTCAGAGCCGGCTCAGGACAGGTCGCGTGCCGACCATGTAGGAGGTATCTTCGTGCAGCAAACTGCTCACGGACAAAAGGACGCAGTGGAACGAACTTGTCAGGGTTTGGGATTCCCAGGCTTCGTTCAAGAGCGGGTATCTGAGGTGGACTACCAGGTGGTGAAACCAGGGCAACCTTGGCCAGGCAACCCCTCCGAGCTCCAACATACTTCGCCCGACGAGCAGAAGTCTCTCGGATCCTCTCGGGGCGGAAAGTGTTAGTGTTACTCCCCAAGCACTAAACCGCCACCCCTAAATGCGAAACCCTAAGAGCGCTCCGAACCCTAAGCGCCCCAAACCCAACTCCTGCGAAGCCGAGGTCCACTCTGTCCTTCGGACAGCTCGCGTCGAAGTCGCAGCTGGGAGCCTCAGCCTTGCAACCCTGGAGGGATCCTCCACATACTGTTGATGGACAAAATCCTGCATTACCCTTTATAAGGAATATACCATAGTTCCCATAGTTTAGAGTCCTTAGGGTCATGCAGGATTTCGTCCATCAGCAGTACCTACCTGTCGACCGAAGGTTAGGGGTTTTAGGGCTTTTTGTTTTTCTTTTTGAGAGTTCTAGAAGGTTTTTTTTTGCAGGCTTTTCGTCTAGGGGCCAGTGGTAAGTAGACTCTAATATAAATATGCACCACGCCTCATTTCTCATTGTAAGGCCACACTAACCATCTACACATATCTGCCTGACATCTACGAAGCCAGTCTAACCATGCACGCAGCGCGCAGGCATGTAGAGACGCTTGAACAAGACTGGGATGTTTGTGGGCAGCATCGCAACAGAGATTGGTATCAAAAAGCAGAGCAGAGTTCTGGCTCATCGCTGGCAGGTATAGGTTGTTGGCGGTTGTGAGTAGATAGGGAACCGAACTATACCGGAACTCCAAAAGCAGGAACCATGGCTGTATGCCCAACCCCCGACTGCACCCCCAGTCTTGACCAAGCCTAGGTCTCTGCCCCAAATGGCTGAGACCCAAGGCCCGTGGGTGGGTAAGGTGAGTTTTGAATCTTTCAGATCCCTTGAGGGGAGTCTGAAGGGAGTTTCAGAAAACGAGGGACTTCAATAGCGACACCCGCACCGGGGGCAAACCATGGGTGGAGCCCGATCCGGGCTCTCAGGGGCTCCACCTTGGTGGCCTTCCACAGTAAGTCCCATGATCGGTTTGGGGTTGAAGTGAAACCCTACGCTGAAGTTGAAGCAAGCGCTGGACCATGCAAGTCCTTCAACCCTAATAGGAGATGGTGTGGGGTTGCCCGTGATCTCGTCACAGAGGCACGTAAAAGAACTCCCGGTTTCGGCGATTCCTGTCACACCGTGCAAGCAAAATGGCTTGACGCCACCCACATGTGCTAGTCGGAGGTGGCATCATCTTAACATACAGGTCCGGCCACTGCACGAGAAGACGTCCTAAACATGGCTAAACCCCCAGGTCACGAGGTCCTAAACTCAAAACTCCTTCCAAAGCTCGAAGTCCAAGCCAGGTCCACAGCCTTTTCCTGAGGAGGAGAGTCGAGAATCCAACGAGGCCGTCTCCTAGAGTGTTTTTAGGGCTTTCGCCAGATTTGGGGTTTAGGGTTCTGTCTTCAGTCATTGAATTCTAGGGCTTTCCGGGGAAGATCGACAGGGCTAACCTCGATGTGGGAGGGCTGATTGCGTTTTTCGCGTTTGCTCGGGATCAGTGTTAGGCAGGTTTCGGCTTGTAGATTGAGATACGTAAATAGCTTGCACAACAGTTTCGATTATTTCTTCGATCAGCTGCACACTGTTCGTCACCCACATAACATTCACACTCCCATTCCCTTCGGCATGTGACGTTTTCGACATCCAGGCTGCGAAGGGCATGGAATTCGGGATGGCCCGGACGCCGTTCCACGACATGTTCCAACAGTGCCCCTAGCATTTGTTGACGAGTTGACCGGGTGGTGTCAGGGTGTGTCTCCCATTGCAGCTGTGCTGAGTCCTGACTGCAGCCCATGCAAAGTCTTTCTTCTTAGTTTTTAGTCTTTTGCGCCGTGTCGTCCTTTCCATCGCTAGTGGCTAGTACCATGATGGTCCGGCCGCAATAGCAGCGGGCCGCCTTTGCCTGCGCATGCAAACTGTGGGCCACGCTGTGAATCCGAAGCCAGAAAGCCACCCCATGAGAACAATGACAGGAATAACGACGCTGTTCAGTGGCGGTTTTGATGAACATCTCTACACCGGCAATGGTGACGACGGCGACGACAACTGCAGTCACTTCTGCACTAGTTCACTAGCACGATCAAGGACAGTCGGATCTGGCCGTGGGGGCGTTGGTGGATTTGTTGTAGCTGCGAACGGAAAAAAGTTATCTATCCATTGAGCTATCTGTCTAGAAAAGTATACACATGCGCATATATACACATAGCATATATATATATATATATATATATATATATATGTAGATGTGTATATATGTACACATGTATACACATACACACATACATATACAGTATTCAGCCGGAAAGACAAAATGCAGAAATTGTAGTCCCTGTTGTTGCTGTTGGTCATAGGTAGCCGCAACAGCAAAGAGAGCAAGAACGAAGGTAGCCGTGCCGGCACCGACACCCGTCAACAACATCAGCCCCATGATCAGGGTCATGGACCGCCTCCTCCTCCTCCTCCTGCTCCTCCTCCTCTCCCGCCTCCTCCTCCTCGTCGCCCTCCTCCTCCTCCTCCTCCTCCTCCTCCTCCTCCTCCTCCTCCTCCTCCTCGCCCATCATCATCATCATCATCGTCGCTATCATCGTCATCATCATCATCATTATCATCATCATCGTCATCATCATCATCATCAGGGTAATCAGGATCTATTTTCGTGTGCATCGTCAACGGTATCATCATCCTTAGCATCACCATCATCATAGTCATAATCGTCAACACCCTCGGCACTTTTGATCGGCAGGACGTTCTGCGACGGTTTGGGATTATAGATCTTGGTCGGCAGGTACCTTCTTCGCTGGGCCTTTCTCCAACGTCAGATCGAGTGGCCCGGTTCGATGCCTTCCTATTCTTGAGTGGGGTTGCGAACATGCAGTGCAAGTGCTCTGCCTTCGCACTGATCCCCATGAGTCGTTTCGATTGCACTGCCTCGTAGTGGTGTTGCACTACATCCTTGTCCGATCACTTGTTAGTACTGTTGCTATGCTTCGGGTGCCGGGACGACAACAGCTAGCGCAAAGACACGTATGATAATACCGGCTGCCCTTGGCTATTGATTAACCTCTGATTAGTACTATTGAAACTGGCCGGTACGGTTGTCAACATCCTTACTATCTACCTTCTCTTACTGTGGCCAGTAGTCATCTTTGTCTTGAACAGCACTGTCTCGTATCTTGCTACGGGAGAGTTTGTTGGGATGGCGGTGATGATCTTGTTGTTGATGATGATGAAGACGAGGATGATGATGACGACGATAACGGGGTTGGTACTGGTGACGCTGACGGTGATGGCTTTGATGTTGGTGATGCTGTTGATAAAGCTGATGGTGACGACGATGAAAACCGAATGCCGATGATGCCACAAGGCATCGCATTTCAGCTCCGCGCAGGGTGGATTCTTGTCCGAAGCCGGGCGTTTTGCACCTTAGTCTGTGTGGACTTCAAGCGATAGATTGCTTAATAATGCGTTGAGCTTTGCGGACAGTACATGGGGCGGAAGACAACCGAAAGTATCCAAAGTGCGGCTTGAGCTAGCAAGGTGTTTCAACTTTTACGCGATGTCAAGCCCGATTCCCGTCCAGTGAGGTACTGGATGGACTGGTACGAGCGGCGGAAGAACCTGCTGCTGGGGGCGCCCCTCGCCGTTGAATGGCAGTTGCCTATCGCTGCTTCCAACTGCATCCCCACGCGTGCATTGAAGGCCCCGGCCATAGCGGCTATGCCATAGCGTTGCCGACAAGCTTCTTGCAAGTGCCGACCTCGACCGAGGACGTTGCCAACGCAGAACTTTGCGCTGGTCTTTGTGCTCCCGTCACGGTTGCGGGAGTCATTGGATGGAAGACGTTGCCGTGATGGCATGAAGCAGCGTTTCGAAACACGCTACTTTTGTTGAATTGGGGTGCGAGATATCATCAGGCCACGCCCATTGTGAATTTCTCGTGCACGCACCAATTCCCCAGTAGGCTCCACGGACAGATTGGCTCGCTGCTGTATAAGGGATTGGTCCAGAAAAGTACTGAAGAGCCCGACCTGGATTAGACCATGCTCATGCAGTGCTGATCTTCACTTCAGGGCACCCCCGGCCGGGACTGCCGTCAGATGTTCGGTAGGTGCGTCAGTTAGCGCCTCCTGAAGAATGATCTAACCGGATGTTCCCATCGGACAGACACCTCCCTTGAATCCTGGGTACCCAAGCAAGCCGGCGAAGGCTTGCAAAGGCCGAAAACTCAGGCCAGGTTGCAGAATTCCTTCTTCCTGCCAATGCCATCCAATGCCTGTCGGTGCTCGCATCGTTCGAACCCTAAACCCCAAGCCTTAAATGCTAGGCGTTAACGTACTACTTCCATGCCTCCGAAAACCTCCGAGCCCAGGGTTCTACATCTTCATGTGGAGGCTCTGTTGAGGAGAGGCGTAAAATGAGGATACTACATGATTAGTCTAACAGTAATAACAGGGTTTGAATATACAGCTATAATAGGATTATGATAATGTCGTTATAGTATTCCGATAATGGTACTGTAACAGTACTACAACCTGATGGCAGGTCGCCCTCCTGCTGGTAGCCGCATGTTGGCTGCCCACGCGATGGCTTTGCCTCTCGCGGGGGCTCCCAAGCGAATGCCTTCCTTGGCCGATGTTGCGAACTGTCTTCCTTTAGCGACGTCTTTCGGAAGGCAGATGCCGAGGGTCAGAGAGCAAGGGGCAAGGCAGAATGACATCATATGATTTTCTCCATTCCGTGATTGCATCTCTCATGGTATTCGAGCAGGAGCCAAGCAGGACAGTCGTAGTAGTAGAGTAGGCCTTGTCCATCTGTTTCGATGTAAGCAGACAAGCGATGAACTATGTTTTGCTTTTGCGAGCTCAGGGCAATCTACGCCATCTTCTGGGACGGGTTTGCAATCGGCCGTCTAATGCGCTCGGGACCCAGTTGTCGTAACTGTGAGCGGCTCGCCTCGGAGTTTTTGGTACTCAGCATTTGAAAGTAGAAACCTTAGTCTAACCCTATAGTATCCTTTAAAGACTCTTTAAAGTAATGTAACCCTATAATATCCTTTAAAGACTCTTTAAAGTAATGGTGTCTGATGAGCAAAGGGTGTACGGTTGTGTGCTTGAAGAATTGTCCGACACCGGGCTTGTGACTGCCCGAGGTGAGAATCGGGTCATATTCCTCGCCTCCTTGAAGGACTCGGTCTGCATCCGTCACGGGGGGGGGAGGAGTCGGGGAGGACTTGGTGTGTCAACACTTCTGAGTCTTAAGCCTGCCCCGCACCCGACACCTTCGATGTTTTTTTCGCAGCTCCCTGTGCGATGTAGCTCTTGCCGTGTCCGTGAGTCAACCATGAAAATACCCACAGGGCCCTGCTTGATGCCCTTTCGGGGTAGCTTCTGCAGCCATTTCAGCTCTCCCCCGCCCCGCACCGCTTCCTTCCCCTCCGGCACATCGCCTCCTGGCCACAGAGGAGAGCAGGAGGTTGAGACTTGAGGCGGAAGGTTGCAATTCTGACAGTACCGAGTGAGGGGTTATCTTATACTGGTGCACAGTTAGACAACGAGAGGCTCCCAGATCCCAGATTCACCTTCAGCTTGTTCGAGTTGTGCTCTAAAGCCATCCACGGAAAACTGCAAAACTTCACGGGCAATTCTGTCTCCAAGCGTGGAGAAGCACGCTCCTCATAGTCAGAGTTATAGCTATGGCTACAGCCTCGAGATGACGGTCATCTTCAGGTCAAGTTGTGTTCCCGACCACTGCCCTCAGATCGCTTCTGTATATGATAGTATGTAGTTGTGTACATTGCGAAACATTATGGTATGTTATGTTATATACCATATTCATGAACTGTAAGCCTGTAAGCCCCAGCTCCCAGGCAAAGATGGCCCAGAAGTCCATGTTCACCCGCTTCGTGCAGCCGGGCCGCCTGGCTCTCATCACCTTCGGCCCTTGCGCCGGCAAGATGTGCCATGGCCTGCACAGCAGCCAGTCAGGGCTTGGAGTGAGCTTAGCCTTGCTTCCGCTACTACTTCTTCTGACGAGGAGGAGCATGAGCAGGATTGTATGTTCCGATCCTTTTTGAGCGTGCTGTAATGAGGATGATGCCAGAAGGATTGCACTGGTGGTGATCGTGATGCTGGTGGTGATGGGTCGAGATGATGATGACGGTGATGATGATGGTGTTCACGACAATTCATACTGGTGTGGAGCCCGTCAACCTCGCTAATCCTAGCAATAACTTGAGAAATCTTGGCTTCAACGTCCCGGAGAGGTGCACAATTGTGGACATTGTGGACCAGAAAAGCTGCCGGACAGCAGTCATATGGGTTCCGACTAGTTTGATGATGTTAGTTGTTTGAGGGTTCCATGCTTGTTCGTGAGACGGCCGAATTGAAGCAGCACCGGAGCTCGTTCACGGGCTGGCCCTCGAAGTGCCTAATCAGCCCAGTCTGCTTGTGCTTGATGTAGAGCCTGACTTCGCACTAGCTTTACCCTGCGCCACAGGAGTTAAGCAAAGCTGTGGCTTCCAAGGAGTGGTTGTGGATGGCCCAGAGAGCCTCACGGGTGCCGGATCCTCACAGTAGACTTCCTTCAGGTTTTAGGGTCCAACACTGGCGCTGCGGCTTTAGGGAGTTTTTTCAGGATGCAGGGTTCGGTCATGTAAACACAGTGGCAGTCTTGTGGAAGCCTCCATGTTGAAAAGGGCGAGCTCAGGTCTTCTGGATTTCTTTTAACGAATCTGTGACGTTGCCGGAACTTCGTGTTGACTAGTGGTTTGTTCTTCGCGCAAGCCAGCCAGCCAGACGACCCATCCAGGTGGCAGGTCCAGACCTCCAACCTGCAAGCCCGGAGTGCCCAGGTCCGCCGACACATGATGCCGGTGAAGAGACTGAGCTTGACGGACTTCCGTGCCTCCTCTCAAGCCGAAGTCGAATGCCAGTAAACTAATCTCTCATCACTGCCGCCCTGCTGTGCATCTTCTGGCTCTTTTTGGCGGCAAATAACCAGACAAAGCACAAACGTTCCCAAGGCCCAGTAGTCTGAACGTTGGTGACTCTTACAGACAAGGCCCGAGCCCGTTTCGACGTCATGATAACGAGGGGCTTTGTTGGTGAACTGTGCCATGGGAGGTGACAACTTGGGTAGGCTAGATGCCCTGCGAAGAGACTTGCGTTCATTATTTTGGGTAGCCTGAAGCAAGAAACTCTGGATGCGATAGCCGAGGCATGGTGCTTGATCGCGGTGTGAAGGAGAAGACCTTGAAGAAGGCCGCGTGGGTGATCAAGGGCTTTTTGTAGGATCCTTATGCTCCATCTCGGCTGAAAACGGGTTACCTGCAAGGGAGACAAGTTTACAACCAGAGGAACAATCTTTTCGGATTCCGGTCTTGTCGAAAAGTCGCCGGATACTTTACAAGCACAGGTACTGCACCCAACGCCAGGCTACTCCATCCATCCTTGAAGGACCACGGGGTCTCTGGCTGCCCCAGTGCAAGATTTTATCGTCAAACAGCACTGTCTCCAAAGCCATCAAGCCCTGCCAAGTAAGTTTCAGCTTCTGATCCTGCTCATCTTGCAGGCACTTGAGAAGGGCGAGGTTCTGAAGAAGCGGCCTGGCATGTCATGAGTGATGTCGGTAGTTGCAGGATCTCTGTCTAAGGATTCCCGAAGGAGGCCCCGCGCTCCAGTTCAGGTCCTGCCTGTGTTGCGAACCACAAACAACGGCGACTACGACTACCACAACGATGGAAACAGGGACAATACCAACAAGACCGCTTAGAAGGACGACTAAACTCTGTTTGGTTTGTGTTTACATTCTTTTCGCAATTGTCGGATCCGAGGTGGTCCGAGACCGCCTGGGCCAAGAAGATGAAGGCGAAGGCAGGCAGTTTCGGCTGTGTCTGGGAAGCGGAAGTCGACAAACCTTCAAAGGCTTCTGGGTCGATATCAGCCTTGAACTTTTTTTCTGCAAAGTAGCAGAACTCGAGGGCATACAGAATACAGTACTACGTCTCGTAAATCAGGTCTCTGTATATGTTAATGCTTCTAGAGGAGCGGCGAGAAGGTTGGATGTGACGAATTGAAGGGCGCGAGAAACGTTTCGATGTGGTCGTCAGCGTTTTAATTGCTCCGAAATGTCACCAGCGACCCGACCCAACACCGACGGAGGTGAGAAACTTTGTTGCAAGATGAATACAGTATTCATATAGTGCCTCACTGAACGACAGAATCGACAGATAGACAATTCGAGTACACTGTACGTACTTGCTTTGCTTTCTAGGATTATGCGTAAAGTGTCTACCTGCCCCCCCTTTCAGGAGGCCAGGGCCAACATGACGGACTTCGAGCGCTTCAAGGAGAGGGGTTTGGGACTTTGCACTTTGTGTCGGCTTCTTTTCGAGCTCTTTTTCGAGTCTCGGTGCTTCTTGGCTCGAAGGGGTGGTGATCGTGTTGTCATGACAGGACCTGTCAGAACTGTTGGTTGTCTGCTTTCGTTTCGGCGTGGTGGCTCGCTAAGTGGGCTGTTCCGGGCATTGACCCCTCCTTAAGCGGCGGAGCTGGAAAGGCATCAATCTGAGGTTGCAGAAGTTCAGGGGTAAGGCCCCCCGGAACCAGTACCACAACTTCGTATGCTCAAGGGTTGCAGAGTTCATGGGTTAGGGGCAGATGCAACTGCTCAGGCAGAGCTGTGGAGCCTCGGCTTCAGGGCAACAAGCAAACCATCAAGCCCGAAGCCTGCGCGGCTTTCTGTGAGCCCCAACCCCCAATCTGTGGAACCCCAACCGTGGACCTGAATTACCACACCGCAATCTTAACTTCAAAGCTTCAGATCCTCGCTACCCCTTTCACAGCACATTCTGCCTTCATTGAACTAAAATGGGGCACTGTCTTGTCCTAGCTTAGGTTATGTTACCCCACATGGCCCATTGTGCTCGCAGGTCGCGAAGGCGCGCACTGCCCGCTCCAAGGCAGTGAAGAAGGCCTGCGTGAGGGGGAGTATAATAAGGATGCTATATGATTACTATAATCGAGTGAGAATACCACTGTAATGGTCATATCATCGGACTAGTACAACGGTACTTGTTTAGTACTACAAGGGAACCGAACAGTTATCTACAGTATGTGGATAGAACGAAAACTGCCTGCTTCGTGCAGCCGAGAACTCTCTGAAAAGATCAGGGCTGCTATGATGTCACAGAGCTGCTTCATGATGTTTGATCCTAGTGCACTTGGCATTCCACTCTACGCCTCACCAAGCTGGTGTCCTCGTTTCCATTGGCCGTCTCCAGTTCTTTCGCGGGTAATTTTTCGGGTAATTTGGGATTGAGGCGGAAGGAGAAGGGACTTGCTTTACACTCGTAGTCATCTGCTGCGAGTTTGTAACGACCATCATGATGGTGATGATGAATATGCCCTGTATTGTATATCTGTATGTATTTAACAAACATTTACACGCATGTCTAGTATGAGCACACATATCCATACGCTGCATATTCTGTTCGTTACTCGTTCATTAATTTGTTCGTGGGTACATGCGTTCGTTCGCTCGATATGTATATGGTAAACTCAGCCATCAGCTGCGCATCTTCGCTTCCTGCTCTCCCTCGACCGGTGAGCGCTAATGCCCGTCGCAGCAAAATTTCCCACGTGCAGAAACTCAGAACTTCTGCTCCCCCTGGGGTGAAAGCAACGATATGGTTCATCCTTGTAACCTGACGCTTCGATGAATTCCTCCGACAGGCTCTGAAGAAGTAGGCAGCGGCGACATTGACTGCAAGGCATTGGGGCAAGCTCGGGCTAGAGCGAACGGCTAAGAGTGAAGCGGTGCAGGGTTGAGGTTAAGGGTTCACAGTTGACTTTAGTTAGCATCGTTTGTCCAGAGTCGTGCCGAGACTGTGCCGAGGGAGCGTGTTCCTCTTGGCGTCGACGTCCACGCACGCCCGTTCTTGAAGCTCTCAGTGTCTCCAGCATCTTGCATTGCCTCGGCCAGGTCTCAACAGTGCGAAGAACGGGCTTGAGTGGTGGCAGATGCTGCGGAGAAAAAAAGCTAGCCTGGGAGTTCGGATTGGCCGATGTCTGGGGGGAGCACATTCCGAATGCAGATCAGCTGCTGACGAGTTCGAAGGAGTGCAGGGGGAGCTAGAGGCAACAGTTGAAGTTCGCTTCGACCTGCATTCCAGAGCCTGAAGTGCAGAGCCAACGCCACTTCCTAAACCCCAGGCCCGTATAATCTTAGACCGCCGGGCTTTTCAAGTTGCTGCTCTCACCCGAATGAAATCTGAAGCGCAAGCCTTTCAACCCCTTTCCCACAGCCAGAGACAGCCTCATACATACATGTATATATATATATATATATATGTGTATGTACATGTAACGTTAGAATACTAGACTATACTTTACTGTATTATGTTATATACTCCATTGTTGTTCGCCAGCCGTTTGAGCTCAAATACGTCACGGTGCTCACTCTCTCCGAAGAGCAGCTTGCAGGGGAGCCCAGCCCTGGCTTGTGGTGGGCTCTTGCTGTGATGGTACTATACGATGAGGTAGTATGAATTTGCTGTAATGTTTGTTTTGTATAATATGTGCTATAATATTGCTTATAATGGTACTATGTTACGTATTATAGTCGTGCTATACTGGTACTAGAATAGCGTTAGAATGTTAGTACTTTGGATCTCAGCCGACCTTCCGCGCTCCGCTCAAGAGCCGTGCAACTTAGAAACCCGGCTTCGTCCCTTCTAATCAAGCTTCTAACCCCAAGTCCTGAGCCCTGCATGCTCGACCTGCTCAACCGAAAACCATACCTGCCCCTAAACCCAAACCCTGAACTCCCAGATCAAGGAAAGATGGCCCAGAAGTCTATGTTCACCCGCTTCGTGCAGCCGGGCCGCCTTGCGCTCATCACCTTCGGCTCCTCGTCCTCTTTTGAGATCTTCAGGGTTTCGGGTTTTGGGTGTCGGGGGAAAAGATCTCGATGTGGCATGGCCTGAACCGGAAAGCTTCTGCTGGGATAGTGGCGAGAGCCCTGTCTGGGGCAGAGGCCAACCGAAGCCTCGGAGTTTCCATGCATTTCTTGTCCGATCTAAGGCCCCTGCGCCGGGAAGATGTGCCGCCACTGAGTGGGAGAGGGCCCAGCCCTAAACCCTAAACCGCTTTGGGGCCCAAACTTTGAATTGGGTTGATTTGATTGAGCCTCGTGTACGAGTGGAGAACCTTAAGGTCAGGGCCGGAGCTGCACAGTCGAAGCATTATCCTGCCCCCCCCCCCCCCCCCCCGGAGCCCATCATGTCCGGGGGATTCTTGCTTCAACTTGTCGTTCCGTTTGGTAGTGCATTGGTGTTCGGAGCAAGGTGCACCATCGTGGACATCGTGGATCAGAAGCGACGCATATCTGACGACGAGACAGTTGCAGAAGTTTCGGTTTGCAGCCGTAAAATTAAAAACCCTCCAGTAGCATTAGCGGATATGAGCGGTTGATGGGTGTCGGCCGTATTGGTGTAGGGTCAGTGGCACGAGCCCCGTTCATCCGCATTCCCTCACCCTGAACGCCAAGGAGTCGTCGTCGATGGCCCTGAGAGCCTGACCGGAGTCGGGGATCCCGGAAAGAGGGCTGCGCTTTCAGGCGAAAGGGGCCAGGCTTCTTGCGAGAAGAGCAGTGCTTGCGAGAATCCGGGTCGAAGTAGCAGCAGGCCTGCCACTGCTGTATCCCCAACCTTCGCCTCCAAGTAAGAAGGTGCTCTGGATATAACTCTGAGCTCGGGGTTTCCAACGATCCGACAAGACCAGGTCCGCCGCCACATGATGCCTGTGAAGAGGCTCAGCCTCACGGACTTCCGTGACTTTCCTGCAGCTTTCCTCCTCAAAACATGAATGACACCATGACACGGATCCTTCCGTGCAGAAGCAGCGCCTTATCGTCAGTCCACTATGCCTCGCACACTTCATCGTTGCAGCACTGCCATTCTATCAGATTCTATCATCACCCCACCACCATCATCATCATCATCACGGTGACTCTGGCCAGTGCTCTCGTCATTTCTGCTATGATTGACGGTGGCTCTATTGCTCGACTCTTGCCACTCATGACGATGACAGTTATCTCGCAGCAGACTGAGGCATGGTCCTGGACCGTGGAGTGAAGGAGAAGACCCTGAAGAAGGCCTTGGCAATCAGCTGGTGTCTGTAGTGCTTTCTGGGAGGTTCCCGGGTATGGAAAGGCAGAGCAGAAGCAAGAGCGCAGATGTTTGTTGAGGCACAGTCTATATGGGTGGTTGTCAAAATTAGGGTCCCTTTTTGGGTACCCTAAATAATAGGTGCCGTATTATAATAGGGACCCAAAAAGGGATCATGATTTTGATAACCACCCATATCTACCCATGAGTCCTTAAAGCATGGCGCAGTCCTGCGAACGTTCCATGCATCCAACTCGTGCGCTTCGGATCGCTTTGTCCTGCAAGCCGGGAGGCTCTCGAGAAGGGCGAGGTCCTGAAGAAGCCTCTGGGCCTGCACTTTTCAAGTGGTCTTCTACATGACAGCTTCGAAGTGAGAGGGTTTCCTCCAAGCGCCAGGCTGTGCAGTTGCCGTAATATGTTGTCGAAAGATGCAGTAGAAGCTGCGTTGGAGTGAGAAGCAGAGAAGCGAAGTTGAGGTGGTCCGAGACAGCCTGGGCGAAGAAGATGAAAGCCAAGGAGCTCCGGGCCTCGATCCTTTGCGAAAGAAGGGAAGCTTGGCCTTTGGGCTGTGGGGGTGGATGGGGAGGGGCAGGGGGGCCGGGGGGGGACTGATGGGATTCGGAACAGGGGAGGCGTTCCTGGCTCAGAGTTGTAGGGGCTGGTGATCGAAGCCTACGTCTAAAACTCCGGCTTCGCTTAGATGCAAGCAAGCAGGAGGAGGAGGAGGTTTAGGCTGAGAGCACAAGTATCCCTGACCTGAGCAGCCTGAGCTTCGATTCCTGCTCGAGCGATCGAATCTAAGCATTTTTCTCCCATAGTTGCTGAGACAACGTGAAGGAGCGATGACAGCACCCAGAGAGAGTCACCAGAGCTTCTAGATTTTAGGTCCAACAAAAGCCTGCCTCAGCACGTGCAACATGCCACAAGGCAGTGTTGTGTCACGAACGGGTTCTGTTGCAGTGAATCGCCACATGCCTTGTCATTTGTGCCATCGACAATGAGCCAGATGTGTGCCGCTTTCAACCCCATACCTGCCCGTTAAATTCCGATCTCTAAGCCCGGTTATAAGGCCAAAAAAAGTATAGTATATAGCCTCAATCGTACAAACCTCCATGGCTTCGATGCCTAAGCCGAGCCTGCCGAAAGCTAGATGGATCCTACAGGAGGCCCGCGCCAACATGACGGACTTCGAGCGCTTCAAGGCTTGACAAGAAGGAACTTGGGAAGTTTAGGTTTTGCAGCCTTCGGGCTTAGGGTTTAAGGTTTAGGCTTGGAAGGTTTCTCCTTTGCAGCCGCAGATGACGCTCGTATCATAACTCGTGGTTCAGCGTTTTGGGTTTTTTAGGAGCAGTCAAGGGTAGATGTTTAGGGTTTTGTGTCTCCGGTTCCCTACAGCAAGATCATCTTGAGGTAATCCTTCGTGGTTTGCCGTAAGCTCGCAAAGAAAGACCTCCAGATTTCAGCAGCTGACTACTCAAGAAATTGGGCCATGTCCCCTAAACCCTAGACCCCGAACCCCTGAACTCCTAAAACCCTACGCCCCTAAACTGTTGATTTTCGTGCTGTTCTTGGGCCAGGTCGCGAAGGCTCGCACGGCCCGATCCAAGGCCGTCAAGAAGGTCCCGTGGTTCACATCACTGATGGATGGCATGGAGTTAGCAGTGTATCATTTTGTACTATACTATCGTCTATTCTACTCGATTGCAATATAGCATCTATTAGTCTTTTACTATATCAGAGTGCAGTATAGTATATTATAGTATCAGCAATTTGTCAACTGAGGGATTGAGATTCAGGCTTGCTTCACGAAGGTCCCTCTGGCTACTTCAGATTGATTTGTGTCAGCTGATGCTCGATTTTACCTTCGGCATTGTGGAAACCGTTTTCCCCACGGCTGGTCTGGTTTCGATGCCAATACACATGGGCAATACAGGGGTTCAAGCCGGTAGCTCGAGCAGGCGAGGACGTGGCAGTCGTTTAGAGGTATCCAAGCTCTATGGCTTCCCCTCATGTCGGGGATGAACGCAAACCCTGCTCTCAAGCAAGATTGCGAAACGTGCCCGCTTCTCCAGGACTGCACCTTAGACAGACAGGACCCCAGCCGCCAGCAACAAATCCGCCAGGCCTTGAAGAAGTAAGCGGCTTGACTACATCTGCCTTCTTTACGAGGCCACCCGTTTGCGTCGGGATTTCAGTGCACCGCCGGAGAGACCAAGTAGAGCCAGTGGCTCTCAGACATCCGGCTGAGCTTCAACTTCGACCTGCCCCCCGCTCGCCAGGCGTGTGCGACGCGAGTGCTCGGGCTTGAGTGATGGAAGATCGCTGCGGAGAGAATCGGAAAATGGATCTCACACAGTCGGTGGTAGTTCGAGATGCAAGGCAGCCACTGCGTTAGCATCACCTCTGGCATGCCTACTGTAGTGCCGGCTGCACGAGTGGAGCATTCTAGCCTTAATTCCTGAGTGGCCCTCGTAGGTCAGTAGTAGCGACAGCTCCTTGCAAGGACCATGCTCTTGCGGAGTGGCTGGATACGGATGAATCCAAGACCAGGTGGACCCTGCATTGCTTACACCTCGCAGTTTCTGGCAACTGTGTTTGCAAGTTGCGGCAATCTGCTTTGAGCGGCCAAAGAGCAGCGGCTGAGACTTTCTAATGCCTTGCCTTGCCAGAGCATTGGAGAACGGTGCGGAGGATGCTGCTGGTGCTGATGATGTAGATAGTGACGAAGACGCTGGTGATCTGTAATCATCACAAATTTCACCTTCATGTCATCTTCGTATCGTCATCATCTTCATCACGGTTATCAGCGATCATATGGCCCCTCCTGCTTGTCCGAAACCATCGCCATCATGATGATGATGATGATGATCATCGTCATCACCACCACCGCCACGAGCACCATCACCATCACCAACGCCGTCACCGACCGTGAGTGTTTTGTGGAGATTCAGTCCTGGCCTTGTTCGATGCTTTGGCTAGGACCCAGCTCCCTACTCACCACGAACTTCTCAGAACGAGCACAGAAAAGCCTTGAACATATTATATCATAGATTCAAGATGAGGCGCTGAAGTTACTATACGTTCTATGTTAACAAACTTTGCATTACAGTACGACATTGTTATATATATATATACATATATTCTATGTTACAACTTTTGCATTACAAATATGAGTGTCCCGCCCCAGGGCAGCAGGCTGGACTCTTCGGACGACCCTCGATGAGCTCGTCGATGAAGGCGTCCAGGCAGCTCTCTGGGGTTTGCTTACCTTTGGTTAGTAGGGAATGGAGGAGTGGGGTATATTATAACTACTATTGCTAATTACTACCGTTCTTCCATTCCCTCCTAACCAAGGTAAGTCTGGGAGTAAGGCGGAATATGGGCGAGAAGGACAAGCCGAAGCCCTGAACCTTAAAACCCTTGAAGCCCCAAAACCCTCAACTCCCTGAACACACCCTAAGTTAAGCAGAAAAGGCCGATGCGCTTAAAAAAAAGAACACACCCTAAATCCTCTTAAATCTCAAAACCACCTGAAAAACCCTGAACCCTAATTCCTAAACCCTATGGTGGGGCCCATCTCTTGAGACGAAGGGCTATTCGGCAGGCCGCCGCTATTCGTAGGATGCGCACACTGCACGCAACACCTCCTGGCGATTTGCTCGAGAGCTAAACTGCCATTTGCTGGGGCCAGGGCGACGGTATCTAGAGATTTTCTGGAGGAATGGCTGGGAAAGATCCTTGTTGTTTTGATGGCATTGTCTCATTTGAGTCCATGTAAGTTGGCTTGACCAGCTGTGCACCAGCCAGTAGCAAGACCTCGTGTCCCCTGATCTAAAAAAGCTTGCAAGACCTGCCTGAAGCTTCTGTGACTAATGCGCGATCTACGGCGCGGTAGCGACGAGTGTAAGCGCCCTCGGTCGACTCTGTCCCCTCCATTGCCACGGAACTTTAGATCTTGTGCTCCATCCCAGCGCAAGACACAGAACTAACAGCAGCATTAACAGCTGCAGCACATGAAGCCCAAAAGCCGAGCTTTTATCTTCATCCTGTGGCTCCCAACGCTCGCAGCACCTGAAGCTCCGCGACTGGATCCGGCAAGAGTTCTATGCCGGGAGGCGCGGAGCCTGGCACGAGATGCCGTTGGTTTACGAGGTTTGGGGTTCAGGGTTCAAGATGCAGACGTATGGTGATGAGTTCCTCCATTCCGCTGCCCGTCATTCGAGGCCGATGCTGCCGCTGAAGTTGATCCAGAGGCACGGGCACGCCATACCTTCGGGATGTGAACAGAGGCTGTCGTCACAAAGCCGAAAGCTGCAAACTTCCAACATATAGACCATTGTCAGCTGTATACATATATATATATATATATATTTACATATGTATATACATACATATAAACTGTATTAGGTATTTCAAATGATCAGAGATGGCATCGAGAAGGGAAGGAGAGTCCCGATCCTCTGGTTCTTTCCAGATGCCGCACGCTGCGAGATCTTGCCTCGCATGTGACCTTCACGAGCGAGCCCCAGCCGTTTGCTGTTTCCTTGTTTGTTTCTTGGCTGGATCAACAAGCTGTCTACAGCATGCTGGCACTCGCACGGGTGGTTCAGAATGTGCGAAAACTGGAGTCGCTCGGTCTATGCATGCGTTCATGTCTCTCTATCTGTCAACACAAGCAGTAGTGTTGGCTCCATACGACAGCCATGCAGGAACCATCTTTGCCTTGCGCGTCATAATCACATGCTATTTATTGTGATTGTGTTTGTTTTCTTGTGATTGTGTATGTTGTGTGACGCAGGAGAATCAGAGATGTACAGTATCATACATACCCTACTGTGCCGTAGGGCAGAACATGTAGTAGCATCTTGTCGAGAGCCAATATCGTACAGTCACTGAGCCGGCGTCGTCTTGACTCCGCAGAAGCAGAACAAACAGCAACAGACAGCATAAGTTAAACCTGGTTTCATACGTCCGCGTTTGGTTCTGACATGACCCGCTGCGAACAAGCTTCAATGCCTTGCCCCAGCAGCTTCAAGCACGAACGACTCGTCAGGTCGGATCATTTCGCCAAGAAGCGCCAACGTCCGCGAGTGGTGGCCTCTGTAATGATACCGTAGCATGGACAGCGAGATTTCAGGTCACGTCGGCTCGGAGTCCTTTGAAGTCCTGCCATGCTCCTCCCAACCACGTCCAGGTGTGGTACCGTTCCACGCTGCGCAACCTACTGGACGGGTCCGAAATTAGGGCATCGGCTGCAGCATGTTAGAGAGAGTCAAGAAGAACACTGACTGTGCTGCTTGAAGCACGTTTCCAAGTTTCTGAGAATGGTAGCATGTCACATACATGCACACCCACAGGCATACATCGTTAGTCATCATTTCTACTACGACGACTACTACTACTACCACTACTACTTTGTTACGACAACTGCTATTAGTAATAAATTGCTAATATTGCTAGTAGTACTGGGACCACGAGCACATATATTGGTACTACGAGTATTAGTGCCACTACTGTGACTGGAGCAGTGACGTACCAGTAGTACTCGTCGTCGCAGCAGTAGTTGTAGTAGCAGTCGTATTATACACACAATCATTAGTAGTGGTAGTAGTAGTAGTAGTAGTAGTAGTAGTAGTAGTAGTAGTCGTAGTCGTAGTCGTAGTCGTAGTCGTAGTCGTGGTCGTAGTCGTAGTCGTAGTCGTAGTCGTTGTCGTAGTCGTAGTCGTAGTCGTAGTAGTAGTAGTAGTAGTAGCAGCAGAAGAAGGGGTGGTGCGTGGTGGGTGGTGGTGTGGTGGGTGGTGGGTGGTGGTGGCAGTACCAGTCGCAGTGGCAGTGGTAGTCGTCTTCGTCGTGCTGTTGGCACTACCACCACTGCTACCACTACAGCTACCACGACGACGACGATGACGATGACGACGCCAACGACGCCGACGGCTGCGACTGCCACTACGGTGCCACTGCTAGTGATATTTGCGAGTTTCACTCAGGTATTCTTCGGCTAGTATCGTGAGCCCATGCCCATGCTGTGTCATTGGGTGCAGGACCATGTTCCGTCCGACGTCACGAAGTTCCAGCCTTTCACCTGTCAAGGACCACCGCAAAGCGAGACCTTCAAACCTCGATAACGAACTGTGGACATCCGCTCCTGACACTCACCTTTGGTTAGTAGGGAATGGAGGAATGGGGCACAATTATAACTACTATGACTACCATTTTTATTCCCTACTAACCAAAGGTAAGTACATGCGAGCCGCTCCGGGCTGCGGACGGCTTGGAAGCTGCGCGATGCTTAACAGCACAGTAAACAGGAAGAGATGTGCGATGTCGTTTGCTCAGACTTCGGTGAGGGCTAAGAGGGATAGCACATCTCATCCGGGGGTGCGCTGAAGGATCTGATCGAAGCGGGAGCTTCAACCACAGCCCATCTTAGAAGTGTCCGAGCCCCAGACTCCGACACCAATACTGACACCCTTACTCCGGGAAATGCCCTCAACGAAAACGGCACACCCTAAACACCCCCAAACCCTACAACCCTAAAGCCCTAAACCCCAAACCCAACAACACCAAAACAGCCCCTAAAGCCCAAGGCCCCTACACCCCTGAAGCCCTAAACTTACAGTAGTCATAATTGTACCCCCTTCCTCCATTCCCTACTAACCAAAGGTAAGTAAACTCTAAAGTCCGCTTGGAGGACTGGGGGATGGCACCAGCTTTCAAAAGAATGCGGGCTGCGACTGAGGCCTTCGGCCCCTGGCGTTTGGCCGGGCTGGGGTTTTCTAGGAGCCTCGGGGTTCCTTGAAAGAGTTCCTTAAAGGGTTCTTTTAAAGGAACCCCTTATAGAAGCCTTATAGAACCCTGAAAGGATCCCTTACGGGTTCCTGGAAGGGTTGCTTCGGCGGTTTGGGGTTTGGGTTTAAAGTTTAAAGCTTGTTGGAGAGATACGAAGGTGGTTTCACGTCTAGGGCCTTGGTTGTCTTAACATGCTTCCTCAAACCGGGCTCCCTCGAAGTCTCCTTGTTTTGGTCGTGCCGTGCAGTATAGGCGCCTTAACAATTAGAACAGGGTTTTTGGGGTATACTATGCTCTAATTATAACAAGGAGCCACCAAGATATTAAAGCCTAGGTCTAGGTGCAACCCCAAGTCAGAAAGTGTCCGGGGGTATGTGATGTAGTGTTGGACTCAGGTGGTCGAGGTTGAGAGCTCCGGAATGCGAAACCCCTTGGCTCCAGTTTGGGGGAGCTTCCTCCTCTGGAAGTTGGGCGTTTTGCCCCACAACTGGCAAGCTGCCCGACTGGTTTGAGAGGCCTAACGACTTGCCTTTGGTTAGTAGGGAAGGGGGAAAAATGGTAGTAATAGTCGTTAGAAATGTACCCATTCCCTAAACCCTAAACCCCATTCCTCCATTCCCTACTAACCACAGGCAAGACGAGGCCATCAAACTCCTACATCCGGTGCGGAGATCGGGGTCAGCAAAGACTTACCTTTGGTTAGTAGGGAATGGAGGAATGGGGTACAATTATCCCTAACTATTACTGGCGTTCTTGCATTCCCTACTAACCAAAGGTAAGAAGAACTACATCGTAGGCACTGAACCCGAATTAGAGCCTGCAGTTTAGAAAAACCGAGAAGCATCCCCCAATGTCTGCATCGGAAATGGTGCGCTTCTGGGGCTGCAGGGAACTCTGATCAAATAATGTACGGGCCTAGATATTTATCTATACTATTTTGGGGGTTCCGTACAAAATTTATAGTAGAATGGGTCCCAAAACCCTATTCTAATTATTAAGGCCCCTATATTAGAGTTTAGGATTCAGCTGTAGTGGCGCCAGCAGTCGCAGTCGTCGTCGTCCTCGCCATCGTCGTAATCCCAATATTATGCCGACAAACCAACATAAAACCCCTTTATAGAGTAATATAGAGAGCAATGATACGAAGGAGAGCGCGAATAAGCACAATCTTCACAGTTGTAGTGGCAGTACGGCTAACATCGTACATGTACTGGCTCCGACGAAGGTGACCAAGCAAGCACATTCCACGACTTCATCGCACCTTCAAGTTTAGGCATCTGTCGTCCCTGCAGCCATCGTGAGGTGCAGCTTGGACAGGCTGGGCTTAGGCGTTGCCTTGGCTTGTGCAGAGCCTCGGCAACCTGGATAGACTTGGCACCATTAAACAATCCGAGGTACTGTTACCAGAACTCGCAAACTCTAGACTCCTACTGTACACCCTAGACAGTAAGCCTGAAGCCCTGAGCCCAGGCCCATCTAGGTCCTGTGCATAGTGTCAGCGGTGTCGGCGCAGCTTTGCGAGAAGAAGTTCTCGGCTTCTCAAGCCACGGGAGGTCGAAGCATCTTTCATACACCTGTATCTTTGTCGTCAAGAGAGCCCACACAGCAGCCTAAGCAGGACTCATATCTTCAACCTCTGTTGTGGCTTCCGGTGCAAGTTTCAAAAATTGAGGGCCTCGGTGGGAAGGCAGCAGTTGGTACTTCTCACCGTTGCAGCCGCCAAGCAAAATCCCGCATACTGAGGCTTGATTCAGCACAGTCACATGATTAAAGACATAGTTTAATTAAAGACGTAGTTCACGCGCTGTGGGTTTTCATCCTCGGGCAGCGAGCCTGAATGCGACCGTGGTTTTCATCTTCGTCCGCCCTGCTTGGGCTGCGCGGGCAAACGGCTTTGCAGAGCAAAATGTGTGTGAGAGTGTATATCTTCAGTTATGGTTGTATGCCGGCTTGCATATATGCAGATACTTTAAGGCGCGCACATGCATACATAGCTACATTTATGTACGCAACTACGCGTGTCTGTGCATCCTTACATGCATCATAATAGGGGTGGATGTTTGCATGGATCCTTGACGACAGCCACAGCAATCACCAGTGGCAAGCAGAATCAACTGTAAAAGGAAAGTTGCAAGTGCTCACGGAATCGGATTGGCACACTCATCGTGGTTCCTGATTGTATCCTGGACGACGCATCGCAACCACAGCCATCCTGCTAGTGATGTGATTGTCGCATACCATCACGATGTGGACCGTGATGCTGCTACACATAGAAGTGATGTGCGCAACGATGACGATTGCGAGAATCATCACGACCGCTATCAGCCACCATCACTACATCGTCACTGTCACCGCTATCATTTTCTTTGTCCTCCACGGGGGCCCACGATTCCGGTACATCATCGTATGTCGGAGTATATCATAGCATCTGATAATATATCAGGGTATGTTATGGCATACCATAGTCTGTTATAGTACATTACAGCATATCGTACACGAGAGTATATTTGGCTTTTGGGGCCCTCAACTGCGGAACCAGTCGGCTCTTGGCATCTGTGGCTTTTGGCGATGCTACGTTGCTCACAGGACTGCATCAATGCATTGCACCACATGGGTCAAGGCTTTAGTGCACAGGATTTAGGTTTTAGGTTGGGGTTCATCTTTTTGGGGGCGCTGTTGGCCTGCCACTCGTTGATCTTGTTTGAGCCAGTCTTCTGTCAGAGTCTTACCATGCGATCTCAAACAGCGCTGGAGGGTCAATGACAAGGTTTTATAGACATGTTAAATCTGAGCATACAGCAGCCGAAAGCCAAGATATTCGATTAGAAGATGACAGGCATCCCCGCAGTTCTAAGCGAACGCAGGACTCAGCTTGCGCAGCCTCCCTACATGCGGGAGCAGTATAAAAGCCTTATAGCCGTAAATCCCTCGCAGAATTACCAGCATGGCAAGCCTGCGCATGGATGGCAACCTGCGGCACTGGGACCCAGGTGCTGTGGCTTCGCGGGGCTCCCAAGAGCGGCTCAAGTTAAGGACCAGGGGTTTGGTTCGAGCGTTGTTCGAGGCCGGTGACAGAGCTTCCAGGGCAGAGTGTGCGAAAGGAAAGGGCATCAGAGCTTCCGTGGAATTGTGACGCAAACTGTCGGGTTAGCCTGCATTCTGGACTCGTTTGGCTTTAGGATAGCATGTGGGGCAGGAAGTTTAAGCACGTGATGATTGCCACGAAAGGCTGACTCCAAGTCTCCAAGGCTGAAGATGTCTGTTGATCAATCCATACATCCGTGCTGAAGTGGCTTGACAACTCGCGTCGGCGTTCAGGCCATTATACAGCCGGCTGCCTACAAATGGTCCCGCTCTCAGTGCTGTTGGCTGGCCTGTGCAGGGGCGAGGATCCAATCTTGCAGTCGTAGCGCTTATTCAGCCTCATTCCGTGCAAGGAGGCGATGGCTGCAACAGCACTGACATATATACTGAGGCGTAAGCAGCAAGGCGCAAATAATTGTGATGGACAGGACGAGGAATGAGCACTCGCTTTTCATGCCGTTTTGCCGGTCACATGACATGAAGAAGTACAGGGTTAGCCATATCCCAGGTCTCGCAGTCTTACAAAGTACAAAGTCTTATGACGAGCTGCGCGCCGGATACGTACACGTCGCCGCCATGGTGCCCATGTTTTGCTTGTTGCCTCTTTCTTTCGGGTCTTGAACTTTGTTGTTGATCCCATTCCGACATCTCCTAAATAAGAATTTCAACCTGCTCCTGCCGTGGTCCTGTCGCTGATGGGAAGAATGTAGCGAATGTAGCGACTGTGTAGTCCTTCGGGTTTCGGGTTCTCCATTGTAACTATAGTATCGTTTGGGTACTGCCCCTAATACAGCAACAGCCTATAATAGGGCTACGACTAAGGTCCTAGTATATCTGTCCTATGCTTATTATTCAACTGTTACTGTGTGGGGGCACTACCCAAATTATATTTTTAGCTGATTCTTAGGGATTATAATAACCAAAATTTAGAAATTATAGTATAACAACTCTTCTCATTCTTTGTAGCAGCCGATCTCCAGTTCCTGCGGCCAGGGAACGACTCGGGCCCAGATGTCGAGGTGGGGCCTTGATATTTAAGATAAGATGCGATTATAGGAACAGTAAACCCTAAACCCTAAGCCCTAAATCCTAAACTCTTACCTAAACCCTAAACCCTAAACCTTACGGCATGCATTGAAAGATGTGGTTGAGTTTGGCTTTGGGTGTCGTGCATCTTTGCTGCTTCACAGTTTTGCAGCTCCTTCACGTGCAGATGTATGCTTCCGGGCAAGTTATCGGGCAAAGCAAAATCGTATGTAGTCAGCACCCCTGAACAGCAAACCCTAAACCCTTAAAGCCTAAACCCTAAACCCTTAAGTCCTAGACCCTTGAATCCTGAACCCTAAACCCTAAAATCTTAAACCGGAGTCAAAGGTGCATTACACTTAAAAAACCCTAAACCCTGAACCCGCTTCCTTTTTTCGTGCTTCCACCACGCAGAAGCGAAGCCCGCCCCGATCGCCGGCAAAGTCGGCGAGGTCCAACCGGGAGCGGAGGCCCGGTCTCCTAGAGACTCCAATAATTGAGGAATATCCTTTACATTAGAGTATCATGCCTAGTATGATTTCAGGAATATTCCTTAATCAAGGGATGTTGGAGTCTAACTGACAGTGAACGCCAGTGGGGTAAGTGTGTTAAGTTTGGCAATGTTTAGTGTGCAGAGCTTTGCGCGTCTCTTAGATCTTGCTTCTCACGTGAAGCTTTTAATCTTCAAACGTTTGCGCCACCTTGTCGTGATCCCTCTCAAAGTTCTTGCTGCGAGTACCTGGTCGAATATGCCCAGAAGCCACTTACGATTTAGGCTTTAGGGTTTGCAGGAAGCCTAGTCAGCAGCAGCTAGCTCGATGGCCTCATATACAGCTGTGAGCAAGCCGAAATCATAAATCGAGCGGCATGCAAGCCTGGAGACTGTTGACATGGCCACGAGGAAAATGCTCGTCACGAACGACGAAAGCATTGTTCGGTCCGAGTTTGTGACCCAGGCCGCATCGGGGCCCATACACCGAATCCCTGCACCGTGCACTGACTGGTCAAGTTTTGTTGCGTAGATTCGGGAGTCTAGGGACTACGATGTATAGCCAATGGCGGATTCAATAGCGTCCAGGTCCTAGCTCAGCGCTCTGCGAGCCACGTATACCATGCTGTTACATGCTGTCAAGAGTTCCATATAGTGGCACGGCGTCGGTTTCATCTGCAGCTTGCAGGCAGGTGTTGTAATGTGCTACTGGTATGTAGAGCGTAGCTATGCCACGACATGTTACGCTGCATGGGCACGGCAGATTTGGTCTAAACGTGACGCACGGACATGAAGCGGCAACCTTGTGGTGTTTTTTCGGGATGGTATGGGTATATGTCCCACAGGGTCAGTAGAGCCGAAAGACGTTGTCTTTATTGTGTGATTCGCTGCCATACGATCGGTAGGGTAGGACTAATCTACTCAGGTGTTTGCGTAATTGCTACTGTTGCTGTTCGTCGCTTGTATTTGCCGCTGTGCGGCATAGGTGGTTCTTGGTTTCTACTTGCCGTGGGCCAGGTGGAACAGGACACTGTTTCGAAGTTCCAATCACAGAAAAACCGGTAAGACAGCAACGGTATTTGCATCATACAAGCATTGTTATGCCCAGAAGAGGCTTCGGGAAAGACTGCTGGGGTGCGCTTTGTGATTTCCTAGACCAAACACAGAGCGTCACCGCCTACTAAGACAATCCTCATGAGCATATGTCACTCGCTTTTTCAGGTCCTGCACAGATGCGCCCACGTAGTTTTCCATGCCGCAGAGCCCGCTACGAAATAAATCATGTTTGTTCTGATGCATCACAGGTAGCACAGAAGAAGTAAAACATGCTTATCTTCCCACGCCACAACAGTCCCCTCCCAACCCTTAACCTAAATCCGGAACCCTACAATCGAAACCTGACGCTCGAAACCTTACCCGCGAAACCCTAAACCCGAAACACTACGTAGTGTCATCTTGCGAAGTCTTGGCTCAGGCAGCCGAGCTTTTCCCAACTTGTGGAAGCTCTCTGAAGGCCTGGTGTTGGACCAGTGTAGGGTTCAGGGTTCAGGATTTAGTTTAGGGTTTAGGGAGCCGCATCTTAAACCAAGCCTCTGTCTCTGCATCGTTTATCTACTCTGCCTTATGCACTATAAGCATGAGTTTACACGTTACATACACCCATACACAAGAAACATCAACACTCACAGATGTTTTTAGCGGAATTTACCAGCATCCACGGCAGTGTCCAAGGATATAGCCCTTTCTGGAGGTTGGTTAAGCACTGCACGTCGGAACTGCGTTGATAGACCTGGAGAGACGCATTCAGATTGCTTTCCGACGCGGGTCCACAGAGCCGGAAGCTTTGTGCGCCAGTTATTCTGCTCAGCCGTAGTGGCCCTTAATAATAAACATAATAATATTTCCTATATAGTATATTCCCGTATTCCCTATAGTTCCTAATTAGGCAGCAGCCCACACCCAAGTCACCCAAGGATCATGAGAGCCGAAAACAATGAATGGCTGCAGTTTGGCCTGATACTAGTGAAATGAAGCTTGGGTGTCGCACGTGAGAAGCAGACCCGACTCAGCCCTGTGCCAGGAGACTTTCACGGGCCTGGGAATTGTTGCTTCGAGCCTTCGCTGAAAGAGGGACGGTTGACGTTTATGGCTTACGGCTCTTGAGTGCGGGCTGTTCGTTGGAGTGCAGGGGTCCAACATCGACGACAGAGACGACGACTTCCACGGCTGCTGCATCCACGACGACGACGACGAAGACGACGAGACGATGACGAAGACGAGGAGGAGGAGGACGACGACGTCGACGACAACGATCACGGTCAAAAAGAGGAGTGTCAGGACCGTATTCTGGCCATTGCTACCGCAACAACATCACGACAAGAACTAGGACACAGCGAAAGCATTTAGAGTGGGGCACATCCAGGGTGAGTGTCCCTGATGGTTTCGAGGGCCTGCAGCTGACCTTGTAGCTTACGGTCTGTTTGAACGACTTGGTGGTTGTTTTCAAGAATGTTGTCATGTTTCAACTATTGCTATTAATTTTGCTCTTATCCTCGTACGTAACACTTTCCTCATTTCAATTCCGAACGCATCTCCCCAGCCGTGAAGAGGCTGGGCACTAAAAGGGTGGCTTTCTATCGAGCTTTCGACATGCGGCTTCAGCGGCGTCCCTTCGCTCGCAATGTAGATCCCCTATTAGGCATCGGTTTGGGATGGTTTCCGATTCTTGTTGTTAAGAAAGAAGGGCCCTAAGTATAAGTAATGTTGGGGACTGTTGAAATCAACACCTAGCCTAGCTGCACTAACGATTGTTGAGCGGCTTCTTGGCTGAGAGCTTTACACCTTAAACCCTAAACCCTACAACCTAAACCCTGGTCCCCATACCCTAAACTAAACCCCAAACCCTATACGCTGAACCGTAAACCCCATACCCTAAAACTAAACCCCAACCCCTATACCCTAAACCCTGAACCCGAAGACGCTTCAAACCCAAGAGTTTGCCAAAGCCCAAGACCCGAGGTTTTGAGATCTGAAGCTGAAGCCTAAACCCAAAATCCTGAACCTAAAACCCTAAACCCCACATCCTAAGCCCTACACCCTAAATCCTAAACTCTAGACCCTAAATCCTACACCTTGAACCCCAAACCTTAAACGCCTTCAAGCCCGAAGTCCTGCGAAACCCCGAGCCCGAAGACCCAAACATTCCCGGACCCCGAATGCAGCAAGACGCGAATGTCGAGAGGTGTTGCTCAAAGCCGAATATCGTGATCCTAGTGCAGGGCTGTAGGGTTTAGGGTTTTGCGGCTATTTGGTGTTAGGTATCGTCTTCAATTGATGATCTGATGTTCAATCCTGAGCCTAAGCACTCCCTGCACTGAGGGCTCCGACTGCTGTGAAGCTGAGGATTTACACCGAGATGCCCCCGCGACACCTAATGCACTTCCTCTTCGTCTTCTTCTCTTACCTCCTCGTGGTTTTGACAGGAGCTGCTTCCTGGACGCTAGGGTGCTGGGATTTGAAACTCGAAGGTTTCGTATCTTGCTCCCAGCGTCGAAGTGCCAAATAAATGACTCCTTTCTACTCCTGGCCACTCGCTTCAACCGTCGCCTCGTTTGTCGCCCAGCTTAGGTTCAAATGCAGCTGGTGGACACCTCCTTTTTCCGGGTGCCTGGGGCAAATGTGCAACAGTTAAGATTTGAGGACGATGTGGTTGTTGCCATCTTAGATATGTCATCGCGGCGATTGGTCACCTCAGAAGCAGCTTGAGAATTCTTAGCGGTGAATGAGTAAGCGACGACTTTCGATGGAGAGGTTGTATCCATGTGTCTCTGTGTCAATGCGGTGTGGTGGGTGCTTCTGCGACTCTGATGTCGGCTCCCGCAAGAGCAGGGTTGCCGTGCAGGCGAAGCTTGCTAGGATTTTTGCCCTAATGTTCACGAACGTATGGAAACGCTTTCAGGGATAGTCTTCCGGTGAGTTTCCGAGGCAAACGGACTTCAAAACTTTCGAAGGTCCCCCCCTTCACCCCCGCCAAGTCCAGGCCGTCGGTCTTCTCCTGGCCGTCCTGCTGTCGCTGCGTGCGAAGAATGCGGTTTCAAGGCGACAGAAGCTTATGGCAGGCCCGCCCGGCCCGGGCAGGGTGATCATGATATTATGATGTTGATATAAGGAAAGAACAAGTGGTGATGGTGTATAATGGGGGATGGCAAGAGCTAGTAGGCGGCAACTAAGACATAACAGGAGACCCAAAGATATACACCGACATAGTGACAGGCACAGTAAGACACTGGAAATGTTTCTCTGTTTTGAGAAAATGTTCAGCTTAGTGTTCATGGGGCAAGGGAGTAAAGGCTTCATAAGGACATCCACGGCTATTCAACTATTCTTCTTGGCTTCGGCAGGGCAGCCTCGTAGGGCGGCACCTTCGTCAGACAATGTACTACGCGACATCATGCTGATGAGCTTTGGCCACAACGAATCTGGATGTCTTGGCCAACCCTGGATACTTGTGAAAGCTCTATGTGCGCAGCGCAGCAGAATGGCCAGATTGGCACAGTATCTCTCACATTTTATTGCAGCAGCCCCAGACCACAGGCTTGATTCTAAAGCCACCTGCAGCAGAACCCACGATGTTGACAACACACCATGCTGCCGCAGGTGTGCTTGACATGACGCTCGGCTGCAGTGGCCCTAGCCGCCCTAGCCTGGACCTGCTTTGGCGTTGAATCCCTAACGGGTTGACTCATGCATGACTTTCTGGCGCCCTCTTCGCCGCTTGCAACCTCCTAGTATCTACTGACAACTTGCTCGGATTTGCTGCAATCCAAACACGATGGTGATGCTCAGAGAGACCCTGTTGTGACCGGATATGGACCGTATCTGCCCTATCGATGTGTTGTTAGGATTGGCGGGCATCGGTGCAATCGTATTGACCAAACCATACTCGTCTGGTCAGTGTCGTATCTGCAGATTTGGCTTCCTCCTGCTCGTTCTCCTGCCCTCCACTTGTCTCAAGGCCACTCCATGTGGCGGGTCTTTGATTTTATCCCCTGTGCGCTTGCATAGCTTTCATCATGGGATATAGGTCCTCTGACCTCACGCTCCACGCTTGTGCGTGGATTGCATTGGCTCTGGTGATTCTTGTCTTGAAGAGCGATCGAAGGATGAACAGCGCAAAGAATCTCCTCTACTTGCTCCACTTCGAGCCCAAGAATCAACTCCGTCTTCGACGGATGCTGGAATTCTGCTTCATGGAGGCCGGACTTGATCCTCTTGTCAACGTGGTTGTTGTCACTGTTGACAAACATGCTTTTGATCGTGTTCGTTATCGCTGCAACAGCTTTTCATGGTTCTGTTCTGAATCGATCCATCCGCCACATCTGGGAAAAAATCAAGACGAGACACGGATCTGCTCATGCCTGCTTCAACGCTTTTGTCGTCGTGGGTCATTTGATTGACTCTGGCATTTGGTGGTCTCCAATCACCAATCGATCAAAGCTCCCTGGAACTCACATCCTTCATCACGAAGGAGTTGGGTTCAGGGCTATTCTCATGTCTAGCATGAGCATCAGTCTTCGTTTTAGTACTAGCATTTGCATTTTTCCCGATTCAGGTTGCAGCTTGGGCCGCGCCGAGTGCAGATGGCGACACTGTCAGCCTGGACATCCTTCCAGATGAATACCGGGAGGCACGGCAATTTCTCGACTAGGGTAGGGTTGGGGGATATACGCTATCACCATGTCTGAGGGGAGTATAAAGGAATGCGGCTACATACTCGCCGGGCTCAGAGTCTGAGGATGATTAGGCAGCGTCCAGTGTGCGGAGAGCAGTTTCTGCCAGAGTTTGCGTGGCAGTACATGGTCGGAGAGTCCCGAAATTTGGGAAGTGTATGCATGCCGTTAATCCTCGTCTCAGCGACTCCCCAATGCTCCAAAAACAGACTTCCACAGGCTGCCTTCGTACTCCGGGCCAAGCAGTCTGCGCACATCTCTCCTCGGCCCCTCTTGCTGTACCTCAGGGAGATGTGTGACCAGCTCCTTGGCATGGGGATTACCTGGGCCCTTCTTTAAACGAGGATCCAGCTTCTTGGCGCTTCTGTTTGGGTCCCGAATTGTCTAAACTCCCATGTGTTCAGAAGATGGGTAGAGGCAGCAGAGCGCAGTGCACACTCTCGTTATCGTCGGTTCCAACCGTATGTCATGCAGAGGAGGCGGGCCTCGCAAAGCTCAGACACATTGGCGGCACGCATGGTCTGCCTGGATCTTGAAGAAGTATCCCATGGCTTTCTGTAGACTGCTGCAGACATGCAGGCTCTTTGACCCGGACCTCGCGACCTCCTTCGCTGGGTCCCGGGCCTACGGATGAGTGTGGAGTGTCTTCTTGGGTCAGGTTTTGGCTACTCTCGTTTCCACGTCTTGTTGCTTTTTATTGGTATTCGCAGTTGCGTTGGTGTTAATGTGAGCATGAGAGTGTGAAGTAGCATCCTCATGCATACGACTCTTGGAGTTTGAGGGGGGGGGGGGGGCATGTCTTTCGAGATAGAAGTCTCAAAGGGCATACATTCTTGGCAATATTTTTTTTAAAACTTCGAGCTCCTTAATATCATGACAACTACCATATAGTACAATTTGTTGATGTACACCGGGGCAGCAAGCCTGCTTTCGTTGCCTTCAAGGGAGGCCTGTGCGGGGCTGATGGGATCTGAGAAAGGCCATGGCGGCTGCTGCCAACTCATTCCAGGCTTCATTCCCCAGTTGTGAACTTTGGGCCACGCAGCTTCGGTGTCGGGTTGACATTGCGACACCTCGGTGATGTCGAGAAGACTGCAGGTCTGAGAAGATGGACAAGCAGCTTATCTGCAAACCAAAGTTGGATCCGACGGACGGGCAGAACGGTACAGTAGAGGCAGCAGAATGCGCAAGCGAGGGCTTAGGGAGGCGAGGATCAAGGGACCAAGGCGGTCAGGTATTTGGCGTCGTCGCCGGGAGTCAATGTAGACGGGCATGTTACTAGATTGCTTAGAGGCTCCGTCCGAACAGATGATAACAGATTCGTTTCTGATTTGTGTCTCCGGAACGGCATCACCAAGCCGCAACCCGTAGCCCACTGCTCGAGCACAGACATGTGAGTCGCAGCGGTTGTGCACAAAGGCATTTCGTAACAGGTCTTCACAGCCGAGAAATTGGAGCGCCCAAGTTGCGCCGACTGGTTCTCACCCAAACCAGTCTAACTGTTGACTGCAATTCAGCAACCATTCCCCCTGGTGGCTTGGCGTGTTATTCCGATCTAAGCCCCAACCCTTAATCAAGCAGCCCAGGGTGTCCATCATCCGGCGATTCCACCGTAACATGGAGGATGAGCTTCACATGCTGTCACCGGATCGCAGGTCAATGGGGTGGAGGGTTGGTTAAGGGTTTAGAGAATAGGGTGTAGGCTTTAGAGTCTAGGGAAGACGAGATGTGGGGTTGAGTGTTGGGAGATGCGGGCATTTGCGAATGTGAATCCGGAGAGGATCCAAAGGTCTTGAAGCAGCTCGTCGACCGCCGACCACCAACAATGTCACCGCAAGCTCTGACATGCCCTGACTAGACTTAGCACAATGTGTGTGTACGTGTGTGCGTGTGTGCCGGTGGATTAGAGTGGTTCCTGAGACCCAGCCTGAAAACGGTGATCACGGTGGAAAAGGAACGGAGGGGCGAGGCACAGCTCATCTCGGGGTGTGGAGGACTTGTTATGAAAGCTACAGCCAAGAAGGAGAGAGGCAAGTGGCACAGTAGTGCTCTTGAGTTCAGCCAGCTAGGTTCTCGAAGTTTGACTTCCTGCTCATGTTCCGCGAGATGCTCGGCCTCATGTACTTACCATCTTGGGTGTTCCTTATTATACTTATAGTATACTATCTCACAAAATCCTATTCTGGCTATTAAGGCACCTATGGTATTGGTTTCCGGCACTCCATGGTACAGCAACAGCAGAATTATCTTCAGATGCACAGCAGCCAGTCGCGAGCTACGACGTTTCGGTGGTGCTCTGCTCTGATATTTCGGAGGTAGCCGGGAATGCGTTTTCTCATTTCGGAATCGATCGTAGGCACCGTTGGCCTTGAACATCTCCGACAGCCCCACGAAGCACACGTCCTATAGTCAAAGCAGCTCAGGAACTTCGTGACGTCGCAGTTCCGCTGGATGCTGGAAACGGTAATCTTTGTCTATGTCGTGCTATACCCCTGGTGTGTGTGGGCCCCGGTGTTGTTTGAAAGGCAGCGCGCGGCTTGGGTTGGGGTTTTGGATTGCCTCTGTTATCCTGCCGGAATCCAACTGAACCATCCCCGAGAAGCTGTGCACCCTAAAACGGGCGAAGAAACTTGATCCCGGAGCTTCTGAGATTGTTTGGTGTCGTGTTGAACCAAAAAAGGTGGCAACTTGCCCTGTAAAGCCCAATCTTATGAGGACGAGAGATCCGGGGCCTCTGAAAGACGGAGTTGTGGGCTTCGGGGTTTCAGGTGTCAGGCATACATGGCCCATACTCTTCCTCCCAAGCTTCGCTACATACCAGTCCGTCATTTTAGGCGCTGAGCCCCCCCAAAAGTATCTGCCCGAAACTCTAGCCCGACGCCACAACCTCGTCTCGTGTTTTCAGCACAGCCCTTTCTTGCCGAGGTCTGCAACGAGTCAAATGTGGTCTTGGGCGCAACGACGGCCCCTCGCATTAATTCAAGAAAGCTTGCGCGATGTTTTGGTGCACTTTCCGTCAGTTGGCTGCAGGCTTCTAGGGTCTTGAAGAGCCTAAGGTTCTTGTCTGTAGTCCGTACATATACTATATCTGTATTTCCATATCTACATATCTATATCTGTATCTGTGTGCATATCTGTATCTACATCGATATCTATGTTTTTTGTAATTGTATGCATATAAAGCAAATACACAATATAGCATACTTGCACAACTGTACTTCAGATTGGTTTAGACTAGATTTGATTAGGTAGATGATAGCTGGCCAGAGATGGGCTGGATGCTGGGGCTATTAGGGTTGGAAAGTTCACGAAACCTCCCAAAAGTGAGGTCCCAAACCCCTAAACTGCGAAGTCAACCTATAGCCCTGGGCTATCTTGCTCAGGTTGGTATGGCCTGCGTCTTCTACGGCCTCAACGCCCTGACAGAGCAGCTCGAGGTGTCTCAACTTCAGGGTGCAGGGGCTCGGATGCGTCGAGCTGTGCAGATTGGGGGCTTTGAGCTCAGCAGCACAGAGTAGCAGTAGTATAGTAGTAGTAGAAGTAGTGATTAAAAAGCTTACTTCTCTGCAAGACCAGGACCCGGTCCACCACCAGGCGCAGGGCTTCGACCTCTGGACCACCTTTGTGAACCTCTTCGAGGAGCACCGGGGAGGGAGTTGCTAGCAAGAGCTTTTGAAGGTGCCAGCAAAAGTTGGGAACTTCTGAGGTGTACTTTACGTAATAACTCGTCCTTAAGACTCAAGGGTGCCCTGGAGGTTCAAAGGCAACAGATGCTCTGATGCCCCTCTTTCTGCTCAGCCGCTTTGCTTGCATGCAGGAGCTGGACCGTGATGATGCAGTGCGAGACGGCTGCTCCACTTGCAATTGAAGTGCTGGTGCAGATATGACGGGTTTAGGGTTAGGGACGAAGTCCGTAGGCGAGAGAGATGAGATTGGATACAGGTGCCCTTCCCCGTAGCCACCCGTTGAGATTCGCTGAAACGCCTGAGGTTGCCGCAAGTTCCTCGAGAAGCACAAGGCCCTGCCCGCACGGAGTTGGTGTTGCAGTTGGCCACGAACATGCCAGTTTGAAGTTCTGCACCTGTCTCTGAGTTTGGAGCCATGTATCTGCATAGTCTGTGGTAGTTGGCCAGTATCCTCCCCAGTGCTTCAGTTCGTCAGTAAATTGTAACAGCACCACCACACGCGTGCTGATCGCAGAGCGGATCATCGTTATGAGGTTATTCAACACCAAAACCGGTAAGCCGGCATGAACTCTATATTATCATACATCCACAAGCCCTAAACCCTAAACCCTACATCCGCAGGCGGAGGGGAATCCCATCACTGAGAACCTGCATCGCCATTTCGAGGCCGAGATGCAGGCGGGTGAGGTTCAAAACCCCGAAGCTCCTCGAGCCTTAAATTCTAAAATGATAAAACCCGGGCGAGGAGGAAAAGAACCGACAAAAACACCAGACACCCTAAACCCGAAACCCTTAAGCTCCAGAGCCTCAAAGCAGACATCCTTTCGCTCTGTAGATCTTTTCATGACCGGTCGTTTGGCCTGAGGACCTGTTGCCGCCTGCGTCTCGCGGCAGCAGGGATGGTGGACTCCATTGTTAATACTACTCTTGGGTTTGGGGATGTTCTCAACGAATTAGGGAGTCCTGTCATTTGCTTCTGATACTCTGAGTGTTCATAGCACTGTTTCCCTCATCTTCTGAGCTTCTGATGGGAAGAGGTCCGACTGGAGCTTTTAGTTTTTTCTGTGCAGTCCTTGTGGGAAAGAAGACAGTGCAGCTAGGTACATTGCCACTATGGCAACTACGGTTCCCTCTATGAAGCTTGTTTGTTTGGTGCAGCCATGGGTCATTGCACCCGCAAGCAGAGACTTACCTTCCGAGATCTGAGACGTCATGTGCAGAGGGTCAAGGAGGTTTTGCCGTCAAATGAAGCGGCCATAGTATCAATCGCTATGCGGCCCGAGCGCGGCGCACTCCAAGCAGTTTAAACAAGCAGAGATGTGCCGTCCCCTGCATCCAGCCCATGCTCGATGTACGACATGGTGATAGTCACTGTCTTGATGATGATGATGATGATGATGACGACGGTGGTGATGACACTGATGGCACGGGCCTGGATAGTCGTTGCAAAAGCCTTTCGCCCCAGGCTTTTCAGCAGCAGGCCCTCACTATCCAAGCGGAATGCCAGTGTTCGATGAGCTCCTCGCTCAGAAAACACCTTGAAATTCAGACGTGGGATTCAGGTTTGGTGTTTCGGGTTCAGGTTTTCAGACTCGTTTCTTCACAGTGCGGGATTGAGGGGTGCCCTTTCTTCTGCCACCTGGCGTTTCAGATCAAGCATCGTTCGAGTAGGGAATATGCTGGTCCTGGTTGCCTGGAGCTGGGGGAAGCCTGCCAGTCCAGGCTGCTCAACCCTTACATGCTGCAGAATTTGAAGCAGCAGCGTGAGCACGACTGAGCGGTAGCAGATGTACGAAACTCTGTCTCTTGCGGCAGATCATCACGCATGTGCTTCATTCTGTTCGCACGTATGCCTCCACGAAGCAAACGGGTGGTCTTGGACGAGCGCGGGAGGCATTATCACAACTCCATCTCGTTTGTATTGTCACATGAGTAGACTCAAAGGGTCATCATGCAGCTCAAAAAGATGTAGTGTCTTCTGAGCATGAAGGGCGCGGATTCAGAGTGAAGGGAAAGTTCTTCTTCAGTGCAGTGCGTTCTAGATTCGGCATTCTCTGCCTCCGTTTCCGCTATTGGGCAAGTGCTCAGTTCTCGAATGTAAGCTGATCTTGGATCGGCCTCCGGCGTCGTTTCGACTGGCAGTAGACGAGTTTCGTTGGCGGACACATCCCAGCCGGTTTCACCAAGACGGTTAAGGTGTTTTACCTGTCGCAAGGCCTGCCTGCGTGCCATGTACGAGCAGGCGAGCGTGAGAGAGAGGCAACGAGTGAACAGAGAGAGAGGGAGAGAGAGACAGACAGACAACATGAGAGAGACAGAGAGAGGCAGACAGACAGGGAAAGCGAGGCAAGAAAGATGCCCGAGACAAGAAGACGATGGATTGCAAGGGTATTGCAAGCCAGCCACCGAAGCTGCGAGGGAGGGTTTGCAAGAAGTGTCGCTCGACAACAGGCTCTCCGCAAATGCATCTGCGACAGCTTATTTTGAAGACCGGCTTCAAAGCTCCCCGGTGAACTGGATCAAAGAGTTGTCCTGGAAGGGGCTGCTTCGAAAGGAGAAGCCTCACGTGCTATGCTACGCCCAAAGAGAAAGTGACTTTTCTATGCATGCGTCTGGGTTGCGTAGGCTAGATCACGACCTGACATCGTGCGGGATGTACTGTAGAGGCTCGGACTTGGCGATTAGCCCAGATGCAATGTTTCACTACATACCACCCCTTCCTACGATCGAAGCCATAATGCCATAGTGGCACCAGTATATTGAATTACGTGTTATAGGTTACATGTCGTATGCTATGATTACATCTATGTCAATATCTATACTATGCGTTGTGTATTGTCAGATGTTATACGGTATATAAATTATATATGGGTCTGTCTTATTAGCTGTTATCTACAATATGCTTTACAATACATATAATACCTAATATCTAATCTCATACATCTATATGCACGCACACTAAATTACAAAGTCTGTGTAAGGTATTCTTACTTCATTAAATAATGTACTGCGTACTGCATGTTAGATACTGTAGATAACTGGTTACAGGTGCAACATTCTGTTTTGTTATATCATATCATACGAGAATCTGATTTTTATGTTTATGCATATTATGCATTATATATCATACGTAATACATACGTTATATGACATATTGAATATGAGTTATCATGTGTTTTAGATAACATGATAACATGCTAGTTCTTATATGCTAGGATATGCTAGGTATTATGGATAGTGCTTTTCTCTTGACTGACATTGTGCATTGTACGGTAGATACTACATACCGTGTATATGTGTATATATATATATACACACACACCCTATGTTGTTTTTGATATATGAGATACCATAACTTATATGTTACATATCGACCATAACTTCGTACAGTACTCATTTTGTGTTATATGTGCTTCATGTTAAACGTTCTATGATGTGTGGTAGGTTATATGTTATATGACACTGATTGCATATTCGTCTAGTTTCATACTGAGCAGGCAGCGAGCGGGGCCTGTTACATCACGAGTTGGTTTGGTTGCTTATCGTATTCCTGAAGGTTCCCGATCATCCACAGGTGCATGTATACATAGTATGCATATATACATATACATATACATACATACATACATACATACATACATATATATATATATATATATATATATGGATGGTGTATGGGTATAGTACGTAGTCCTTGGAGTTCCTTATGATAACCACAAGAGGTTAGTTTCGTAGGATCCAAAGATGTGAATGCCCTTGCAGTAACACGTTTTCATGGATTGCTTTGGCTCTGCAGTGGGACACGGGGTATCCTCGCCCCTGCGCCCTTTACTCCAGTCCACTCCCTGGAGTCGGCAACAAGGCTCACAGCTTTTGGTTCGGGGCTTATCGGGTTTCTGGTTTGGGTTTTGGGAGTGATGCTGCCGTTGCCGGTGCTGCAGCCACTGCCATTTCGGCGGATGTTGTCACGGCTGCTACGACTACCACCACTACTACTCTGAATTCCGCTGACGTTGCTGCGTTGTGCAGCGACGACAATGCAGCGAAAAATAGCAGCAAGAGTAATAGCCAGAACGCCAGGAACCACAGCAACGTAGCTGCAAGCTACGAAGAGCAACATGAGCAGTGCCAACAGTCAAAGTCACACTGTCAAAAAGCATGTCAGGGACAGTGGCAATGTCTAGAACAATCCTTCGCTCACAGAATGCATCTGCGGGGCTGCAGTTCTGAACGAGTCTCTACAGCCGTCGTTCATTAGCGAGGGCCACTGCCACAGGCGGGCGGTATAGTACAGGGGTCGGAATACTGACCGGTGACTGGTACTAGTCCTTAAAGTTCCCTCTACAATTAACCTACGACCTGCCGCACAACCCTCTTTTAATTGCCGAGGCCTCTATAATCCGAGAGCTTCCTGCATCGGGTCGAGAAATGAGAAGCCCGAAAGAAGAACGGAGAGACGTAAAGTCTCATGGCCCTGGCAACCATAAACCTCAATCATTGTTAAACTTAGGCCTTAAGCTAGAAGCCTCCAACGACCCGGAACCCTAAACCTTGAACCCTGAACGATCCTAGTTGTCTTGACAGGGCTCCACAGAATTGGCGCTTTTGGCTTGGCTGTTTGTTTGTTCCTTTGGTGCTTTACGAGTCTTGTGGTTTCAGGATTTTCGGGCTTGCGGCTTCGGTTCACTACTTCCATGCGGGCGTTTCCTCAAAGCAAGGGCCTTTTATGAATGACGGGATCTTTCATTGTAAAGGGAACTCCAGAAAGTTGGAATATGGTTTCATGGTAGGTTACCCTAGAATTTACCATAGAATTGTAACAGGCGTTGGATGGAGGAACTGTGCCATCTTGATTTAATCTAAACGTAAATATAACGTGATCAGAATGGGTGGCGCGGGGGTTGGGCTGGGCTGGGGGTGGGCTGGGGCGGGATGGGGCTGGGCTGGGCTGGGGTGGGCTGGGGCTGGGGCCGGCGTGGGTCGGGGTGGGCTGCCTGGGCGCGCCGGGCGCTGGGCGGGACACGTTTTTTTCACGTTTGTTTCACGTTTGTTTCACGCTTTTTTCACGTTTCTTTCACGTTTGTTTCACGTTTTTTTCACGTTTGTTTCACGTTTTCCTAGGGAAAACGTGAAAAGAACGTGAAACAAACGTGAAATAAACGTGAAACAAACGTGGAAAAATCGTGAAAGAAACGTGCCACCGACATGCAACAAATTCACGTTTTGTTTACGTTACCTATACGTTTACTTTACGTTTGTTTTAAATCAGAAATCGGAGCCTCTCCATGCGAGCGCCGGTTACAACCATAGAAGGGTTTAGGATAATCATATTCCAACTTTCTGGCTTTTACTTTAAGGACCTCAAGCCCGGGAGCCCTGATGCAAGAACCACCGGAAGGATGGCCTCAATGAAGTCGTGGACGCTCTGCCTGTTCACAGCGGGGGCCTGAGTGGGGTTGAGGGTTGAGACGGTCAGGGCGAAGTCTAAGTGCCCAGGTTTAGGGGGAGGAGCTTGCTTCTGCTCAGCCTGTTTGGCCTTCTGATGAGGGGAAACTCTGATTGGGGGTGTTTTGGGGGGCTCAGGAGGCCGGAAAAATGCTGGGTCTCGGAACTGCGCGTTTCCCTTTAAACCCCAAACCCCAAACCATAAACCATAAACCCTAAACTAAACCTTACACACTAAACCCTAAAGTGGGTTTCTTTCCTTGAGGTGGTTCGAGGCTGAGGGCCTGAGAACTGAGGCGCTGCTGCTGGCCGATGGTGCCCGGATCAAAAGGCTCTTCTTTTGTCACGCTGGCGTTCCGGGGGTTCAGGTTTGAGGGTTCTGTGTTCTTGAAGGTTCGCACTTTCATGCGTCCTGGTACATGAACATATCTGCCCATAGTCTGCTGAAAAGTGTCCTTCAATCCCACCACTGTCTAGGCGACGTGGCACCACCGTGTGTCCGGTGAATGGCGGTGGGTGAGAGGCTGAGCTTCGCGTTGCAAGTTCGTGGGTTTGCTGCAAGACTTGTAGCGAGGTTTGCACAGACCACGACAGGTGGCCTCAAAGCTTTCAGCCCTTCAGGCAAAACTTACCAGCTGAACGGTTGAAGTAGTTGCCCGAGCTTCAGCTTACAGCAATCTGTTGTTGAATGTTCGCTCTAAGCTCCAACAGAAGGAGATCTTTCTCATTCCTTCTGGATCTTGAGAGTGTCCTCTGGAGACCCAGGCTTTGTTCTTGCAGCGTTCATCGCTCTCCAGCTTGGCTACTAGTAATTACTGGTGTGTGTGTGTGTGTGTGTGCTTTGTTCAAAGCTGATGCTCTGTTTTGTCCTCTTCGTCTTGCATTTCGCTTCGCTGGAACTCGCACCTTGCCATCTCAACCTTCGACCCTTCTCTCTACAGAGCCGCACAAGTAGCCACTAAGACGAAAAGAGCATGGCTTCGTCTCTCCTTTGTGTGCATCTTCCTCCGAGCCCTGGGCCCTGTACCCTAGGCCCTAAACCTTGTACCCTAAACCCTACATAATCCCTAAGCCCTAACGATCGTCCAACCCAGGTGCCACTGCAACTGCCAAGCTGCAGCGGCAGCAGCGATGCCCTTTGGGCAAATGCCTGGGATGCCTGGGGCGATGCCGGGCGCGATGCCAGGGCGGGCCGTGCAAGGGTTCGGGTAGTACCAGGTCAAGCCATATGTCTGCCACTACAAGGTAGCTGCAACTCCTTACCGTCAGTCTTAAGCTTGTTTTGCATTGCTCAGTTTTTCCTTTTTGTTTCCGGCATCCTGGCCTGTGGCAGGTTCGGACCGATGGCTTTGACTGCTCCAGTGGTGACGCCACCCCAGGCCGCGTCATCTGAGAACTGTGCTTCTCTTGTGACCTGGAAAGGTTCTGTCTGATTTGCTGGAGGGTGTTACATTCAGGATTATGATAAAGGGGTTCCAAGAGCAACAACACACAGAGCATACTAGAGTACTAAACAACACCAGCAGTAGCAGCAGTAGTAGCAGTACTACTAGTCGTAGTTGCAGTTGTTGTAGCTCTTGATGTCACCGTCATAGCAATCGCCTTGCCACCGTCATCACATCGACATTCTCATATTAAAGCATGTTATAATATCTTAACCTGCGTGTTTATTATCTGATATTTTAGTGTTTTATCGTCTATGTCCTGTGATATCATGGTATATTGTAATGGCTCTGTCCTGCCGGCTGCCAGGCGCCTCCCCAGAGCCCTCCTCCGCTGGGTACCCGGTGCTGTCGAGTTTGGATTTCGGGTTCTGCGGGAAGCTTCGGTTTGGAGTTTAGGGCTTAGGGTCTAAGGATTAGGGTCCAAGGCTCTAAGGTTTAGGGCTTGGGGTCTAAGGTTTAGGGTTTAAGGTTTAGGGTTTAGGGTTTAAGGTTTAGGGTTTAAGGTTTAGGGTTTAGGGTTTAAGGTTTAGGGTTTAAGGTTTAGCAAGGCCCCGCCGTAGACTGAGGGGCCTCGAGTCCCAGAGATTATGGTTTCGGCGACAGGGGCTTGCGGATTTCGAGCAGAACCTCTGCCTGGCGATCTGCAAAGTCGGCATGTCGCAACAGGATACCACAGGGGCCGAAATAATTACCAATACTATTTTGGGGTTCCATACTATGTATTATAGCACAGAGGGGCCAAAAACCCTGTTCTACCTACTTCGAGCTGTTGGCGTAGTACCCTGACTTGCTTAAAGCCTTGGAGGAAGTGCAAGGAAGTCGCATTGCTGCACTCTGCGTAAACGGCTTCATCCTGCATGCAAGGCCACAGACTGAGCTCTACCTCTACCATCATCCCGGAACTCACCCTGAACCCGTAACCGCTAAACCCCTAAACCCTAGCCCTTAAACTCCTAAACCTCTAAGCCCCTAAACACTAGCCCGTAAACCCCTGAACCCCTAAACCCAAGCCCTTAAACTCCTAAACCCCTAAGCCCCTAAACCCTAGCCCGTAAACCTCTAAACCCCTAAACCCTAGCCCTGGAACCCCTAAACCCTAAACCCCACAACCCTAAACCACAAAACCGTAAACCCCCAACAGTCTCAGACTCTTCGAGGCCGCCACCGCCTCCCCCTCCGCCCCAGCCGCCTCTCCCGCCCCCGGAGCCTCCCGTGGCGCTGCCGGCCCTTCCAAAGGCCGGGACGGGTTTAGGGTTCAGGGTTCGGGGAGAATATCAGCAGTTGCAAATATATAATACAGAAGTACATAAGTAGATGAATAGATACTTTGTACATGCATGTTTACATGTGAATAGAGATGTAGATATCACCAAAAGCCCTTATCCCAAGCCCTGAACCCTATAAGACCTAAAACTCCCAAACTCCCGAAAACACCGAAACTCCCAAACCCGAAGCCCTAAATCCCCTAAGCCATTCCCTAAACCCTAAACCCCTAAACCCCTAAACCCTAAACCCCTAAACCCTAAACCCTAAAGGCCAAAACCCCTAAACCCTAAACCCCTAAACCCCTAAACCCCTAAACCCTAAACCCTAAAGGCCTCTAACCCCGATGCCACTCCGAGCCTTTCGGCGAAGGTCCCCGAGCTGAGCTCCGAGGCAGTGCTGTTTTTTTCCTCTTTTTTTGGATTAAACATATTGGGGAAAGAAAATCATTGTTCACCAATATGTTTAGTGTTTTTTTGTTATTTTGTGGATTTGGGTGTTTCCGAAAATAGGGGACCCTAACGGGGTACCCTAAATAGTAGGATCCTTATTATAAGGACCTCAGAATAAGGTACCCCCTAATCTTCGGAAACTCCCATTTGTGTTTTGGGGCCGTTTGGGGTTCAGATGTCGCATTTAGGGTTTTTGGGCTTTCTATTCAAGCGGGGGGTTCTACGTCGTGTCCCAATGTCTTATGGTGGCCAAACTGACTAGACTAGGGGAGGGATGTTGACGGTATGCGCAGCACTAGCTTCTCAGGCCTCTTCACTACAGTCTCTAAGCCCTCGGCCCTACTAAGCGCCATACTCCAAACCTTTAAGCCCTCAAGCTCTGAACCCCTAGCCCGACAAGGTCCTTCAAAGGAAGCCTCAGCCCGAAGAAGAGTAGGTCGAAGTCGCTGTAAGGAGTGCAGTGTTTTCCGCAGCTCTTCGAACGGCTGCACGGAGGGGGGACCTTCAACAATCTTCTGTACAGGATTTTATGGGCTTTCATGTTGGGGTCCTTGTATTATTTATGGGGCTCCTGTTTCTGTGGGATATGCATGAGGGTTCAGCATTCTCAGAAACTCCCAGATTATCAGTACGAATAAACACGGACCCTGGAACGACATCCCACTCCGGTCTTTCGTACGTGGCCTGGGCCAGGATCTCCCCACACTGGGCACGGAACTCAGGTAGGGATCATCTCGTGGCTTAGCATGTGCGAGAGTCTTGAGTTTTCGTTCTCTGTAGAAAAGGCCATCAAGAACTGAGTCCATGCCATCATGTTTCCCCGTGCTGGATGCTCAGGCCCGCCTCCTCCTCCCACGCTCCCGCCAACGGCAGCACCTCTGGCGCAACTGGTCATGCCAACCATGCCGCCACCCCAACTGCCCAACCCCTTTGCTGGGTCGCACAACCCCTTGTCCGCCATCCCCAACCCAATGGCGGGCATCCCCAACCCCATGGCCGGCATGCAGAATCCGATGGCTGGCATGCAGAACCCTATGGCCGGCATGCCGAACCCCATGGCCGGCATGCCAAATCCTATGTCCGGAATGCCGAATCCCATGGCGATGGGAGGACAGAGCCCCTTCGGACAGGCAGCGTGAGATGAGCATTGCAGCATCTCTAGGAGCTGACACCATTATTCCGTGGCACGGATCTATGGCAGGTCTTGCTCGACATGTGTAAAAGCTCAGAATTGTTTCTAGTACCTTGGCATCCTTCGCACCCTGTCCACATCCCTGGCGAGGCTGGGGCTTTCAACATGCCTGGCGTGCCGGGGATGCCGGGAATGCCTGGAATGCCCGCAGGTGCAGATGAATGAGCACGATTGATTCCTTTTTAGGGTGTTGTGACAGGAGCCATGTTTGATTGAACCTTGAACCCTCAAACGAATGCGGAGACCGGCCTGGGGTCCCGTATGTGGAAGTGCTGAAGTAGCTCCTTCAAGAATCGCTTTGCCAACTTAGATAGTAGACAGTGCTATCAGGTGTATAGAACTTCAGTTTAGATTTCTGCAGGGTGGGGTAGGCAACCAACTACACTTGTACCGTACCAGTCATGTAAAGAAGAAGAGACACCAGAGACCCAAAGCCATTGCATAGCAACTGCCACTCTCGCACTCGCACCCACTATAGGAGCCTTATAATAGTTACCTATATATTGTTTTGGGGTTCCTGATTATACTTTTAGTATAATGGGCCGCAAACCCTATTCTAGTTATTAAGGCCCCCTATATTACATTTTGGCGGCCACTGGCAGTGGGGACTGGCACAGGCTCCGCGATGAACAGGTAGGAACTGTGGTAGCGGGGCGACATAGAGGGAACACCGCAGCTCCAGCCCGGAACCGCAGGTTCTTCTTCTTCTTCTTCTCAGCATTAGTCCCATGATGATGCGTTTTAGGCTCTGTTCTGTGGCAGTGCAGGTGCACCGGCCCCTGCCGGCACGCCGGGTGTCGCCGGACAAGCAGTGACCCCTCAGGCCATGCTGGCACAGGCCACCTGTCCTCGAGAAAGCTCTCCATCTCTACATACCCAGTAATATGCCCGTCTGGAGGTAGTGTAGTTTTGCAGGATTGCTGCTTGAAGAGCGGTGCCGAAACGACCATTGAAACCTCGAGCCTGGTAGGTACCTGTCACTATCATTCTCAATTCTCAGCGGCTTTGCCCGAGTTACCGATCTCCCCTAGTCCTAGTGTCTTTAGCTTACTGAAGGGAATGCAGGAGTTTGCCCATCAACAGAAGGAGGGCCCATAATAAAGGGCCTTGATAATTACCTATACTATTTTGGGGGTTCTTTATTGTAATAATAGTTTTGTATACCTCAAAACCCTGTTCTAATCATGAAGGCCCCTGAATAGACTACCACCCTGAGAAGCTTGGCCGCCAGGCCGCCGCAACTCTGCCTGGCATGCACCAGCCGCCCGGAACGACCCCCAGCAAGTGTGTGCGTATATCTGCGCAGATGTGTATGTATACACGAATACAGTTTGTAAATATTTATATGTATATATATACATATATATACTACCTACGTATGTATGTAAACACGTGAAACATGTCCATGCGAGGTGTTGACGGGGGAGATATGCATAGTCAGTTCGGGCAAAGTAGCTTGTTTACCAGTCAGGTTGTCTGACTTGGACTCAGAAGCTTCATTGCTCAAAGCTCTTCCGAGATGATGTACAGTAGAGCAGGCAGAAAACGCCTTGCTCCGGAGGTATTCCTGGGCTTCGTTGAAGTCGATAGATTGGGTAGTGACTCTGGGTTCGAGCGGACTCGCGCGCAGGTGCTTCCGCCCAAGGTCTCAACAGCCTGGCCTCCATGGTGCAGCAGAGGGCACAGGGAGAGCTGCCGGGCCGCAGTTTCCCACTAATCTCGGAACTTTCGGATCCTGACTGGGCCTTTTTGGTGACAGGGAAATGCCTTCCTGGGAGCATTGTCTGTAGGGTTCCTGGGTTTTGGTTTCGAGGTGTTTGAGTGAGCAAACACGACTTGCGAATTCCAGCTTCACGTCGTTTCTTTCGCGCGTCATGATCTTGGTATTGCTCATGACTGCATGACTGGGTTTAGGGTAAGGGAGTAGACAGGTTGGCTTGATCTGGTCTTCCCTCGGATGAGGCTGACGTACCACTACTACCAGTATGTGCCTGGCTATGGCTACGTCTACGAGCTCGGGCCTCCGTGGGGCGTCTAAACTGACTGCTTGCGGTATGCACAGTCGGAATCTGGCGGGCTTCCCTTGGAGTTTCCGAAAATGGGAGAACCTAATATAGTACAGTAAACAGTAGGATCCGTACTATCTGTATGCTTTTTTGTCAAGCATCAGACACGTTTGCAAGTCCCTGAACCCCACCAGAGCATTTTCCGTCGCTGAAGCATCACACTGGAAACTGCTGAGCTGGTAGGCCCGGGCTCAAGACGGATGGGCAGAATCTGGCCGCGCTGATCAAGAATGGAAGGCGATGATATTACGTTTGTAATTCGAGCAAGTTCTAGGTGTTTGAGGAGTTCGTGTTGTAGGGGCCTTAATAAGTACCTGTGCTGTTTTTGGGGGCTCCCATATTAAATATTATAGTTATATAGTATAATGGGCCCCAAAACCCAACTATCTATTCAGGCCCCTATATTCGAGCTCTTGGCAGTTTTGGCCGGCACAGAGGGTGAGTTCGGAGATGTCAGGTCTGCTAGGGTTCGCGAAAGTCAAAGTTTGGAGGCCGGACTTTATAAGGTCTATTTAAGTCCCCCCTCCCCCTTACCCCCCTAAGGGTCCCTATGAACACAGGAGCCTCAGAGTGTAGTAGCCTTGCAGCACTTTTCCTTCCTATTTGTAGCCAGGGAATCACAGTATAGCACAAAGTCTCGAGAAACACAACATATTTCAAGCAGGCATGTTATTGTTTGTCTCCGAACCCGAAATTGCTCTCGGGTCATCATTGATAGAACAGCTCTAAGCCCAACATATGTCTGAAATCCAATCCTTAAGCAGCCTCAAACCACACTGAACCCTCCTGCAGCCTGCCCTAGACCCCGAGCCCTAAACCTAGAATCCCTAAGCACCCAGCCCTAAACCCCTGAACCCCTCGAACCTGAACTCCACCAAAACACCATAAACCCGTACATTCCTAATCAGGAAGACCACGAAGACCTGCGGATGCCTCCAATCCTGGAGCCACAAGGGCCAATCGCCAGGGGACCCTGGCTTTGGGGATTTCGGCTGGCAGCGACTTGTGGTTTAACCTAGTAGTAGAGCAGGTAACCTTTAACCTTCTTTGGGTAGCATAGTCCCTATATAATCCCTATATAACCAAAAAGGTTAACCTTTAGTTTCCCATGATACCCGACAAGTAGGTTAAGGTTATAGGACAGTGTTGGTTTCGGGTGCAGGGATGGTTGAGATTTCTGAGAGTCGGGTGGAAATGACTGGCCTTGGAAGATCTTGGAAGCACGAAGCTGCGCTCGCCATGGCATGGCCCCGCCGAGGTGCAACAGCTACTGCTGCAACCCGGACAACGATGCTGCCGGTCCTTGGTGTTTCGTGATGGACCAGGCGGACTGACAAGTGCTCTGCATGCCGATCAGGTCTCATGGTACTACAGTACTCTGCAGTGATACTGCGGCGTAGGGATATTGATATGGTGCACAAAAATCAAGACCATCCCTGCAGCTTGACCCTCTCTCTGCGAAAGGCGTGCCAGGGCGATACCTGGGGTACCTGTGAGGCCCTTGCAGCCGCCTGGATCTCAGATCACTCTGAGCGTGTCAGGTTCGATCCGAGTGATTCTGCAAACTAGGCCCTGCAGCGGACTCTAAACTTTGATGCCAAAGGGCAAGACTTCGGCTTGCTCGAAGCGGGGAAATCTTGTTATAATTGTTCGATCGTGTACATGCACTGTCACATTCGGTACCAGAATGTAGTTTTACTCAATGCCTGATGTACTGTACCACAGTGTAACAATGCTCAATACCTTATTTACTTATGCACTCAGACCGAGAAGCTTACCGCGCAGGCTGCCCCGGGTCCGTCTCCGGCTGCATCGCCGGCATCGCCTGCGCCGGCACCAGCTCCCGTGGCTCCGCGGCTCCAGTTTTTTAGCTAGCTGCGATGATCAGGGGTTTAGGGTTAGGGCTTAGGGTTTAGGTTTTAGGGTTCAGGGCTTAGGGTTTAGAGCTTAGAGACTAGGGGAGTGATGTCAGTACTGGTCGTGGTAGTCGTGGTAGTCGTCGTCTTCGTCTTGTCGTCGTCGAACAGTGGCGGCCAGCTGCAGTAGCAGTAGCAGTAATGAGAATCAATCGCACTGTCTTTGGAGGTTGCTCTGCCAGAAACCGTGAAAACTGAAATGTACTTCCGAACACCAAGCCGGAGCCTCAAACCCTGACATGGAACCTTACATCTTGAGCCGACTGCGCCATGTGTTCGGTCCTTGTGACTCTGCGCCTGTGCCATACTCTGAAGCATTCACATAGTGATAGTTTGACGTACAGAAAGCAAGTTGTAGATGAATCTAGCCTTTGCATGCTCGGAGCCGACGAAGCAAGCTCTTTTCACATCCCTCATGTGCCAAGAACCCCTAGTTCTGTCTCGTCATGATAGCGCATACCTGAAAGCACCTCAGCATCTGAGTTTGAACCCTGGACTGAGTCCTGAGCCTCTCGTTTAGGATTAGGTTGCAGCAAACAACATGTGACCTGAGTTCGAGGCTGCAGCAGCGAAGGACAGCGATGGGCCTACTAGCGACGACTGTCTCTGCTTTGTGTAGAGAGGTCCAGCCATTTATTCCGTTCACCTGGCTTCGGCTTGCACGTTTTTCTGGGAGCTTCCAGAGCCCTTCTTCTCCTGGCCTGACGTTGCATCCGCGACCATGTTACCGGCAGCAGTACTAGATGAGGAGGAGGAGCAGTAAGAAGCCTGTCCACACTAGTAGGGCTAGATAAGTCAGACCAGCTAGGTAGGTCGGTACACCGCTCGCCTTGCGCAGATGCTGGCGCAGATGACGTCGAACACCACTGAGGCGTGCCAATGTGCAAGGATCCTAAGCTGTAGCACCCGAGCCGGAAACCCGAAACCTCAAACAGGGGCTCTTGAATTGAGACTTGAGCCTGTGCATTTGTTATCGACTTTCATTCCAGGACTCGTAGTTTCGATATTCCGTTGTGTAAGCAAAAGGCCTGCATGATAAGAGCAGGATTTGGAGGTGCGTCGTGCAAAAGTTCAATAAGGGCTTGCAGCCATTGACTAGTATCCTCGGGGGCCAGGTCCTCGAAAGCTCGAAGGCACTGAGTCGAGAGCAAACATAAACACAGTCACTGAGCTCAGACGCTCAGCATCGCCTCCCTGGTGCTTAGTAGGGAATAGGAGAATGGATCCCTATAGTAGTCCCTATAGAATCTCAATAATAGTCCCCATAACCCATTCCCCCATTCCATAAACCCTAAACCCTAAACCCTAAACCCTATACCCTAAACCCTAAACCCTAAACCCCCATTCCCTACTAAGAATCAAACAGTCACTTGAGGGTTGGCGTTCCTCTGCCGGGGCCACCTGCCCAGCAGATTCCCGGTCCGAAGCCCTGGACACCAAATCCATAAGGCCCGAAGACCATAAAACTAATAATACAAATAATACTATATAATCTAATAATATTCATAATACCAAGAATACTAACGATACGAATAATATTTATAATACTAATAATACTAATAGTACTAATAATACGAATAATATTAATAATACGAATAGTACTAATAATACTAATGGTACTAATAATACTAATAATGCAAGTGAAGTTGCAGATTTTCGGCGCCTGCTCCCACTTGTAGGCATCTGCCACCGACGAGGCTGCCGTGGAGGTCACATCGGAAGGGCCCCTAAACCTTAAACCCTAAACCCTAAACCCTAGGGTTTGGGGTTTAGGGTTTGCTTACCGTCTGAGTAGTTACGATTTTTTTGAGTCGTGGGAACCAAGTTATCACACTTTGCTCGCTGAGAGGCATTCCGCTGGATGCTTGTTTGGCTCTACGGGTTGCTTTGGCATCCAACGGCCAGCCTTAGGCCCGCAAGCCCTAGTTGCAGACTCCACGCCAAACAGCGAACCCCAAAGAGCAAACCAAATCCATGAAGCATCCTATTATGAAGGCTCTTACACAAAGCCGGTTTACCGGCCAGGGGTGTCTACGTTGCGCTTTGGCTTATTCTTGGTGTTGTGCTGAACTCTGCGGTAATACTAGGTTCTTGACTGTTACAGTCTCGTCCACAGAAACCTAGATCTGCAATACGTACTTTAGACGTCCCTGTTGTTATGTAGTACTCTGTGTATGGTAATCCTCGGCACTGTCTTGGGATGCTGGGGGGGAGTGCAGGAACTCGCAGCGGTCCTCAGCTCGGACGAGGCACAACGACTCGAGTAATATCCGGGCGTTCATACTTAGAAAAGGGTTTTGTTTGCGTATAAATGCTCGTATATAAGCAGGACCTAAGGAATACTGTCAGTAAGGTTTCAGTGTGAGCTGGGGTGTCTTTGAGGAGCAGCATTTGCTGCTGCCATTGTTACTGCCGCTACTACTGCTGCTGCTGCTACTACCACGACTACTACGACGACGACGACGACGACTACTACTACTACTACTGCGCTACTGCTGCTGCTGCTGCTGTGCTGATGCTGCTGCTTCTGCTACTCTGCTGCGACTGCTGCGACTGCTGCTGCTTCCTGAAGACCCTACAGCCCGAAGCCTTGAGCCTTTTCCTCTGTCTTCAAACGTTGAGGCGAACATGCCCAGTGGCGCTTTTCCTTGGTGTTGGGTGAAACGGTTTATTGCATGGGTTGATGTTTGCGCCACGCGGCCAGCCACCTTGTTGTGGCCCCTGCCGGCGCCCTTATGGCCCTTACTTGCAGCTCAAGCCCTTATCCCGAATCTGGTCCATCAGGTGAAGGAGGAGCCCAAGAGGCCCCGGGTTTGACAGGGCGAGTGCGCTGTCGGTTGGATATGTGGCGGATGTGCTCACATTCAGCTGTGCTGTGTACATTGTCACGATGCAGAACAGCAGCACTCATAGCACGGCGATGACAGAAACCACAAAGAAGTAGTTTACTGTGCATGCGACAAGCTCCGGCAAGCAAAGGAAGTGATGACAGCCCAGGATCTAAGCGAGCAGTTCCAAATCCGAAGCCAGAATTCTCTGATCGCAGGAACCTCCGCGCCAGCTTCATGCAGCGAAAGCAGGGTCTCGAGCAGGCTCTCAGGGATTTGTGTTAGCGGTTATCGTCGTTATTGTCAGCCTTGCGATTCTAGCCCGAAGACGGACGACGATTGGGAGTGGAAGCAACCAGCAGATGTAAACTCGAAAGCGATGCTCGTTTTGATCGTCCTCACAGTGCCCAGTACTGATGGTTCTGGTCTGATGGCCATGATGGTGACGATCATGATTTTGCTGCGCTTGATCTCTACTTGTGATGACGACGCCGGTGCTGAACTTAAGGATAGTGATGTCGATCCTAGCCACTGCTTGCAAATCTCACTTATAGGATGGTTCATGGGGTGCCCATGAAGCTCCTTCGACTGGGTCAGGTCGAAGGTTCCCCCTGCGACTGCGGCGGCGCCATGGGCTGAGACCCACAGAATCCATGTGCACGCGCGCGTGCGTGCGTGCATCTGTGTGTGTGTGTGTGGCGTGCATTTTGGGGTACAGCTTTGCATCCGACTGTTAGCGACTCGAGTGCCGCCTTCTGTGAGCGTGCTGGAGCTCGACTTGCTTGGTGTCGACTTGAACGACGCAAGCTTCGACCCAGTGATCAGCTGCTACGTAGCTGAGGGGCCACAAGCTCACAAACCCCCAAAGAGTTCGAGCTACTGTAGACGCACCTGCCGAAAAGCTTGCCCATGACCACCAGTTTCAAGGCTTCGTTTAAAATGCTGCAGGTATACTGAAGTCTTGCAGGCCGACTGAGACCTGACGTCACGCACCCCTACATAAACCATGCACAACAAAACGCTGCCAAGAACCAGGATTGATCTGCCCATATGTGGACAACGTGAAGGCGTCTTTGCCGTTTTCCACCATGTAGTTTTTGGGCTCTCGGATTTGCGGGTTTGGTTTGGGGCCTTTCCAGGGTTTCGGGTAAGACAAAATGGTCTTCGAATCGCCCGTGGTGAAGTCTTTTGCTTTCATTGCGAAGTCGGAGGGTGTCGGGAGAGAGGATTTTGCAGGAGGTTGTGCCGAGTGCTGCTAGGAAACGCTGCTTTAGGCGTAGACAAAAATCAAATCGTGGGAGGTCCCAATGATTCGCAACAACGCGCCTTCTAGGTCCTAGGTCATATATATCTATACAGTGCATGCCGACACCCTTCTTCTAACAGTTTAAGGCCCCAATGTTAGACCTTGCTTCGTTTCAGCTTGGCTGTCATCGCAGAGAAGTTGGCTCGCATCTTGCCGTCCTCCAAGCTCAGCCATGGAAGTTGGCAAAGGAGCCTTCTGCTACCTGCTTCTTGCCCTAGCCTGCTGGCTGCAACTTGCTGAAAGTTGAGTATCGTTTTCTCGATTGTTGTGGTTTGGGTTTCCTGAGTATTCTTTAGGCAGTAGGGGCCTTGATAATTAGAATATAAGGGCAACTATAAGGGATTTATAAGAGTACAAAACAAAATGGGCCTCACTAATTACATAGCGGGCCCAAGGAAAGATTTGTTTCCTTCCTTGCTTACAGTGTCCCAGGAAAGGATGCTCGGTGTCCGACACCCCCAGCAGCCCGGATACGGTGGGCGACCAGGGAGAGCGCCGGCGAGGCTCCTTTCTGGTCATCGGCGACTGGGGTTGGGATGCAAATGTGGCTCTGATGCACTCCTGGGTGCATTCAAATTTTAAAATTCAGCATGGGCAGACGTGAGAAAGTTGTGCACGTTGCTGTCCATGATGAGTTTCACATACACACACTGGCATGGAATCACGCACAGGAACATGCAGAGTGCAAGATGATGCCGAATGATAAATGTGCGTAGATCGCACCCTTCATTTGCCAACTAGTTGAAGTGCCGCAGTTCGCAAAACAGCATGTATCAACATGCATGTTGAAGTGTTTCTCTGAGGCTCATGGAAATCTCAAGAGCAAGCACTGTCAACAGCTGGTGGCCGACGTCATGCACGAACAGATGGAACTGCTTGGGGATGTGAGGTTTATCGTCAACGTGGGCGTTGCTCGGCTTTCATCACCACAGCCTAGTGTTCAGTCGTTCAATCTGGAGACGGCGTAGGAGATACTCTTTTGATGATAATGGCTTCCTGTTTGATTCCGTATGTGTTCTCAGTGTCAACTTCTGGAATGACATGCTCCCCATACCGACAATAATGAAACACGATCCAGCATAGAGGACATGCAGCAGCATTGGCAGCAGCAAGTGGCTCTTGGAAATTTTGGTACGCATTAGGCCACGGGCATCTTGAACCGACCACAACTGTATATCCAGATTATCGCTTCATCGTGACGGTGACGGTGCGGACCCGTAACCAAGCCAACCCAAGAATCAGTTATCCTTCAAGGATTCCTTTTATCCGGATGGTGTGCACAACAAGAGCGACCCGCAATGGGACGTGCCTTGGTCTGCCCAAACCGCACCTCGAACTCTGTGTTCCAAGCCAAACCTCAAACCCCATCCCCAGGGGAAAGGGGTTGGGGAGGAATATGGGGGTCTGCATAAGCACTACTACTACTACTACTACTACTACTACTACTACTACTGCTACTACTACTACTACTACACGTACTACTACTACACGTACTACTACTACTACTACTACTACTACTACTACTACTACTACTACTACTGCTACTGCTACTGCTACTGCTACTGCTGCTACTACTACTACTACTACTACTACTACTACTACTACTACTACTACTACTACTACTACTACTACTACTACTATGCTTTAGGGATTCTGATCATGAAGACACCCCCCAAGCCCAATCTTAATTCCTAATCCCTGCGGCCTGAAGCCTTTCAGTGTGAATCTACAAGCACGAATTATGAGTAGGATTCAGACTACTCTTTTCATTTTCTTACAAAGATGCCTCACAAGCCAGTCTAATTATGAAAGTTCCTATCTCTGACCTTTATAGTAAAGCTTAAAGGGAACCCTTCTTAGATTCTTGCGCCCTGTAAAACAGTCCCCTACGTCACAGGGCCAGGTCTCGGCTTCAGTGCATTCCTCCAACTTCCGAAACCCAGCCCAGAGAAGACGGGCTACTCTAGGGGCCTAAATGATTAGAATAGGGTTTTGGGGCCCATTATACTCTTTTTTTAATAAGGAATAGTGGAGGCCTAGATAATTAGAATAGGGTTTTGAGGCCCATTTTGCTTTTTTTTGATAAGGAATCCTGGAAATAGTAGTGGTAGTTATTTGGGGGCCCAGTAGTATTTTGATTTGAGTGGGGCAGCTTGAAAAGCTGCGTCCCCGTTTGCGGAAACTCGGTAGAACCAGAGTTTCTCAAGATCAAGGTCCTCAGGGTTTAGGGTTTATCAGAGTTTCTCAAGATGGGGCACCTGAACTTCGAGCACCCCCGCATGTGAAGGTCTCGGGATTGGCTTGCGGGTCGTGGAGCTGGGGCACATCATGTAATATAGGGGCCTAAACACTTAAAATATTTTTAACGCTACGCCGCCCGCCTCGGCTGTGTAGCGGCAGGGCGAGGGGGCAGTCGATCCCAACCTTTACACGGTTGTTGATACGAAGTGCGAGGAGAATGGGTAAGGGGGGGTGGAGGGGGGGTGGAGGGGGGGAGGGAAGGGGCCTGAAAGGGCCAAATCAGGTAAAATGAGGGGGGGGAGGCCTGGGAGGGGGGGTGGGAGGCCGACAAATCAGGTAAAATGAGGGGAAGCCGGGCAAGGGGGTGGCAAACGAACGCAAAAAACGGGTGTCCAAACATTTGGACTGCAGCCAGGATTAGGTGGAGGGTACCCGAGGTAAGACCCAAGACGCCTGGGCCTCTGGCCTCGGCGGATTACCTATACTCTTTTCGTGGGGTTCCCTATTATTACTATAAGATAAGGGGCCCCAAAACCAAATTCTGATTTGCCAAGGAGAAGTGGCGGCAGGTCTATTCCCCTCTCGTCAGATCGGTACCCTGGTACAGTGTCTAGGTGGCAACTTGAGAAACTTTTTAATTTTCCCTTATGGTTCCTATAGAGGTACCTATTCATAAATACTTTTCAGAGCCCCAAAACTACAACCCAGGTGTGTACGGCAACCATGACTACCACGCAGATCCCTGTGCCTGCAGTGAGGACCTGATTTGATGCTGCGATGTTGTTTCGCATCACCTCGCTCCTAAGCGACTCCCTGTTCTATTCTTCATAGCAGACTACTCTTGGAAGAAATGGTGAAACAGCAAGCCGCACATACTACAAGAAACCGGATTTGTTTAGCCACATCATTCTCAGGTCTTCTAGTTGCTGACTCCAAGAGACCGAAGTGGGCAGATCTGGCATGCATTCGCGGGGACCAACGCCACAGCCCACCTGTTCAACATGCAGTTACAAGTTACAACATCATGGACTGCGCCGATTGTACTTGACAAAAATGCAGTTGCATCTGCATATGTGGACAATGCTAAACACGCACGCCACTTCCTTGTTTGTATGTAAACGCATGCAGGCACGCCTGTTTGCCGTTTGCCTGCCTGGCTGTCTGTCTGTGTGCATGCATGGATGAATGTACGTATGTACGTATGTATTTGTGCACGCAGGTGTGTCTGTCTGCCTGCCTGGCTGTCTGTCTGTCTGTCTGTCTGTCTCCTTGCCTGGCTGTCTGTCGGCCTGTCATGCATGCATGTGCACGTACACCATCCTCCGGATGCAAATACATGCATACATCACGCATGCCTGCATACGTGATTGCACGCATACCTGCATACATACATGCATACATATGTATTTACATGCACAGAACTTCAGGTGTGATATGAAAGCCACCCGCAGCAGGACCCAGCGTCCTGCGCGCAAGTCAATGCGGACATTAACAACTTGGACTTCTTCTATATGCCGGACACATCCTTTCACCAGGCGGGCTTCCTATCTTCCTGCCAGTCCTACACACAGAATCTGCCACGGCCTTCGTATTTACACTTCCTGTACTGTATCTGTTGTCAAGAGTATTACCAGAATTGTCAGTACATCCTTCGTGATCGCTAGACTCTGCTGGACATTTGAGTACAGTCCATGCTTTTTGCTGCCATTTCCCTGAAGGGTTCACGAGCTCAGCTTTCGGATTAGGGCTAGGTGAATCTATGCTTTACCTGCCGCTAGAACTTAGTCGTTCCGAGTGCACTCACCCGACTTTAGGGAGTCCGAGCGTCTCTTTGACCTTTCATTCTGTACGTGGAAGCAGGTCTCGTTTATGGCGCAGGCGACAACTTTAAGTCCTGGGCAGTGGCCCGGGCAAACGTTTAAGCTTTCTACTGTTAACCTTCGGCGTCCCTCGGCTCGGTTCAAGAGCTTCGGCTAGGCTTGACGGCCGCTAATAGACTTTATCCCTTACCTCTGCAGAGCAAAACCACTGGCCCGGCACCCTCAACCCGAAGCCCTAAACCCTAAGTCACATAGTGTAGTCATTTTTCCATTTGCTCATCTCTCAGAGGAGCTGCCAGAGCTGGACACAGAGGTGATTGTGCTCGACACGAACTACCTCATGTGCTTCGGCCTCACAGAACCACAGGAGTCACCGCAAAGAAAGTCCCACGCTCCTAACTCGACGGTAAGCTTTCTACTCACTTCTGCGTACATCGCAAATGATATTCAGCTTCAGTCCTTAAAACAGGGGGTGAGGGAAGATTTAGCGCTCAGGCTTGCCAGGAAACCCATGTCAAGCCAGATGGCAGGTGAGCCCGAAGATTTCTATTTTATTGCTCAATTTCCCCTTCCTGTTGCTGCCCAGGTGGGTGAACCAGACCTGCCCTCACACGCCATGCCCGGAACAATGCAGCGAGACTCTGGGCAGAAATGTGGTGTAGTAGTCGTCATCGCGGTGGTGATGGTCGTGGTCGCGGTCGTGATGATAGTAGTAGTGGTTGTGGTGGTAGCAGTGGCAGCGGCAGTGTCAGTGGTAGCCGTAGTGGTAGCAGCGTCAGTACTGGCAGTGGTGGTAGTAGTACTAGTTACTAGTGCAAGTGGGTGGTGGTGGTGGTGGTGGTGGTGGTGGTGGTGGTGGTGGTGGTGGTGGTGGTATTCGTCGTAGTCGTAGGCACGGCTAATAGCCTAGTAGCTCCCAAGCCAGTCAGAGCTGCAGACTCTACTGTTTCGACGTGCTTCAGGAGGTGGGGTACCTTATTTTGGGGTCCTTATAAGAAGGATCCTACTGTTTGGGGTTCTATATGAGGGTCCCCTATTTTCGGGAACCCCCAAAGTGAGAGCTCCCAGGCCCAAGTCTGTATGGTTTTTAGCTCTGTCCTCCATACCCAGCCTCAGTGGTCGCAGCTGGAGATCTTATGTTCAAGGACTTAGTTATTAATATAGGGGCATTAATAACTACCTAAGGGTTCCTTATTATAACTATAGTATAACGGAACCCAGAACCCTATTCTAATTATTAAGGCCCCTATATTAGTTGCCAGCCTGTCAGTGCTGGAGGCATCCTGTCTCGGTGCGGAACACTTCCCAAATCCAGCTTGCCAGCGCAGCGAGTTCCGAAAATGACAGTGTGTAACTACCGGGGGGAGGACTACTAAGTCACAGTAACCTTTTCTAGCCGCTACACAACTTTATACTGAAATAGACCGCAAACCCTATTCTACTTATGATTACCCGATATGACTCGGCACCCTAACCGAACCCCCTAAGGCCCTAAGCCCTTAACCCTAAGCCCTAAACCCTAAACCTTAAACCCTAAGCCCTGAACCCTAAACTCTAAACCCTAAGCCCCTAAGCCCCTAAGCCCTAAACCATAAGCCCTAAACCCTAAACCCTAAGCCCCTAAGCCCCAAGCCCGAAGCCAGAAGCTCTAAACTCCTAAACCCTAAGTAAACCCTATCCCATAAACCTTCAGGAACATGAAGAAGCGCGCCTTTCAGGCCTTCGAGCTCTTCCAGGAAGGGTTCCCAGCATCTTCGGATCCAAAGTAAATCCAACATTGCTCGGGGTTTGTTTTTTTTTGGTTGTTGTATTTTTATTTTTAAAGGGGTTTAGGGTTTTGGGGCTTCGGGGTTTAGGCATGAGGGTTATGGGTTGAGAGGTGTTGGGTTTAGGGTTTCAGGGTTTAGGGAGTTCTACCTGCTTAGTTGGGGGTTGGGTGAAGCACCGCTCGGCAGGAGCGTGTGGCCAGAAGCACCGCGCCGAATTGGGTCGTGTCTCTGGCAAACCTAAGCCCCCCTTGTCTACATGTTACGATTTAATATAGATATAGTAGGACCTTAATAGTAGCCCTATATAGACTCTTACTGCATGGGGGCCGTACCTAAGATATACTATGTACTTACTACTTTTATTGTAGTTTTTTTGGTCACCAAGTCTTGGTTTCGGCTTGAAGATTCGCGGCATTTGGCATCAAGACGTGCAGGGCCGAAGCCGCATCAGCCTTATACGGCGCAGCAAGCAACGCAAGGAAAAGTTGGTTTTGTGATGGATGAGCGCCAGTGAGCTATTGCATTCCTTCGCACACAGGGACAGACTCCCGTTCGTGGCACCAACCAAATTTGCGGTCGCAAGCATGTCTGGCTGCAAAGGTCTTCTCTCACTATCCCACAGACTACTTCCCAGGGGCGTGGAATGCAGCTGGGCTGCACTATCGGTAAGGTGGGATGTTATGGGGAGACTTCTAATCTTGTGCCGCTGGAAGCAGAAGAACGAGAGTACGGAACGACGACCGCACTCTTCCACAACCAAGTAACATGCTCGCCCGTTGGTGATCTCTGCATCCGAACGCGAATCCTTTTCAATCGTGCCGAGCCAGCTTCAGTAGATATGAAGGGAAGAGTAGGAGTCGAGGTAAGGTGGGCTTGTGGCAGCAGTCGGGGAAGCCGCGCCACTCTCACCAATGCACCCTTGATGCCTGGACTGCTTCCTAGACCAGCGAACCTCTTCAATGGTGGACTCCCTCCTGGGTGAGGCTGGATGCTCCGAGAGCAGTGGGGTACTTTGTAGTCGTGTGCTGTATGCCGGCCTTTGATGTTGTTGTCCGGGCGCCAGATTCAGTGTCGGGGCGAAGTGGGGCATAGCAGTCTTTCGGGAAGACCTCATGCCTAAACCCTAAACAATAAATCCTAAACCTAAAAAAGAGGCTCTGATACAGAGGGGACTTAGGGTACTGGGCTCTAAAGGTACAGATGAAGGGCCCTGTATTTTCACCCACCAAAACTCCTACGTCACACTCGCGAAAGCAAGCCATATCGACAATCCTAAACCCAACAGTCCTAAACTTCGAAGAAGCAAGTGGAGGATGGGAGCATCCGAGTGGCCAAGCGGATTTCCTGAATTCTTGAACCTCACCTGGAAGCAAAGGGTTTCCAGTTTTTAGCATTTGGTGTTTGGGCTTCTCCTTATCTTACCTTTGGTTAGTGGGGAATGGAGGAATGGGGTACAATTATAACTAACTACTATTACTACCTTTTTTCCGTTAGGCAAAGGTAAGTGATCCTTTGAAGGCTTTATGTAGGGTTTAGGGTTTCAGGGTGTTGGGGCTTTAGAGGATGGGCTGTTTGGGATTTAAGGGCTCAGAGTTTTTGGTTTGAGTGCAGGGCTTCAGTGATTCAGGGATTCTGGGGTTTGGACTTTCGTGTGTTTGGGGCTGTGTTACTTTGGGGATTCCGGGTTTGGGGGTTTGGCATGTGGGGGTGTAGGTTTCATGCAGGGCTGGATTATTTTGAAATCTGTGTCTTGAGGCTTTCGTGGTCTTAAGGTTGCAGCCTTTCTGGAGCTCCTGGTTGAGTTGAGGGTTAGATCCTTTTAAGGCTTTAACATGAGGGTTCCAGGGTTCAGCTTTGAGTAGTCTTGACCGTTCAGCAACTGCGGTTTTGACAATCATTAGTTTTCGTGTCGTGGGTTGGAGATGCAGGATGTCTGGTCTGTTGTGCTGACGGAGCAGTCAAATCTTGAAGAGTTAGTCATTGCATCACTTCGGGGCAGGGTGCCATCTGCCATGCCATGATCTCCCGAGTAACAGAAGAGTCCATGCCGCGGCGAACCTTAGTCCCTAAACCCAACACTCCTGAACCTCTGATCCCCTCACCCGTAAACGCTCTGACCCGGTGTTGTGCTTGGATCTTTTTTCGGCGGATCTGCTCCAGGACGGCAATGTCAAACGCCTCGAGCCGCCCGGCCGCGATCCCCGTAGTAGCCAGCAGAGAGGAAGATCCTCAAGACCCTTTAGGGTTTCGGGCTCAGGGCCTCAAGAGACAGGGCAAGGCTGCGTTCACCGCACATTTTGGGTCATATACTGTGCATTTTATCATTATGACTATTGGTATAAGCTTTCTTTATGATTGTTAATATACTATAGAGGTTATATGTGTACATGGTATTATACATGTTAAGTTTTAGTCGGAGCTCCACCACCCAAGGATCCTCCATCACATACTTCGGAGGTCATCGGCACAACGTGGATCAACGGACGGGTCTTTCTTTCGCTTGCTTTGACGTTCATCTCGCGTTAATATCAGGGAATAGTTTATAATACTGTCCTCTTGAAGCCCCAGTGTAAGCATAGCCTATTATGGAAATTCGTGTGCCTCAAAGCGATGTGTTAATGATCAAGGCCCCGATAATAAGAGTGGCGTTCCACACTCAACTCTGCCACATGTCCTGGACGTCGATCATCGCTTTTTATTTATCATGCTCTCTCTCTCTCTCACACTGTCTCCATCTGTCGCGCTGACCTGCGCCATCACACGCAAAGATTTCGTGCACAGGACGGTTTACAACACGACGCCGCAAACCAACTGGCTTTCCGGAGGTGGTGGAGGCCGCTTGGCCAGTGTTGGAGTATGCAGCTCACACTGCTGCCAGAATCACGCCAAGCGCCACGGGTATGGTTTGGGGGTACAGCGTGCCATCACTAGAAAGGGACCAGAAACGGATGTTGTTCCTAACTGACCTGTGGTTAGTAGGGAATGGAAGAATGGTAGTAATAGTAGTTATAATTGTACCCCACTGCTCCATTCACTACTAACCAAGGGTAAGCTATAGGATTATTAAGGCCCCTTTCAGGGAGCTACCCTTATAGACCCCTTTATAAGGCCCCTCTCCTTCCCTACTAACCCAAGGTAAGCTAACTCTTGAGTGCAGCAAAAAGTCGGACCGCGGGAGGCTGGAGCACTGACGGGGACGAGCAGGGCTTCGTCGTGGGCGAAATCATGGAGGGCGGAAAGGTGCCGAAGTCCAAAGCTTAACGGTTTAGGGTTTAGGTTTCAGGGTTTAGGGCTTAGGGTTTAGGGGTGTGCCATACGGCAGCCTCGCAAACTAGTAACTAGTATTACAGTAAGAGTAATTAACCTTCCTTTCTCCTTACTCCCTACATGGTTCTCCAAAGACCCTAAACCCTTGTTCCAAGTGTGCATATTCCTTCCAAGGCCTTGAGAGCCCAGTCGCATGTTCCAGGCTCGTAGATTGTAGGCTTGGGCCCAAGACCTTGCGAAGTGTAGTCCGATACTGTGCTGAAGTGTTTCAAGCTTGATTCTGGTCGAGCTTTCGCGTTTCAGGGTTGAGGGTATTGGGGCTTGGCCCTAAACCCTAAACCCCATTGGGTGTCTAAGGATTAAGGGTCCAGGTTGAGCTCGGCTCAACGGGGGGTTTTTGGCGCCCATTATACTGTAAAACAACAAAGGAACCCCAGAATAGTACAGGTTGGGTTAAGGCCCTATATCAGGGGGCACGGAAAGAGGCTTCTCCTGGAATACGCACAAAGGCCGGGCCCCTTAGCCATGCAGGTCCGTACCAGTGCCATCATCGTCAACATCACAGACTGTCTGCAAGAAATGGTTGTATGATGCGATAGGAGCACGGTCGGCACGTCCGTGCCGGAGATCGTGTTGCATGCAGCCAGGCTGCTAGTAGAGGCTGACATATCACAGTCAACTCTGCGCCCACGCCCCGGACCTCGTGGCCGAGCAAAGGATTGTTTTAAGGGGCATGGGCCGGAATTTGTGGTGCATGCTGCGCTGGGAATCAGCCATGGTTTCAAACTTGTCGTGTACAGCAGTACTTACCTTGGGTTAATAGGGAATGGAGGAATGGGGTACAACTATAACTACTATTACTACCATTCTTCCATTCCCTACTAATTAACCAAAGGTAAGAGTAGTTTGGAGCCAGGCAGGAGCAGGCGGTTTAGTGAAGATCATGTAAAGACGAAGGAGCAGTGATCTTCCATTTCGGGGTGCTTTTGCTCCTTTTGCGGCTCCACCGGTTTCTTGGTCTGCCAATTCGATCTCGCTGTGCGAACCAAATTCGCGAAGCAGTGCAGACTTTGTGGTACAGCTTCTACCATAGCACTGACACCAGAGGTTTTCTGTTAAGGGAAGTATCATATCAGACCAAGACTATCGTGTAACAATATTACAGTATGATGGTTCTATGTTCTATCGCATGAATATAGTCATTTGCGACAATTTGATCACATCTAGTTGTGCCCAGAACTCATCTGGGCCACGGAGCAGAGCTCTCCTCTCAGATGCGAACCGTACGGGTGTAGTGATTAGGTCCAAGCCAAAGGCGACTAGGCTCGGACGGGCACTGAAAGTGCCACTCATCGAGCTGATAGCTTTGACCTTCGAAAAGGGCTCCGTCGCAGGGACCCACATGCGCATGTGTGTGTGTGTGTGTGTGTGTGTCTCTGCGTGTGTGTGTGTGCGTGTGTGTGTGTGTGTCGAAGGGTTCCGGAACATCCAACAGGACCAGACGAACCCCATTCTCGGCTCATGTCTGGGTACTCCGGTGTCCTGGTTCTGTGTTCGCGGGTGCTTGGTGGAATCATGTGTCTGGGGCTCCCAAGAGCCAAGAAGCTGAACTCACTCTCACGGTCTGTTTCAATATGTATATTAATGTATATATATATATATATATATATTGCCTTGGCAATTCGAACAGGGTTTTGGGGTATGTCAGAGTATAGTTATTATAATTCTGGAACCACAAGGAATAATGCCGCGTTGCAGAAGTGCATAGGCAAGGCAGCAGCCTTGAGGCCGATGTTCCACAGCCGTTTCAGGCCAAAGCTTTTCAACAGTTTTCCCTCCCCGCCCAAGGTTTAGGGTTTAGGGGCCCTGGTGGGGATCCATCACTGGCACCTCATGCTCGATGGTCCCTTCGAAAAAGGGCTTCTGTGCAGTTCCCTCCACTTCGCTTGCTAACATTGGTATTGATCCTGGCTTCTATAGTAAATACCTTTGTTCCCTGGTTCAACCACTGGGGCTCTCAAGACTCTCAACCAAGAATAACACTCAACCGTGATGTGATGACAGCTGCAACTATTACTGTCATTAGTTGTTGCTACTACTTTGACAAGAAGTACTGTCATTACCACTAGTAGTATCACCGTCATTAATGTTATTCTTCTTGCTGATTCGTATTCAGGTCTGCCATTGCGGCTGCTACTGCTGCCTGTACGCCTCCTCCTACTCGTACTCCTATTCCTAGTCCTGAAACTGGCCCTCAACCCCTAAACCCCTAAACCCCAAACCCTAAACCCTAAACCCTAGACCCTGAAACCCTAAACCCCAAAGCCGAAGCCATGTTCCGTGGCGCGTGGCGCCTCGACTCACTGGCGCAAGCGCTGGGGCTTCATGAGGAGCCGCGAGCTTCGAGATTAGGTCTCGGGGTCCCTTTAGGGCTTCCTTTTTCATTGCGGCCGCACGGGGGGGAGAATTAAAGTCGTCCGCGCCACTCGCGCCACTCGCTCCACTCGCGCCACTCGCTCAGTTCAAGGAAAGAGTGGAACAGGTAACGTACAGGGGCGACTGGAGCGAGTGGCACGAGTGGAACACGCTTCTAGTGGAACGACTGGCACGATCGGAACGGTCGGAGTAGTGGAGTAGCTGGCCCTTAAATTACAAAGACCCGACTCTCAACATCCCAAAACCTCGTCCGCGCCACTCGCGCCACTCGCTCCACTCCCACTCGCTCTAATCAGTGGAACAGGTAATGAGTGGAGTGAGTGGAGCGAGTGGAGCGAGTGGAGCGAGCGGAGCGAGTGGAGCGAGCGGAGCCAGTGGAGCGAGTGGAGCGAGTGGAGCGAGCGGAGCGAGTGGAGCGAGCGGAGCGAGTGGAACAGACGGATTAGCGCCCCCCAACGCCGACACTCTTCGCTTTTTTTTGTTTTTTTTGAAGGGCTCTGTTTAGGGTTCTTTCAAGGGTTCCTTTAAGGCTTCCTTTTGGGTTCTTTGAAGGGTCCTTTCAATCGTTTCTTTATGTGCTACATAAGGGTGTTTAGGGGTTACGGGGTGGCTTTTCCCCTGGGTTACGGAACATGCCGGTCATGCCGGACGGGCATGCCCCCTGAACCACATGTCAGTTATCCTTCTACCCGTGCAGTTCAGACGTCGAGCTGGGCAGGACGTACTCCGCGGCAGTTTTCGATGTGCGTACGATGAGGTGAAGCCGGGGAGCCAGAAGGTTTTGTCTGTGGCTTGCATGGAGTACTATAGGGGCTTACGGCTTAAATAATTGCCTATACCATTTTGGGATTTATGGTATAATGGGATCCCTAACCGTATTCTAATTATTCAGGCCCCGATATTAATCCTGAAGCCAAGAGCTGAACGTCTTGCCTCGGTTTTGAACTCTCTGGGCTTGCATGGATTAGTTTATGCTAGCCGCAACCACTCACCCATTGACTGTTCAGGTGTCTGAAAGCATGCTTCCCAACACTTCAGTCGTTAGAGCTCATCCCCGAAGCCACGAGACCCACAGTTCCCAACCGACTCACGCCCTAAATGCTGCACTCCGTGCGCCGGAGTCCCACATCCGAAGATGCACGTATATGCCCAAAGTCCAACACCCGAACTGCACTCCGAATGCTTCGACCCTAAACAACAGCGCCAAGTGTTCAAACTCCAACCTTGAATCTTGTCGCCTTAAATGCTGAACCGCAGCCCACCGTGCGAAAAGGCCGAAAAACGCCAAACCATCCTAAACCCTTAAAGGCCCTAAGGCCTTAAGCCCGAAACCCTCAAAAGCCGTATGCCCTACACCATCAGCCCTAAAGCCTACAAAAAGCCAGGCTTTCGGCGCGTTCCCGAGGAGCCGGGTCTTTGTGGAGCGAGCGGTGGACCCTTCAGGCAAGGCTTCAGGGCTTAGGCTTCAGGGGTTAGGGTTTGGAGTTTCGGTGCTTCTGAGAAAAGCATTTAGTCTGGTTCTTGTCATCTGCAGTCATCTCGACCGTGACCCTCTCTTCATTTGCGGGTTGTGGCTGGTGGCTGGAAGTTTGTGGCTTTTATGCCTTTGCTGATGACAGTGTTTGAAGCGTGTGCCTCAATAACCTTGAGGCCGCTTAGCGCCGCCTCCCCTGGATCCGCGTTTGCAGGCACCGAGCCCGAGCTACCTGGCAGCAGAGGATTGGATTGTAAATGCATTGTATGGGGCAATGAGGATCGTCTCAAAGTCCGGTATCGGCTGCAAGATGTGGGTGGTTTGCACATCGTGCAGCCGGTCGGGCATGGCGTCGGGAACCGTTGGGTCCAAGACTGCAGACCAGCAACGTCACGCTCAGTTCATCCACCCAACCGGATCCTGTCAGTGTTGACGTTGCGGGTGTTTCGTGATGTTCGGAACTTGTTTGGGCAGGCCCTGTCAAGACTACTAGACCTTGAATAGAAGGGCTTTCTCGCAGCGTCGACTCACAGTTGTAGCTGTAGCTTCTTTCAAAAGACTGGCCGAAGGTGTCTAGAACACCATACAGGGCATGTTGTCGTGAGGCGAACACGTGGTGGTTGCTTCCTGCCCTTCGGGACACCTTCTTGCAGGCCTGGAAAGGCGGAAATCTTCAGATCCTTCAACATAAACGGCAAAAAGCTCGAGCCTAAAAGCCTTAGACGTAGACCTTCAACCCCAGTATCCAGCCTTTGACCTTCGCCGTAAGCATATAGCTGTCACATGTGTTACTACTGACTGCCGTCACTGCTGTACCATTACTGGTGCTCTTCTATGCATCGTGACAAGGAGCTTTACTGTTGTCATCGTTGTTGCTCTACTACCAGGACTGCTACAGTGGTAACTGTCACTGCTAGGATCATGCCTAGTCATTCCGCTCTTCCTACTCTTCATACTACATGTAGAATTGTATAACCCTGTGATGCCCTACAATTTCTCGTAATATTCTTAGTCGTATTTTTCGTAATATTATTAGTAGTATTATTGGTAATATTATTCGTAATATTACTAGCAACAGCATTAGAATATTTTTCGTAATATTATGAGAATATTATCCGTAAAAAAAGACCAGTCTGTTTGTAGCTCTTAGTGCTCCTCAGGGCAGCTCCGATGCCTGGCACGGCGTGCCCTCGAGCCAGGCATGGCCCTGTGCTACGCAGGCGGGAGAGCGGCCTTTCCCTACCAAAGTTCAAAGGGATTAGAGTTCAGGGTTTAGGGTTTGATAAACCCCTTTCTGGGTACCAAAGTTCAAAGGGATTAGAGTTTAGGGTTTAGGGTTTGAAAAACCCCTTTCTGGGTACCAAAGATTAGGGTTGAGGGTTTAGGGTTTGAAAAACCTCCTTTTTGGGTACCAAAGTTCAAAGGGATTAGGGTTGAGGGTTTAGGGTTTTGAAAAACCCTCTTCGGTCCCAAAGCTGAAAGGGATTGGGGTTTAGGGTTCAGGGATTAGGGGTTAGGGTTTAGGACACAAGTTTCAATGCGCCTTGTTGCACCCCTAGAAACGTTTTTGTAAACGCGATCAAACGGCTAAACGTGCACCCTTGTGTCTCTTGCTCATGTATACATACACCCATCACAATAGATTGATGGGGTAATGTCAAGTGTGTATACAGGTATCGGGTGTTCGACCAACTTGTGTCACTGTGTATTCTACATGCATTCTACTGCGTTCGTTTCTGGTCTTCAGTTTCCTCTTCTGTTCGCGTGAGCAAGTGTCTAGGGTACGGTGCTCATGTATGTGTAGACACTACAAAGATGCGCACATGTATGGTGCCGCGTCGCCGCGTCGCAGGCCCCCCCCCCCCACCCCCCATGGTATGCCCCCCCCCCCCCCCCCGCCCGCCCCCAAGCCAGGCCTCTCGTCCCAACAAAGCCCGCATAGCGGGAGGGATAACCCACAACACAAGGAACCACAGGGGTGGGGTAGGATAACCGACAACACAGGGAACCGCAGGGCCCCTTCCCCTTGCCCCTCCCCTTCGACACAGATGAGAATGATGGCGATGATGTTGTGCACCATGACGTTGATGTGCTATCTCCAGTGTGGCTGTTGGCGGTAGCTCTGCTTTTAGGTTGCCCTGGGCTTGGGCACTGCATCGAAAACTGTATGGACCGGTGTCATTCCAAGCCAAGTTTCGGTTGGGTTCGTTCAAGGTCAGCTTGAGCACGTGTTTGAGTGATTTTCATTCGGGACTCTTGAGGAGGAGAGTGCAGATGGGGATCATGACCACCATCTTCGTTATCATCATCATCACAGTCATATTCATCACTATCAGGGGCTTTGGAGCAAGGGGGCGCAGCCAACCGCAACCACAGGCGGGAGGGGTAAGGGAGAACCCACACCACAGGGAACCACAGGGAAGAGGGGGGATACCATGGAGCGGGGGGGGAGGGGGGGCCTGGCAGCGCTGCACCATGTATGCTCGTACCTGTGTATGTGTGTTGGTGTGTGCGTGTGTTTTTGCGGGTCGGTGTGTGTATGTGCGTCTGTATATACGTATACATACATGTATATTACATGTGAGTGCGTGTGTGTCCTTTTGGGTCTGGGTGTCGGTGTTTAGGTGTGTAGGTGTGTAAATCTGCATGTCTCTGCACTTTTTTTTTTTTTTTTTTGTGTGTGTGTGTGCGTGTATGTATGTATGTATGTATGTATGCATGTATGAACGGAATGACGGAATGCATGTATTTATAGAAACACAGATATGCACATATGTATACAGGTGTATGTTTACATACACACACATGTACATTTATGTATAAGTATATGTATACGTATATGCATATGCGCATGCAAATGTGCGTATGAAGAACGCATGCGTTTTGCTCTGCTGGCTCCTTGGCCATGCCTGGGGCAGTTTCGGATAGTTATTCACCTTGTGGCAGCAAGCTTGGCCATGTGTAATAAGGGGGCCTGGATAACTACGAAGATCACTGCAGTTATAATCGTAATTGACTGTACATATATATATATACACATGGTTATACATATATATATATATATATATATGTATGTATATGTATATATACATATATATACATATACATACATGTATATACAGACACACACCCTCCAAAAGATGCATCTTCTAATCATTAAGACCCCTGTATCAGGCGAGCTGTACCACAGCGAAGCCGACCATGCCCACTATTCGATCCCTTTCTGCGTTCAGTCCATTTTCTTGATGCTTTGAGGGATGCCGCAGGAGCACGTAGTGGAGTTTGTCTGTTTTGCCCGACGAGTACTGCGGCTTTCTCCCCAAGCTGTTCGGCATGAATCTGTTTCTTCATGAGTTTGTGGGTTGTGCCTTCCAGAATTCCGGAAAGAATATGGGGCATCCTTCTGTCAAGTCGCGGAGCTCTGTTCCAGCAGCCCTGTTTGGCAGACTGAGATCATCCTATTCCCTTCTGTCTCGCAACGGCATGGTCGTGGATGGAGCACGCTACTCCAATGAGGCATCGTGACTCGCAGATGTTGGAGTGGATTCACACTAGATCGGATGCTTTCGGCAGCTGTGAACGAATTTCATGACTCATGACTGCTTCGAAACATGCCTTGAATGAAGCCGCACTTTGTCAAAAGCTCCTGAGGCTGGCATGCGTGGTGTAAACTTCACGGTCACCAAGGTTTGTGAACCACTACGTGGGAATCGCGGATGCTCCGAACTGTGCCATTGGATCATCTGATATGCATGTGGCGACCATCGAGGTGACTCAGCCTATAGGCAGGTTTGGCTCGTTGCTCTAAACCCGGTGGAGAGCAGGGGTCTTGTAAATGCGGTTTAGGTAGCGCCAAAATGCTTGTATGTCGGGGCAACACAACCGAGCTTTCGGGTTAGGAGTTTGGCCGTTTCGGGTCAGTCGCAGGTCTTGATGAAGAGCTCTTAGTGGACTATGGAATGGAGCACTGCGTGCGCAACGAGGTGCCTACTGACATGAAGGTTTGGAAATGCAGGCCTTGATTCCTTCATCCTCCAGAAATATGTGTTTTTGTGCATCTGAAATCGCAAGCTAAAGCACGCAGTTGAGTTGATGTGGTTTCCAGTGAGTGCGGGGCTCAGCTTGAGCATGTGAGCATGCATGTTGGCAGCATGTACTTCTGTGCCCCCTTAGCAGGTGCCACACCCCCGTGTCCCGGCATGGGCCCGCGATTTTGCAGCCCTTGCAAGGCTGCAGGCGGGCTGAGCATGTCAAGGAAGGCTTTGATGTAGGACTCGATAGATGCTGGGGCTCGAGCGAGTCTCGCGTCGTGCCAAGCAAGACAGCGGCGCCTCAGCTTGCCCCTGGCTCGAGCGTGCAGGGGTGCAGGCAGTGGAAGCAATGAGCAAGGTTTGATGAGGACTGGATTGCAGATTAAGCCTCATACACCGGGAACTCGAAAATTAACTTTCAACACGACGCGTCAAGAAGGCTGTAACTCTGTTTGTGCCTGCCAGACCGCAAGCCGTCAGACCGTAAGGCCGAAGTTAAAGGAAGACAAGCTGCTTTCGAGGGGTGAGTTTCTACCTGCACAAGGTTTGGTCTGCTTGGCTGGAATGTTGTGTCTTTAGGGTTTCGGTTGGATGTTGTGTGTTCCTCTTGGTCAGCACGACGTGTTGCGAGCCGTGGCCCAGATGCATGACTCTGCAGGCGGTTGACGCGCGGCTGTCACGCCTGAAACAGGCTCGGGCTTTGTGTGTGGCTCCGACTTGTCATGCGTTGGCTGAGCTGGCTGAGACAGGCAAAGCTCATGGAGCAGTCTGGTGCACTTCTCGTCGTGTGGTCCGACTTCTTGCACGTTGCGCAGCATAGAACAACATGGCATCGCAGAGCATCGGAATGTATAGCAGAGTGGAGCAGTGTTTTCATCTTTTCTGTAGATCGCTTGAAAGACTAGGCATTCCTGCTTCCTGTCGCAAGCTCTGGCATAAAGCGACGCATCTGTAAAACCTACAACTCGAATGCACAAACCTAGCAAGCTCCACAGCAATTGACAATCTGTATGTATATGTAGTACAAGTTCATTCAAGTATACGTACTACGCATACATGCATACCTATCTGTCTATCTGTCTACGATCTATCTATCTATCTACCTACCTATCTTTCTGGGTATTTATCTATCCGTTCATCTGCCTCTGGATGTGTGTATATATATATAGTATACACGTATCTCTATCTATATGTGTGTATATGAGTAAGTATATGAATAAGTATATGTATATATGTATATGTATTCGTATATGTATACGTATGTGTATATGTACATGTTGTGTATGTATGCATGTACATACATTCATACAGGCACACACTCACACACACACACACACACGCACCCACGCCCTTCTCTCTCTCTCTCCCTCCTCTCTCTCTCTCTCTCTCTCTCTCTCTCTCTCTCTCTCTCTCTCTCTCTCTCTCTCTCTCGCTCTCTCCTTCTCCATCTCTTGCACTCGCTCGTCGCGTGCAGGAGCCGCTGGACTCCGGAACCCGGCGCCTTGATTGCACAAAATAGCATTATACTATATTATACTGGTATATCAATATGTTACTGGCCCAATGTACCAGTATAGAAGCGTTTGAAAAGACAAATTTGTTGTATGAGTATCAGTATACATGGTACTATGCCCTGGCTGTCTTTTGACCGATGAGCCGGTGCTTCCTCGCTTCCCCTCCTCGCCATCACAAGAGAGCAGTCGTGTTGTGAGATCACGCCGGTCTTTTCTTCGTTCTATTTGGTGGTGTACACGGCGAGAGGGCTCATAAATGTATCGCGGCATTCGACCTGCCTCTACTTTCATCATCTCTACCCACTTGAGCAGCGTCCTGCTCTAGTCTGTTTGCTCGCTTAAGACGACTGCTGTGCTTGTGCTGGTTGCTACGATTCCGATGATTACTTTGACTCGGGAGATGAGGCTTCTGGAACTTATGGCAACCTCGCTATCGTCTTTGCAAAGATGGCATGAATAGGACAACTGTCGCTGCTCGTGTGTTCGTCGTGCTGATACCCTCTGGTCGAAACACCTACGACCCTCTTCATCACGATCATGACTATCAACGCTATCGTCATCACCGTCCTTATCGCTTTGATCACCATCGCCATCGTCATAATCTTCTGTCATGCTCTTTAGGCTTCGCCGGCCTTGTGACTGTGTGAAGCAGAGTGAGGCAGCGGGAGCTTCGGACTCTGCTTCGCCAAGGTTCCTTGGCGAAGGATCCTATAGAGGGCGCAAACAAAAATCGATTCAGTAATGATGTTGTTTCTAGGTATTGTCCATGCAAGTGCTGGGATTACTCGGCCGTTAGTTCGATTGGAAGAAGTGTGGTCGCTTCGGGGTTTGTTTTTGCCTGAGTGAAAATTCCACCAGCATCTGCTCTGCAACTCCTAGCCCCATGCCCACACACACACACAACACACCGAGAGACATAGACGGGTGATGTGCAGTCATGGCTTGGAAAGCAACCTTGTCAGCCCTGGCAGGCCATGTCAATGTCTCATTGCTCTCCGAGGATGGTCGCGTGGAGGTTGGAGGATGTTGGAGGGAGTTCCGCTGCGTTGACAAACTCAGAGACGGATCTTGGGTTCAGAGCGTTCAGGGTTTACCAAGGAAGGATTTGGAGATGTACGGTATAGGGTTTAGGACTCGGGATGCTCAGGGTACGAAATCAGGTTAAGGAAACCTTGTACAAGGTTTAAAGTAAGGGGCTTCAGGATATTTGGTACTCTTACAGTACTCTTAAGGGGCGTAAGGCTTAAGGATTTTTGATTGTCTTGGTATTGTGCTGGCGGGGTAGAGAAGTTCAAATTCAAGAAGTTCAGCCGGTAAAGCGAAACCCTTAAAGCCTTGAGCTTTAAGCCGTTAAATCCTAAACCTTGAAACCCTGAACCCTTAAACCCTAAGCCCTTAAACCCTAAACCCTTGAACCGCTGTGTAAACCCTTCTGGCAGGTCAGGAAGCTCCAAAAGGAAGTCAAGGGACGGCTTCGGTCGTTGATGCTCGCATCGAGGGAAAAGTGCATGCTGGGCCGGCATGAAAAAGCCAGCTTAGGGCGGCGTTTTTCTTGAGATATTCGGAGGCTGCTCTGCTACCAGGTGCAAAGCCTCAGTCTCAACTACAGAATGGGTCAGAGGGTAGGTGGTTTTGGCTTTTCTTTGCAAGGCTCGTCGCTGTTAGTCCTGCTAGCTTTTAGCGCCAGCACGTTTGCGGGTGTCAGGGCAGCGCATTTGCTGGCGAGACTCTTCTTCAAGACTGTCCACTGGCTGCGACACGATAGTTGGGTTCCAACACTGTGTATGACACGAGCAATCATGCAATGCCTCACAGCAGAAAATACGGGAGCACTGACATCATACATTCTTGTACGAAATTACATAGCAGTGGAATTCAACCAGAACTGAAGAACCTTCAGCCTAAGCAGCCGCATGTAGAGCAAACAGAGTCTGCAACCCACTGGCGCATGCACAGCATGTGTTGGAAAAAAGATGGTTGCAGCCAGAAGCCTAAACCCAAAGCCCCAAGTTAGAAGATTTGGCTTCACTCCCGCCATGCAGGCCGAAGCACTCTCAGACGCGCGGAAAGGCAACGGAGAAGCCGTGCGAAAACAGTCCGACTTGCTGCACTCAGGGTTGCGTTGTCGAATGAGATTGGGGTGGTTGCTGGCATTCTGAGATTTGCAAGGTGCCTAGTTAAGGGCCTAATCTGCATGCCCCTGCTCAGGGTCGATTTCACTGTGCTTCGAACATGTAACTCTCGGGAATGTGCAAATCGCCACCGCTCTTTCAACGGCCTGTCCCCCCAACTGCTAGTATTACAAACCCAAACTCTTAGACCCTTCAAGCGGCCTAGACTCTTAACCCTGAAGCCTTAAACCCTAAACCCTAAACCCTAAACCCTAAACCCTAAACCGTGAAGCCTTAAACCCTTGAAGCATGAGACACCGCAGCGCGGGCTCAGAGTCGTCGTAACGTCGCCCCTGCCCCGGGCGGCGGAGACTCGCCAAAAGCTCGAAATGAAGTTGACCGCAAGCCTGGGACCCCAGCCAGGATCAGGTTCAGGGTCAGGGGTTTAGGGTTCGGGGTTTTTGGGGTTTCGGGTTTTGGGGGATGTAGGGTATAAGGGTAAGATTAACGGGCTCAGGAAGTTGCGTTTAGGTGTGGGAAGATCTTAAGTTAGGGTCGATGGGAGGCAGACGGGTCGAGGCGCCGGTTTTACAGCTTAGGGTTTAGCGTGCTTTAGCAGAATTTTGGAGGGGGTGGAGTCTTGTAGCAGCTTGCGAATTTAATGACAGTTACAAGGCGGTTGAGGATGCGCATCGCTGTCGTCGTCGTCGTCGTCGTGGTCGTCGTCGTCGTCGTCGTCGTCGTCGTCGTCGTCGTGGTTGTCGTTGTCGTTGTTGTTGTTGTTGCATTTTAGGCGCAGGGAGGCGGACTTGTAGATCTTCAGTAGAGTTTGCATCTTCACTTCATCCCGAGGGCTCCGGCTGAGCTTTTGAGTCAAACTCAAACCTCAAGCAAAGCCCTAAACCCCACGCCCTAAACCCCTAAACCTCTAAAACCCTAAAGCCTAAACCTCTAAGCCCTAAACCCCCAAATCCCCAATCCCTAAACCCTGAAGCCAAAAGTTTTGAAGCTCGTTGAAATCTACGGCCCAGCCAAATTGCAGTATGGAGAGCACGAAGCTGTGCTTGGCCTGACGGAACTGGTGTCTCAAAGTTTTTGGGTTTTCGTGGTTGGAGTTCTCGCAAGGAGCGCTGTCGTTCCTGGCGGTGGCATTGTCGATTGCAGAGGCCACGGCTCTTGAAGCCAGGATAGACAGCTGATGCGAGTTTGACTTCTTAACGCCATGCCTCGCATGTCATGTATGTCTTGGAGCCAGAAGCGAGACAAGGAAGAATCCTTCCTTTCAGCATGGGGCCATGTGTTGTTGAGGAAGATGCCAGCAGTGTTCTCTCTGGCACTTGCTGCCGGGTTTTGTGTTTTCATCGCTTCCCCCCCCAGAATCATGGATGTTGTAGAAGAGCAGGAGTGAGCAAGAGGTTTGCTAAAGTGCAGTGTATGAAGCCCATCGCGGTTTCTCGGTCCGAGTAGTCAGTATTGATCTGCCGGCATCGTCCTTATGTAATCCTCGGTTAAGCTTTGCAGCTGAAGGCCACCAAGATCCGAAAGCCATGCACTTGGACTTCGGGGCCTGGAATTTTGCGAAAATAGGGGCGGAGATTTCATAACTATTGATCAGAATGGGTTTTCGGGGCTTGTTGTATGATTATGTAGGGACTATCTCCGGGTGTGTCAATGTTAGAGGCTTCAGCTGGAGCCGAGATGAGCCGGGGTCACTACGTGGGACTCGGGACTCTGCAGCCAAACCAGAATCCTAACCAAAGAAGTCGTGTCGGATCGCTGCAGCTCGAATGCCTCGCTACATTCCGTCCGGACACATGTGTGAGTTTCCAAAAATGGGGGACCCTAATATAGTACCCTAAATAGTAGGATCCTTATCATAAGGAGCCCAAAATAGGGTACCCCCAATTTTCGGAAACTCCCATGTTGTGGAACCATTGTACTGGATCATCAAACACATCATCCTCGAACTTCCTTCGACCTCAAAGCCTAGATCTATTGCGACATGGATCGGCTGACCATCGCTGTAAGGTTTGGGATGGGGGGCGGCGACGACTCTTCTTCTCATTTCGTAAGTGGTAATGCCACTAGACCGATTCCGACAGTTTTTGGATTGGTGCTGTTCTGCTCTCTTCTTACGGTCAGCTATTGTAAGCCTATCGTGTGTTGTCCTTATGATGGTTCCTGCTACGACTATGACCGCAGCAACACACGTGACGCATCTTGGCATTCCGGCGAGCCAGACCCGGAAACGCAAGCAACAACATCCCCAAAACCTGAGCCAGCCCCCCGCCCCACCTGAAACAGAAGAAAACGAATCCCTTCTCTCACCCGAAGAAGAAATTACACAACGCCCCTTTAAAACTTTTGAGCCCCCAAACCCATAAACCCTAAGCCCTTTAAGCCCTGAGCCCTAAACCTAAAACAGCCCAAAATCAGCCCCGAGCCCTAAACCCAAAACAGCACCAAAAAGCCGCTGCGTGGGAAAGACTTACCTTTGGTTAGTAGGGAATGGAGGAATGGGGTATATAATTGCTATTATTACCATCTTTCTACCATATTTCTACCATATTACTATCAGATTACTGTACTACCATATAACTATACTATTACTACCGTTCTTCCATTCCCTACTAACCAACGGTAAGAAGAGAAAGGTCGAGAAAGGGCCGCTTGGAGTGCCCTCCAGGGCCCGAGCCGCCAAGAGCTCAGCGACTCGAGGAGTGTGGTGTCTTGGATTAGGGGTTAAGGTTTAAGGTTTAAGGTTTAGGGTTTAGGGTTTAAGGTTTAGGGTTTAAGGTTTAAGGTTGAGGGTTTAAGGTCTTTGCCTGGACCCCCAAAGTATGTAGAATAATGGCCTTTTACAGGTATTGGGCCATTATTCTACCTACTTTTGAGGGTTTAAGGTTGAGGGTCGACTGGTCGTAGCTATCCGTCAGCCCGAACCCCGAAATCACTAAGCCCTAGTCCCCCCAACCCCCTAAACCCGAAGTCCCGCAATGTTTTACTGAAGTCTAACGACGCCAGTCTCAGGTGCACTTGCAACTGTGCATCCAGCCTTCCACATGCCCTCAGCGCGGAGCCCAAGCACAATCGATGCTGGTGCTACGGTTCTCCGTTTCTTCCCGAAGCCCTAAACCCTAAGCCCTCAACCCTAAACCCCTAAGCCCCTAAACTCCTAGACCCTAAACACCCCCAAGCATTGCTTAGGGCCTTGATATTTCAGGCCAAGAGCTTCGGGTTGAGGTGTTTTCAAGTCTTGAGGGTTTAGGTTTAGGGCTTGGACGTGAGATGGAGGCAGCTACTACTTGAAGAATGTAGAAGGATCAAGACAACTATTCCTTAGGGTTCCGAGTATAGCATTAGACTTCTGGCCACCCTAAACCCTAAACCCTAAACCCTAAACCACAAATGAAGGCCCCTCCATGATGGCGTCTCCCCGGGTGTGCCGTTCAAACTGTCGAGGTCGGAAGTCCGGCGGAAGGCAAGCCCAAACAAACACTACCCTAACCCTGAACTTTGAACCCTAAACCCCTAAACCCTAAACCCTTCTTTTTTTTATAAAAGAAGCCCTAAACCCCTAAGCCTTCATCCAAACCGTGGCTGTGCCTGCCTCTGTGCACTTCTCTCAGGCTCGATCTTCGCGCAGACCCTGCCGGGAGGGCCTCTCGTCTCTGTAGGCCCTAGTATAAGTATGCAAGGACTATACTTTGGAGGTATATGACAAGATAGGAACATGAAGGCTGTATTCTACAGGCTCTGTTTTTGGGCTGGATCCTTTCTGGTTTAGAGTTTGGGCAGCAGTGCTTTCTTTTCTGCTTTCTGTGAAAGGCCTGGAAATCGTCGCAGTCTATGGCTGAGGCTTCGCAGGCAACATAGGGGGCTGAATAATGATCTGCATTATTCTGCAGGATTCCTTATTATAGTTATACAAAAATATATTCCCAAACTCCATTGTAAAGAAAGAAAGCCCGTACGTTATCGAATTCGTCGCAAGTGTCGCGGCATGGATAAACTCTGGTTCAAGAGTTGCTGAGATTTAGGCAATAACCATTTTGGCTCAAGGTTCGAGTCCGTGCCTTCGTGATTGCCTCGCGAATGCCGCTTGCCGTTTGCTGAGCACCATGGGCGCCGTGCTGGATTGTGAGGAGGAGGAGATTGAGACTCAGTGGGTCAGCAATGTGCATTCGTGCCGGTGGACCTCAAGGGATTGAACAAAGCCCGCAAAACCCGTGGCGAACCGGGTGCAATTCCGACGTTGTTGACATCACGCCCCGGATATCCTCACGTCCGTCCTAAAGGACCAATGACGCAGGAGTGCAGGATTCTTGCTACGGAGTCGCGCGTGCCTTGATGTTTCGAGCCTTGGAGTCCAGTCTTGGCATCCCGTTGCCTTGGCGGTGGACTTGGGTCTCGGCACCGCTTCCCCCGCCCTTCCGTCAGCGTTGCGCGGATCGTCGTGGTCGTTGTGGTGATGGTGCGCTTAGATCTTTTGATGCTAGGTCTTTTCGGGTCGTCATTGTTGGGGGAAAAAATAGTCGTAGTAGCAGTAGCAGGAGCTTCCTGGGTCCATGGACGGCTCCTCCTTTGGTTAAGGTCACTAGCGGCACTAAGGGTGTTGGTTTCGGAGTTGATGGTCCGTCACCACCCCCGATGAGCACCTGTCCTAGACTTCCAAAGGTTGGTCCAAAGGCGACAGTGCCGGCTTGCCTTTTTTATTACCTGTCGCGCCTTTTCCTGATCCTTCTTCCCTCTTCTCCGCATCCTCCTTGTGGCTTTCTCTGGCCGTGCCTCTGCCGCTCCTCCTGCTTTCATTCGGAAGAGTTTACCGCAATGACAGCGTCTGCCTTCGGGGACGCTCTCGGTTGCAATTCACGCCGAGGCTTGTTGGTGGGTTTCTGGCACTGTAGCACCCACCGCTTGTAATGGATCTCTTCGTGGAAAAAAAGTGTTGGTGTGTTTTCAAGAACCCTTCGGGGGCACCCTCCGGCTGCAATCGACGTCTTCGTGGCGGGGCGAAGCTTGTTGTTGGGTTTTCGGGGGCACTGCAATTGACCTCCTCGTCGCAAAGCTTGTTGTTGGGTTTTCTTGGGCACCCCCCCAACTGCAATCGACCTCTTCGTGGCGTAGCTTGTTGTCGGGCCCCCGGTTGCAATCGACTTCTTCTTGGCGAAGCTTGCTGGTGGGTTGTCGGTGGCAACCCACGGATTGCAAAGAAACACGTCGTGGTGAAATATGTTGCTGTGTTTCCCGTGGTTGCAATCGGCCTCTGCGTGGCGAACCTTGTTCGTGGTTTTGGGTAGTGGAACCCATCAATCAGCTGGCATCTTGTTTATCGCAGCTGGGCTGCAGGTTTGCTCGTCCTTTTCTTCTTGTCGGTTTGATCCTTAAACCCTCGGGCGAAGGTGATGCCGCTTGCTTCAGGCCAGATCTTCGGATCTAGGTCGTCCTTCCACTCCACTCCACTCCACTCCACTCCGCTCCACTCCACTCCACTCCACTCCACGCTGAGATTTAGGCTGCGATGACAATGATCGGTTCAAAAGGGACAGCTACTTTTAAATAGGCAGAGTTAAAAGGGCGGTTTTGAATATCAGCATCCACCGCTCTCAGCCAGAAAACCCCCTTTACCAAAAAGGAACATGTTCATGGCAGTAGGCGCAAGAAATATGTTGGATGCACCAAAGAAGATTGACGCTACCAGTGAGACTGCTGACAACTACAATGGAAGGGTTAATAGACGTAGATACAGTCATGCAGATGCTCATTGCCGTGTCTACTTTTACATATATATTTGTATATCTTCTGTATAAAAGTACGTATGTAGTATGTGCGTATGTATGTATTATGTACGTTGCATGTAGGTGTGTATGTACGCATGTGTATGTACATATGTATGTACATGGATAGCAAGAAGCAAAAATCGCAATTAATGCCGACGAAGACAACTGTACTACTATTATGTTAGTTCGTCTATTACAGGATAGCAACAATACCTGTCTTAGCTATACTACAAGTCTGACATGTTGAAATAATGCCACTGGTGGTAAGGATTACAGGAATGCTACAGAGAACACCCCTAGCGACAAAAAACACCACAATTTGTGCAATATTTTGACGGTTATGATGCTAGCCATAACCCAAACAATCATATCACCAGCAACAACAGCAGTGGCTCAACATCGCAAGGTCCCCCAAGGGCCTACTTGCTTCCCGTGTATGACCGGCATTAAGAACTCAGAAATAAACTCCAGATGAGAATAGAGGTCGGTGTCAAACGAGGGCGCATGGGTCTTGGAAAAAGTCGGGAGCCGTAATCCCTAAACCCCAAAGCCCTAACACCCCAAACCTTAAATTCAGCTAGGCCCGAAACTTTGCACCGCGGTCCGTGCGCCCTAAAGCCTAATCTGTAAAGCAAGCCGAGGCCACCACCTCCGCCAACGTACCCGATGCTCCCAGCACAGCCGCCTCCGTGTGCTGGCTCAGATAGCTGCTCAGGGTCTTTCGTGGTTTTCCGGAGGTTACGTTGCGAACATTTCCACGCCTAAAAGATGTGGCATATCTGCTCAGGAATCTCAATTGTTGTGGAAGTCCAAAACTATCAAAACTTACATGCCTTAAGGTAAAGATTTAAAAACCCCAACCCCAAGCCCCTAAATGAAGCCCTTTAAGTCACCTTCTGCGGATCGGACCTGACAGTCCCAAAGCTGAACTCCGCGTCTCTCTTTGCGTGACTGACTGTCTGTGTCTCTCTCAGCACAGGGCTCTCTCTGTGTTTTTCAGTGCGCACGCGCCTGTTTATGTATGTATACATGCACGCATACATGCCAGCACGCGTGTGTGTGAGTGTGTGTGTGTGTGTGTGTTCATGAGAGCGGGTACTATAGTAGATGCGCATGTCTGTTGTAGACGTGAATATGTAAACATGTGCAGTGTTGCGTGCGCCTATGTATGTGTGGTCGGGTACCTAATTTCCGCGCATATTGAAAGCTAGATTTGCAACTCAGCCTTTCGCATGGTATTCCTTCGACAGGCTGGCACTCAGGACTTAGGACAGCTGAGCACTCACACCTTCATCCGAAAGCTTGGCAACACTGGAGCAGATCCCAGAGCTTGACTGCAAAACCCATAGTCCCTACCATCAACTGTGAATTCGAAGCGCTAAATAAACCCCAAAATGGGATACCCAAGTGTACCCCTGAACAAGGGACCCCGAGTATCAAGAACACCATGATTCCTGTAACTGACGCAGAGACGTGCTCCACTGAACACCCGCCATTTCAAGCTCGAGTTATCCGGCCGTTCTTTGGCGGAAGTGAATGTCCTTCAAGCACAGTCACAACTAAGGTTCCAATCACTGTGAGTGGTCTTATTCGTAAACTGTTAGTCTTATTAATCTTATTCCTTGCTGTCAGTATGTTTTCCATGACGTGTTACCATACATGATCATTGGTATTTTGCTATATGCTTCCGCCACAAGCATTTGTTGCTACAGCAGGGCTGGTACAGCAGCTTTTGGCAGGGCAACATCATTCATGCTAGGCATGGGACCAATCGAGTAAACGCATACTGTCAGTCAGTGACCTCCAGAGTAGCATCGAACGAGCTTGTCCACGCTTCGCAATTAGCATGGCGACCCTTTATTTGATCCACCAGACTGGTGGCCAGGACGCTTGGCGGCAACTTCTGCATTTTGAAACCTTGATTTGCAGGGATCCCAAAGCCCGAATCCCGACCTTCATCAAGTTTTAACCACCGTAGAGACCTTAACGCAAGGGCCCAGTAGTCCGAGAATCCCAGGTGCTCACCTTCACACCACAGTCCGAGGGTCACACATGGCAGATGACCAGAATGCCCCCGCAGCAGCTGAGCAAGGTGCACCAGGGCAGTGGGGCTGTGAGGGTTTTCAGGGTTTGTTTTAAAGAAAGCTTGCGTTTTTGAGGGTTTTTCGTGGGTTGATGAGTTGTCATGGTTTTCACGGTGTTTCGTTTTTTTTGGGTTTGTTTGGGATTGATATGGTTTAGATCAAAGTAGACATTTGAAGGTGAAGCTTGTTCGGCTGAAAGTTGAATCATACGTTGGCCCCACCTTCTGAACCCCAAAGCGTAGTGTCATGAAGGCCTTTGCCCAAATTAAGTAAGACTCACGGGCAGAAGATGTGTAGCTTGCCTTATGCCTGTTCGCTGGCCTTTGGTTGGCAAGGGGAGGTAGGGTCGCAAGTTACCTGGCCTGGTGGAGTCCGTCGTTCGGTCAGCCTGACGCCGGAAAGTTTCAAGCCGGAAGAAAGTGGAGTGTCAACTGCAACTGCGGCTACATGTAGCCCGAATGATTGCGTAAGCTCCGCTTTTTTGCAGAGGTAGGCGTTCACGAGCACGTCCTTCCTGGAATGAGGTGCACATCATCATGTGCTTCGGTGAGCACGGCTGGCAGATCAAGGAGGCTTCTCACTGTTGCTGATCGCCGATAGCTGAAGGCTGAATGACTGAAGGTATCATTCAGGTGTCGCATGCTTATACATCGTACATCATTTTGATATTAATCAGGCTACTCTTGTTACGACCCTGGCGATGATGACATTTATACCCAATGAGCCCAGCATTACTTGCAATTGACTTGTTGGAAGCAGAGCATTGGTTTTCAATACCGTGCGGTGCAGAAGCTGCGAAGCTGCAACGGGCCCAGCGTTATTTTTTTCACACTGGAGGGCGGTGCCAAGATTGCGGCAGACATGCCCTTGACAGAGCAGGCGCGGGAGATTTCTTTCTGCTTGTGTGGGAACAGGGGAAACAGAGCGGAGTGGGGTCCCGGTCTCGCCGCATGTTGTGGCTGAGGGGTTATTTATGCGACCCCGGTTATATATCCGACCCCAGCGACTCAGTGGGCCCTATTCGTCAGCCGTCGTCGGCAGGATCCAAAGCAGCCACCGCTGGGTACCTGGCGCGGTGTTACATCAGGCGTCTGTGAGTCTTCTTGAGCTATAGCTTCAGCGCTGCAGAACTTGCTGGTGCAAGCTACGTTTGTTTGTCGAACTGGCAGGAGGGGAGGAGCAGCAGGAGGAGGAAGAAACACAGCAGCAGCAAGACTGGCAGCAATCACAGCAGTAGGAGTAGCAGTAGAGGTACTGTAGAGAGCAGCAGGAGGAGGAGGAGTAGGAGGAGTAGCAGCAGCAGTGGCAGCAGGAGTAGGAGGACCAGCATTAGTATCATTAGTATTGTCAATATCATTATTGTTATTGCTATTTTCATTATTGTTAGTAGTAGTTGTAGTTGTAGTAATAGTAGGAGTGGCAGTCGGAGTAGGAGTACGAGTAGGAGTAGTAGTAGTAGTAGTAGTAGTAGTAGTAGTAGTAGTAGTAGTAGTAGTAGTAGTAGCAGCAGCAGCAGTAGTAGTAGTAATAATAATAATGGTAGTACTAGAAGTAGGAGTAGGAGTAGGAGCAGGAGCAAAAGTGGTGGTGGTGGTGGTGGTGGTGGTGGGAACGTAGTAGTAGGAGTGGTGGTGGTAGTAGGCAAGTTCATTGGGTAGCCTTGGTGCTGACCGGGTCTTGCTGCATTGTAGTCGTCTTGACCGCCATAGGGCTGCTGTTGTCATCATGACTGTTGTTGCCGCATGGGAAACCCTCAAAGTCTAAGTGTCGACAGGACACGGCTGGGCAGGTACCTGGATCCTTCAGGCTCGGGAGTAGATACGAGATGCTCCGCATGTGCAAAACCGGAACCGAGCTAGATTGATGGGTTTCGGAATGCAATTCTTGTGGTTCTTCGAAACATGGTTTCGTTGGTCCTTGGACACTGACCGCGACGCGACCGATACTGCATGATGACGTGCCTAGATCCCTGCCGAGCCTCCCAACCTCGGAAAAATGAGCCAAAACATGCCAAAACCCAAGCCCGAAGTCCTTAAACCTCAAACCCCAAAATCACAAGGTCCTACAGTAAACAAAACGCGAGGATTCGAAACCGGAATCGGCCCCTCTTCCCGTGTGGGAGCCGATCGTGCTATCCTCGGACCGTTTGGTGGGTTGAGGTCTTTTGGGTTGGCGTGTTAGGGCTTGGAGTTTAGAGTTTAAGATTTGGCTTAAGGGTTTTAGGGTTTAGGGTTCTGGCAACTCGGACTCAACAGTCATGTCTTCCTACGTCCTTCCGAAGTCTTTGGTTTAGATGATCGGGAACTTTGCAGTAGATGTTCCACAGCATCAGCCAAAGTCACTAACGCAGATCTTCGGTATAGCACAGTCTAACTTTCGGCGTGGAGGACTTCTCTAGCTTGATTAACACAGGGGCCTGCCTTAGAAGTTACAAATCAGGTTCGGGGGTTTCACACGATTTGTCTTGCAAGACACAGTGTTGGTAAGACTTCTAGGACCCAGAGTAGGCCCTTGTTTCCTGTTTTAGGGTTCAGGTTCCCTTATAAGCACCTTTAAACCAAAAAGGGCACCCTATTTTTATTCCTAGGTTACTCTTGGGTCCAGACTTTAGAGCCCGGTAGTGCAGGCTTAGAGAGCTTTAACCTTCATCCGAGCCTTCGCCCGGCAATTCAATCAGATAGGGTTTAGGGTTTAGGGTTTAGGGTTTAGGGTCCACCTTCAAGGTCACGCCAAGCATTTCATTACAATGCCGGATGGAGGAGGCCACCTCCAGCTTTGCGCCTTTTGTTTATACAGCTTTCGGATATGGTCATTGTGACGATCACTACACTGCCATTAAGCCCATGGCAGGAACAACTCCCGCGCGTAATACTCATTCTCCGTGCTTTTGTTGTTTTGTTAGCTTCTGTAGTGGTGCTGGTGCAGTGCAGAGAGTAACAGGGGTTGTTGTGATAGTGGTGGTGGTGGTGCTGTTGCTTTGGCTGTTGCTGTTGCTGCCGTTGCTATGCTGTTGCTGTTGCTGCTGCTGCTGCTGTTGCTGCTGTTGCTGCTGTTGCTGTTGCTGCTGTTGTTGCTGTTGTTGCTGTTGCTCCTGTTGCTGCTGTTGCTGCTCTTGCTGCTGTTGCTGCTGCCGTAGCTGCCGCTGCCGCTGCTTGTTTTGCTGTTGCTGTTGCTGCTTGTGCTGCTGTTGCTGCCGTTGCTGCCGTTGCTGCTGCCGTTGCTGCTGCCTCTGCTGCCGCTGCCTCTGCTGCCGCTGCCTCTGCTGCCGCTGCTGCGGATGCTGCTGCTGCCGCTCCGCTTTTTCTGTCACTGTTTTTGTTGCTGTTGCTGCTGTGTTGTCATTGATGCTGCGTCGCTGTGATTTCTATGCTTATCAACAGCAGCGGCTGTCGTTTTCGTCCCGTGGCTATGTGGCGAGATGGAGTGATGCATAAGGGCTTAAGACTTGCGATCATTATTCTGAGCCTATTCGGGTTGCTTCCCCGGCTGAGCCCGATCTCCAGTCGATGTGTGAGAGACCGGGAAGCCCTTGGAGCATCCACATCCCGAGTTCATGAGCCCGCCAACGGTCCTCGAACGGAAACCCGACAACCCTAAATTCGAAGCTAGCTGCTATGTTCATGGCAGCTGAACAGCTCTAAGGCTGAGTTTTATAAATTCGAAGACCTCGAAATCCAAACTTGCTACTCCGATGCCATCCCTCAATATCCAACCCCCCGAAGCCATCCAACACCCTTAGACCCTCAACCCCGAAACACTAAACCCAAATCCGAAAGCCCAAACCCCAAACCCACCTGAACCCCCAAAGCCTCATACCGAAACCCGAAGTCACATAAAGCGAGCGGAGAACGACCTTGGCCCTTAGAAAACCAACAAAGCCCTAAAACCCCCGAAAGCTTCGAAGCCCTCAATCCTAAACCCTAGAACCCTAAACCCTGAAGGCCTTAAAATTCTTAGTTCTAAACCCCTAAATCCCTGAAGCCGAAGGCCTTAAGAATCGAAAGGCCTCCCTTGTTGTACTGCTATAGTATAGTGGGCGCCAAAACCCTATTCTAACCATTAAGATCCGTAGATATTAAAACTTAAACCCGGAAACCCTAAATCCCTAAAGGGATCCTTAAAAGAACCTAAAACCATTAACAGAAACAACAAAACCGAAGGCACTTTTTAAAGCTTCGAGAGGCCTCCCTTATCCCATTATTATATAATGGGCCCCAAAGCCTTAAAACCCTCGAAGACCCTTAGTTAAAGCTTCCAAAGGCTTCCCTTATCCTATTATTATGAATACTGTATAGTGGGCCCGAAAGCCCGGAAAACCCGAAGGCCCTTTTTCGGATCCTTAAAACAACCTCAAGCCAGTACAAAAAAAACGAAACCGAAGACCACCTTTTTAAAGCTTCGAGAGGCCTCCCTTATCCTATTATTATCATTATAGTACAATGGGCCCCAAAGTCCTAAACACCCGAAGGCCCCTTTTTCAGGATCCTTACAAGCTCAAGCCAGTAAAAAAAACAAAACCGAAGACCTTTATTTTAAGCTTCGAGAGGCCTCCCTTATCCCATTGTTCTAATTATGGTATAATGGGCCCCAAAGCCCTAAAAACCCGAAGGCTTTTAAAGCTTCTTAAAAGAACCTAAAACCATTAAAAAAGAACAACAAACCCGAAGGCCCTTTTTTGAAGCTTCCAGAGGCCTCCCTTATCCCGTTGTTCTAATTATAGTACAATGGGCCCCAAAGCCTTAAAAAGCCGAAGACCATTGTTTTTTAAAGTTTCGTAAAAGAACCTAAAACCATTAAAAAAGAACAGCAAAACCGAAGGCCCTTTTTTGAAGCTTCCAGAGGCCTCCCTTATCCCGTTGTTCTAATTATAGTACAATGGGCCCCAAAGCCTTAAAAACCCGAAGACCATTGTTTTTTAAAGCTTCGTAAAAGAACCTAAAACCATTAAAAAAGAACAACAAAACCGAAGGCCCCTTTCTTAAAGCTTCGAGAGGCCTCCCTTATCCTATTATTATCATTATAGTATAATGGGCCCCAAAGCCCTAAAAACCCGAAGACCCCTGTTTTTTAAAGCTTCTTAAAAGAACCTAAAACCATTAAAAAGAACAACAAAACCGAAGGCCCCTTTTTTGAAGCTTCGAGAGGCCTCCCTTATCCTATTATTATCATTATAGTATAATGGGCCCCAAAGCCCTAAACACCCGAAGGCCCTTATTTTTAAAGCTTCGAGAGGCCTCCCTTATGCGAGTCGACCTCAGCCTTCGGAGCCAACCACTTACAGACCAACTCGTGGAGGCGGGGCCTTCGCGTTTGGGGGTTCTGGGGGGTTCTGGAAGTTCTGGGGTTGTAGGGTTTTGGGGTTTAGGGTTTAGGGCTTAGGGGGTTTAGGGTTTGGGGATTTTGGGTAATTTGGGGTTTGGGGTTTAGGGGGTGTAGGGTTTAAGGGGGTTAGGGGTTGAGGGGTGGGAAGGGTTTAGGGGGTAGGGTTTAGTTTTGAGAGGGGACTGTTGTGGCGTGGGAAGATAAGGACAACATCAGCATTGTTTGCCTCTTCGTTGCTACCTGTGATGCAGCAGAACAAGCATGCTTTGCTTCGAGCGGTCTCTGTGGCAACACACGTGACATGGAAAAATACGTGGACGCATATGTGCAGAACACCCAAAACGAAGCGACATATGCTCATGAGGCTTGTATTAGGACAGATTCTCATACAGATGCTCAAGGCTTTTCTCTTTGAGAACGGCCTTCATGTCATTTCAATTGTCACCGTTGTTTTTGTGATTGTAATATGTAGCACTTCTTTAACGTAATTGTTGCAATCAGTCTTATTGCCGTTATGGTATTGTTAACACGGTTGTTACTATAACAATATGAAGGTTCCATACGGGAAGCCCCCCCTGCGAAAACACACATCACGAATAATGGCGTCGTAGTGCCACATAGTATTTTGATGAAGCTGCTTCGCGCGATGAGGCAGGAGCCGTTCCTAAAGCCGTTATGGTTCTAAGCCGGATCAGGTGCCCAGTGCTTATTGGCTTTTCATAACCCCAGGGTTTTGACGTTTTTTTCCGAATTTGCCTGCGAGTACAAGTCATGATAGGAAAATTCGATTAGTTTAATACTTTTGCTAATCCAATGCCCGTATTTTTCAAATATCAGTATTTATATAAGTATCGACACTCCTGCAAATACTAACACATATATTCCTATGTTCGTCAATAATAATACTGTCACCACTACTAATACTGACATTGATAAATTGTTGAATACTCAACCCAAGGCGATTGTACTAATGTTAACGCGTATTTTAAGGCTAACACGACGATGCATAATACCAATGTTAATATTAACATTCATGCCCCTGTGCATACTCATAATCATATTCACAGTGACATTAGTACGTATATTAATGCCAATATTAATACACACCTGCAGATACTAAAGTACATACGTGTGCATACCACTATATTAAAGTACAAAAATATATTATAATGCAGTCATGAATCAATATGCTACTATTTTTGATGTAGTCAAGAGTAATACTAGTACAAACATTCCTGCGAATACAAATCACCACATTCATAATTCATATTGGCATTAATGCTAGTACTAGTACTAGTATTAATGCCAATATTTATACCAACATCAATATTTACGCAAATGTTGATGGATACGAATAGTGTAATACGCAAGCATACGGAGATATTCATATACTACTATGCCAAAATATTGATATAAAATATTGGGTAACATAAGAGTATAGTACATATACTGGTATACCAATAATATACTAATGAACTACTGTAATATACGAATATGCGAATATAAAAACATATTAGTACACCAATATACTACTGTGCTCATGCACCAATGTACCAATATAGAAAGAACAATTATATACACGTATACAAATATACTATTGTTCCCTTACATTAACTATATTGATATATCAGTTTGTTAACACATGAATGTATCACTGTATGGGAATGCGATGCTATGGGAAGGCCATACAATCAGCAATATCTAATATTGGACTCGAACAAGGCAGCTCCAGCAGAGCCATGAGACAAGGCAGATCAGAACCAGTACAGTAAACCCATTTCTAAAAATGAGCAAAAAAAATCACCAACATAACCAAAAAACAATACACATATAAAAAAAACAACAATATCCAGAAATCTTTCACAAGTGCGCATGATTGCAAAGAGTTCCGCAATATGTTTTTGAATTTTTTTGTATTGGTTTTCTTGGTTTGTTGATATTTTTTTTGGTTGGTTGTTTTTGGTATTGTTTCTTTTGGTTTTTGTTCTTATTTAGGAACACCCCTGGAAGGCATCATAATCCACGCAGTGCTTCATGAGGACCGTATCTGCAAATCATGAAAAGGCCCAAAAGGCTGGGCACGCGAACCGGCCTAAAGCCGTTATAGTTATTTCCTTCAATTCTTGCCTGCCGGATAGTCAACACTGCTTTCTACGCCCCGGAAAAGGCCGACGTCATTCGCGTACTCGCGCGTCAGTATACCTAAGGAAGAAACCCAAGAAAGCCAAAAAGAATAAAGAATCCGAAAACCAAAAACACCAAACACCAAAAAACAACAAGTCTCCAAGAGACGAGTCCACCAGAGTTTTGTGTGTTGCTTCTTGTTTGTTTTTTTTGTTTGTTTTGTTTTTTTGGGGCTCGGCTGACAGGCGCGTACCTGTGCAGGAGCGAAAAAACCAAAAAAAACAAAGAAACCAAACAAACAAAAGCAACCAAACACACAAAAAAAACAAAAAACCAAAAACAACAAAACAACCAACCCCATACCTCCGGAGCCGCCCGGTGACATGGGGTCGGTTCTTTTGGTTTTTTTGGTTTTAGTGCGCTCGGCTGAGGCGCGTACCTGTGCAGAAGCGAAAAAAACCAAAAAAACCAAAAAAACCAAAAAAACCAAAATAAACAAAAAAACCAAAAAAACCAAAAACCAAAAAAACCAAAAGAACCGACCCCATATCACCGGGCGGCTCCGGAGGTATGGGGTTGGTTATTTTGGTTTTTTTGGTTTTTGTTTTTTTTGTTTTTTTTGTTTTTTTTGGTTTTTTTGGTTTCTGAAATTACTCCATAAAACAGCAAGGCTTGTAACTTCTTACTTTGTTGTTGATCGTGCAGAACAATAGACAGACCTAGTTTTAGAGCACGGGCTTTGTTTTAGAACCGGTCTGGTGTGGCTAGTAAAGTAAGTCGCTTACTTCAAACGGGACTGTTGTGGCTGGTACTGCTACTCTTGAACCTGTAAAAACTCTTGAACCTGTAAAAACTGCTTATGTATACACGCCACAACAGTCCTTTCTGTTAGTTTTAGGGTTTGGGGTTCAGGGGTTTAGGGGTTTTGGGTTCAGGGGTTTAGGGTTTAGAGCCAGGTTCAGACCCAGGTTCAAACCCAAGCTCAACCGAGGTCGATCCTGAATCGTACCTGTTCACTGTTCTACTTTCCGGAATCAGTTGTTGAGGTTGTAGTTGTGGGGTTTCTAGCGTTTAGGTTGTTGTTACCATCCGAATTCTTCACTCTGGTTGTCACCAGTCGCTAGTCACTAGTCATGACTCTTACTGTCACCATTATCATTGGAAGCCCAGCTATTGTTGCCAAGACTGTTCAGCCCTAAACCCTAAACCCTGACCGGCATCTTCTCCGAATGGAATGCGACTCTTGTGGACGAAAATGACGATGCCGTTCATGGTGGTGATGCCCAGGATGACGATGATGCTCATGTTGACGGCGATGATTCGATGATGATGGTGGTGGTGGTGGCGATGAGGACGATGACGATGACATTGGTCATGATGGTGATCACGATAATGATGATGATCGTGATGTTGATGACCTCCTTCATCTTCGTCATGCCGACTACGAACTCTAATAGAGGACGAACGAGCGCGCACGCTGACGATTCAAAGTCGCAGGTCTGGTGCACCGGCCAACCTGTGTTCAACCTTCTGAACATCCCGAAGAGCCCGAAAGAAATTGACAGAAGCTTTGTTTTGGTGCTTGCCCAGCAGGAATCTCTGCGGTCGAAACAGACAAGTCGAACTCCGCCCGCACAGGAAGTCTTCAAGGCAATGCGCCTGGGTGTGCAAGAACTGGCCAAGAGGCTCCACTGTGTGCAGGGCGAGGGACTTTTACTTGTGGTTGATCATAGGTGACATTGGAAGTTAGCTTAACGGTGCTTGGGATCATGTGCGCTGATGCTACTTTGATGAATTATATCGGTCTACTACTGCTGCGTGAGGACGAATATTGGGACAGTAGTTGTACTAGAACAATGACCAGGCCCACATTAAGCTTGCTCAAACGGGTGGTTTGTGGTCCTTTTTTGTTGGGTACCCTAAATATTAGGTGCCGTATTATGATAGGGACCCAAAAAGGGACCATAATTTCGACAACCACCCAAATAGGCAGGGCATGGAACTCCAAGCCGCATGTGTTTTCTTCCGGCCGTCGGATGACCGCACCCTCCATGTAGCGGTGTTCACAACGGGGGGACACGACTGCTGAAGAGGTTCACAGCATCAGGACAGCATCTATGTCAAAGCATATATAATACTTATGTATATACATGACTTTATGTGTATACACACACATGCGTACATATGTTCTGTCTTCATACCTGCAGAGTCGTCAAGATTAAAGACGTGTACATATGCGTACATGCGTATACATGCGGCTGCATGCTTGTAATGTCCTCTTCTGGGCTCTTGGGCGCTCTCTCTATCTTGCAAACCCTTGCGGCATCCTACAAATGGTTCTTCGTAATATCGGGTCGGAATACTAAGCAACATTATACCGCTTGTAGTCCTTCCTGTAGCCATAGTATATTTTGCACCAAAACACTGTTCTGATTATGAAGGCCCCTATATTAGTTTCGTTCCGATCATGATTCCCAGATTCATGGCTCAACAGCATGATGGTTGAGATCGCCGTAGTAACAAGCAGCATTGACTAAGCCCTAAATCCCAACTTCACTGCCTTCCTGGAGAGGCCTGATATGACAATGGTTTTTTCGCTGCACCTCCAGGACGGGCCGTCACGTGGTATCCCTGTAAGATCCTTGCAAAAAGCGTGCTGGGTCAACACGCTTAGATTCCAGTTAGATCACCAGTTTGGGGTTTAGGGATGTTTTGGGCTGGGAGTTTCGGGCTTCCAGGGAGTTGGAACCCCCCCCCCCCAAAAAAGCCTAAGAATCTAAGGAATATACTTTGGATCGCTTTAGTTTAAACTATGTTCCTCAATCGGAAAAACATTCCAATGTGTTTTTGACACTACAAAACATTCACGTCTTTTTAATAGTTTACGGTACATGCCTTAAGTAATGGGTTTTTGAACCACTTTTTCCCCAGGACGCACCAATTCCTTCGATGCGACATGTAAAGCGGCTTTTAGCCTTGTCGCACCTTGGCCTCAATTCTCAGGGTGTGGGCTTTAGGCGCTGCGGTTGAGGGTCTAATACAGGGGCCATGATAATTACCTATATTGATTATTCCTGAGGGTTCCTGATTATAACCATACTAATGATTAAGGCCCCGATATGAGTCTGGGATGTAGGCCGATGCTTGTCTTGCCTCGTGGCTTGTCTGTGGCACGGTGCAGTATCAGAGTCGTTTTTTTGGAAGTTCTACGGTCGACAGGAGTGTGCCTACCGCATAGGAATTGTAGAGACGCTATTGCAGCCAAGCGATTGGCCTGGCCTTACATGAGAAATCGGTTTTCACAGCATGATCATTCGTCAGGTACGACTTAGCAGAGTGAAGTGTGTCTAGCCCTCGCCACTTAACTTTCCTATCGGATTCACTCGACCCAGTGCGAGTTGCACCTACTGCCTGCAAGCCGGACGGGTCTTTGTCAAACATTGCCTCTGGGCATCTTCGCGACGTGCGAGTTAGTTGTCAGTTGTCAGGCATGAGATTGGCGATCTTCTTTTCCTGGTGGCCCGTGGCAGTGCATCTGGTCTTGCAATTACTTTCGAACGCCTTGGCCGGAAGCCTTTCGGCCGAGTAATAGCAACAGTCAAACCCCAAACTCAGCCCCCGCCACCCGAAGCCAAACCCCAAAGACGTTTAAAGCTTTAAGCCTTAGGCTCTTATCTTTTCTGACGCAGGCCATGGTGCTGCATCCTCATGGTTTCCTGGGCAGGGGGATGGCCGCCTGGCGCTGATTTTGGAAACGACTGCACCACCACCACCACCACCACGACCACCACCACCACTACTGCTAGTTCTGCTCGTGCTGCTAGTACTACTAGCGCTGCCAGTGCTAGTAGCACTACGAGTACTACTCGTATTAGAAGTAGTAGCACCAGTAGTAGTAGTAGTAGTAGTAGTAGTAGTAGTAGTAGTAGTAGTAGTAGTAGTAGTAGTAGTAGTAGTAATAGTAGTAGTAGTAGTAATAGTAGTAGTAATAGTAGTACCAGTAGTAGTAGTAGCAGTAGTAGTAGTAGTAGTAGTAGTAGTAGCAGTACCAGTAGTAGTAGTAGTAGTAGTAGTAGTAGTAGTAGTAGTAGTAGTAGTAGTAGTAGTAGTAGTAGTAGTAGTAGTAATTGGAGTAGTAGTAGTCGTCGTAGTAGTAGTCGTCGTATCAGTAGTAGGAGCAGGAGTAGGAGCAGGAGTAGGAGCAGTGGCAGTGCAGTAGCAGTAGCAGTAGCAGTAACAGTAGCAGTAGCAGTAGCAGTAGCAGTAGAAGTAGTAGTAGTAGTAGTAGTAGTAGTAGTAGTAGTAGTAGTAGTAGTAGTAGTAGTAGTAGTAGTAGTAGTAGTAGTAGTAGTAACAGTAGTAGTAACAGTAGTAGTAGTAGTAGTAGTAGTAGCAGTAGTAGTAGTAGTAGTAGCAGTAGTAGTCGTAGTAGCAGTAGTCGTAGTAGTCGGAGTAGCAGTAGCAGTAGCAGTGGTAGTGGCTGTGGCAGTGGTAGAAGTAGTTGTTAGTAGCAAGAGGAGTAGTAGTAGTGGTGTTGTCAATGTGTGAAGGTCAACTCAATTTTCACTGTCGTTGCGGTTGCTGTTCTTGCTTTAGCCGCTTATCTTTTTTATGGTTTCCGCACATCGCAACGCAGCGCCCTGTTTCTACTAGTGTTGCAGCCAACTCCGAGGTGAGCATCGTCCGCTTCATCCAGGCCGCCGCGGCAGCTCCTTGGCCTGCTCCCAGGCTGCACCTCCATATTCATAATCAAAGCACCGGTAGAGATAATGTTAGTCCAGTAATGATAGTACTGTTAGTATTGATAATAGTAGTAAGAATAGTTTCTAGTGATGTAGGGATTGGAAAATTTCGAGATTTAGGCTCCTGTCACGAGGTCACTGGCCCGGGTCCAAGCAGCAACGATGCTTCTGGCTATCCATGTGTCTATCTATCTATCTACCTGCCTACTATCTACCTATCTACCGATATAGAGAGTAGCTGTAGATGGACACACATGCAGGCATATAATATACATATACACACACACATACATACACGCATGTATATGTACATGACATAAATACACCCGCACACATGCCTTCTGATTCATTCATGCATTCGTTGGTACAGTCATTCAGTCACTCAGTCAGACAGCCAGTGAGTCAGTCAGTCAGACAGTCGTTGACCCACGCACTCATCACTCAGAAACTTTAGCATTCATTTATTAATTCATTCTTTCTTTCATCCTTTCGTCCTGTCATCCATTCACTCATTCATTTATTCATTCATTCATTCATTCATTTATTCATTCATTCATTCATTCATTCATTCATTTATTCATACTTTCATTGGTTCACTCACTCATTAATTCACTCACGCGCTTACACTGATTCTTTTTTAATATCCACCATCTTTGGAACCGTCGGGGAAGTAGCGTTTACGAGTGTGTGTGTGTGTGCGCGTTTCTTTGCATTTGTATGTGTGTCTATATACACCCTGTGTACATATATGTACATACAGGTCCATCTTTGTTTCACGGAGACAGAATTTGCAGGCATACGGTTGTCGGAACAGCATGAGCAGCTCCGGCCGAGCTTAAATGCATCTCTTCAAGTTGAAAGACGAACGCCTGAACCCTAAGTCCTAAACCTCAAGCCCTTAAACCCAAAATCTTGGATCCATCTCCAGTTAGACTCTGGTTCAATCCTGCAGGAGACGATTGTGCCTTCCATTCAGGAGGCTGATGCCTTCCTGGAGGGCTTGAGGCGCCGGCCCCGAAGTCAGAATCAGGCTTTAGGGTTTGGGGTGTAGGGCCGAAGGTTTGGGGTTTAGGATTTGTGTGCTATGAGGGTTGAAGCTTGGAAAAATCGCACTGATTCTCCCAGAGCGGGATGGGCCAAAGGTTCAGGAGGCGGGTTTGCACCGCTGACATTTCTATTCCCGCTCCGCCCCGGGCCAGGCGCCAGATCCCAAAGGCCTACAAAACCAGAAATCGTAAGCCACCAAATCTCAAACCTTAGAGCGAACAGCAGACAAGTGGAAGCATGCATGTACACAAGTACATATGCATCTATGTACCGTTAGATGGATGGATGAATGGATGGATGGATTTACACGTGTATATATATATACACACACATATGTTCATGTATTCACACACATGTACGTATGTTGATCAAACGTTGTTGAATAGCAGCCGAGCAGGTCTAGCTGTTTGACTCCGCAGTCCGGCGCGAGCTCCAGCAGTGAGTCTACATTTCTTCCACAATCTGAGAGCTCCAGCTCCGTCGCCACGCAGAGCTCACTCAAGGACAGGTCTCGCCCCACGTTGGGGGAGGTGTTGGGATTGGGGCATGTGGGGGGTTTTGGTGCAAGGTTCGGGATTGCTGCTATGGGAATGGTTCTTTCGTTTAGAGTTTGTATGGAGGAGTCGTCTTTTAGGATTCAGGACCCCCTATTATCGGCATCTACAACTGGTCCCAGCTGCTTGCAGAACATGCCCTGCCACATCTGAACCCCATATTACCACAGCACCGTGCCCCTGGTATGTGGCTGGAAACCCAAACCCGTCCCATCAAGTTCCGTAAAGCAAGCAAACCTTACGCTCTGCACCCTTGTCCTTCAGAGCTCAACTCAAGTACACCAAACAATCCTCACGTTGAATGCTGTTGGCGGTTTGGGGTCAAGACTTTGTGGGTTTATGGTTTAGGGTTCAGCTGTACCCGCTTGCTAATCCTTGTCTTCTTGCTTCTGCACTCCTTGGAGCTGCTTCTTTCTGATCTCTCCTGCTGCACTTTTGCACAGAAATCCCGATAGAGCAGGATGCGTCTCCCGGCAATGTATCTCGGCTTCCATGACATGGTCTACGCATTGCCAGTATGTTGGGCGGAGGGTGGGGTGGGGTCTCAATGATTAGATGAGGGTCTTGGGGTCTATTATGCTATGATTATAGTCAAGATCCCTAAGAATAGTATTGGTAGCCGTTCGGGTGTGTATGTATGTACATCTGTATATGTTTATACACCTATATACCTGTGTGCACACACATGTATACATATATATATATATATACACACACACACACACATAATCTGTGTTTTTTTTTTAATTTGTCGACGTGGCAGTGTGGCATGTGGAGCTACCCGATGCCCCCTGTGCTGAGACTCGGCGAAGTAGCCCGACAGGGCTTTTGTGAACTTAAGTGGTCGTTTGATTTTCTTATGAAGAAGTGCTAAGAAGCTCACATGAGGCACGTTCAACTATCATCCCATCCGCCGCATGCCGAGTTGTTCAACAAAACCCAACGAGTCCCAATACACAAGTGAGTAATGTTATTCCTTAGGACTCCTGATTGTGCTGATACCTAAAAAGCCGCAAGCCCCCGTGTAATCGTTTAACCTTTCTAGTAACCCTTATAGAGGCCTTGCAGGACCCTAAACTCTAAATTCTAAACCTTGAACCTTACACCCAAAACCCTCAACCTTAAACCCTAAACCCTAAACCTAACCCTAAACCCTAAACCTTAAACCCTAAATTCTAAACCCTAAACCCAGGACCTGAAACAGGAACCCGAAAGGGAGACGTCCCAAGCCCCAGGTGGAGTCGGATCTCCCAAGCCAGGAGGGGAAGGCGGCCTTTTTCTGGCAGAGTGACGAGGTTTCTAACAGGCCTACGGTTTAGGGTTTAGGGTTTAGGGTTTAGGGGCCTCTATGAGGCTTCTGTGAAGCCTCTATGAGGGTTCTTTTCGGCCTCTATGAGGGTTCTAGAAGGCCTCTATGAGGCTTCTTTTCGGCCTCTATGAGGGTTCTAGAAGGCATTCATACGGGTACTATAAAGGGGTACTGTGAATTGAGATTTGTCATTGTCACTCTTATCCTCTTCATGAATCTTCCCATCGTCAACATCAAAATAATTAGCATCAGCACCATCATCATCATCACCATCATCCTCATCATCATCATCATCAACATCACCATGATCATCACCGTCATCGTCATCGCCATCATCACCACCATCACCATGACCATAATCCTTAAGCACAGCTGACCGTCTCAGCGCATAATCTGAATTCCCCCAGCTTCTGACTACTGGGACGTTGGTTCAGAAGCGACTCCCATACCTGTCATAGCTTTGACTGTCATAGCTCAAAGTCTTTCGCCTTTATGGCTGCCGCTGTTACAGGTGGGCAACGTCGCCTGTTCAGCATTTTCCAAGCCGCCCGGATCCCTTGCGGAGCTTGAGCAGGCCAGTGCATGGTTGAGTGTTCAACGATGTTCCAGGTTTGTTGTATACGTCTAAGTCAGGGCTATTCAGGTTGAGGTTCTGGAAAGCGCGCATTCTCATGGTTGCGACCAGTATGGCCCAGGAGAGGTGCGAAAATGAAGCTCCTCGTTTCTATCTTGCTTCAATGTTGCACATCTTGCAGCGAGTTGAGGTTTTGTCTCGAGGCCTAGCTGCGCCCACCAGTGTCCAGTGCAGTCCCTTAACAAAAACCCAAAAACCCTAAAACCCTAAACCCTCAACCCTAAAACCCTAAAGCCCGAAACCCTCAACCCTAAAACCCTAAAACCCTACAACCCTCAAACCCTCAAGCCCTAAACCCAAGACCCTAAACCCTGCGGGTTTTAGGCCCAAGAGGCTTCTCCAGGTCTCGGCTATGGCATGCTTTCGCATCCCGTAACATGCCATAAAGCACCAAAATCTACGATAATACGCCAGAATATTCTAGAACTTAGATCCCCAATGCACAACCGTTGAATTTTTTGGGCTCTTATAGCTTTGTAGGAATCGAAACAAACTAGTCTACACTATAATGGGATCGAGTCTCGAGGCCACAGGAGCAAAAGCTTCAAGGAGTGATGATCCGAAGCGGTCCTCAACCTAATGTAGCGGCTCTGAATTCGCTTTTTATTACAATATCCCACTGCAGTCCCTCTCGCTCTGTATATGTATGGACAATGTATGTGTATATCTGTATACCTACACATGTATGTATGCTTGTTTGCATGCAAGCATGTATGGATGCATGTATGTATGTAAATGTATGTATGTATGTATATACAAGTACAACTTTATGTTTATAGTTTATACTCTGATAATGTACGTGCAACGCCCTATTCAAGATGTTCAGGCCATTGTAGTACGGCTCTGAGCTAGTTTAGGGGCCAGACAGGACAGTGACGACCTGGATGTTGATGGCTGGGTGCCCTCGGAGCGCCATGAAGGTTCAGGGAATCTCGTGATGGAGCTGACTGAGCACCCGAGCAGCAGATGAGTGTTTCATATCAGGATTATTGGAGACTCTAAGCGCCCCAGGACCAAGACTTGAATTCCCGAAACCCCATGAAATCTGAAAGCTTGCACCCGAACGCCTGTAGCCCGAGAATCCAGACATGTCTGAGCACAAGGGTCACCTAAAGTTCCGGCGCAGGGGTTTGATTTCAAAGCTTAGGTATAGTGTGTCTTGAACACGAAATCCTGCAAACACTAGGCCTTACTAAGCTGTAAAAACCCAAACACCCTAAGCCTTGAGGGCCGGAAGGTTGCTACGACGAAGACTTGATTCTAGACACTGTAGCTGTGGCTTTTCGATCAGAGGTGGTCCAGATGTTGCTGCTACCTGGTAACAGCAGTATTCAGGGTTTAGGGTTTAGGGGGCTTGCGGAAGAGTGAGACTAAAGAACTCGCCAACCAGTCGCGACGAAAAAAAGGAACGGCAGTGCAAAACCCTGAATCCTAAACCCTAAACCCTGAACCCTGACCCTAAACCCTGAACCCTAAGCCCTAAACCGCTAAGGATGCCGCCTCCCAGCAACAAGCGCCGCAGCAGATCGATGTTTTCCTGGCTTCAGTGCATTGAGCCTTGGTCGTGTCCAGAGGTTGGGATTTGAGGTTTAGGCCCTAAACCCTAAACCCTAAACCCCCAAACCCCTAAACCCTTGAACCCTAAACCGTTTGGGGTTTAGGCTTTCGGGTCTCGGGCCTTGAGGTTTGGGGCTTGGGGTTTTAGTCGGAGGTTTTTTCAGAAAATCACGTCATGGGAGCCCGCGTTTTTTCTCAACATCACCACCATCTTACTGGCTTACTGCATCATAGAGGCTTCTGAACATGAGGCTCTGGTCGCATGCTTGTGTTTCTTTTTTGATTTCTGGCTGGGGATCTCGGATCTCATTCCCAGGTATTGCCTCTCTCGAACTGTCTAGGTTGCAAGATTTGGGCAACTTCGTTTGAGGGCTTCGGGTTTCGGATTCGGCTCACTTGCCACAGTCCTTGTGAGGATATGGTTATGAGTCCCGGTCAGGGGCATTGGTACCGAACCAATGTTTCCGGCGTTGAGGTACTACTATTCGATTCAGTCATCTGACGAGAGTCAGGTCAGAGCTGAAACAAGCAGTAGTAGTAGTAGTAGTAGTAGTAGTAGTAGTAGTAGTAGTAGTAGTAGTAGTAGTAGTAGTAGTAGTAGCAGCACAACGAGCGTGCTAGGCACTGACGGTGCGACGCTGATTTTGTTCTTTTGGCAATGCTGCACGTGACCCTGGGGGGTTTCGTGTGGATGGAAGCCGGACTCTTTGATATAAGTGATCCGGCCATGGGAGCAGGGTTCAGTACTCGGCCTGCCTTTTCACATTATGTTTCAAGTACAGAGCTGACTCGATGAGCAACATGAACATGCGATGTGTCACTGGAATTGAACTGCCAAAGAAGGGGTTACTGCTCAAGAAATCGTTTGCATGTGCGGCAATGCTGGCTGGCGAGATGACTTCCCAAGGTCTTTAATGTGAGGACTGTTTGTGGAAGGTGCCGAGCCCTGAGCTGAGATGGTCTGTGCCGGCACTGCAGGCTCATGTGAGGGTGACCTTTCGTGCAACTTCAGCTCGCATGGTGTTGGACTTAGTCATCACGGCTCAAAATCGGGTTTTGGAACACGCGCTGGACATGAACGGATTACATGCGTACTTTCGAGGCAGCAGGGATCACTTGCGATCCGGGCAGAAGCAAGGGATTCATCGCTACTTCAGTCGGAGCGAGCAGGTTGTGACGGAGTCCGCATCAGGGATCCCAAAGAAGAAGGAAACCGAGGAGACCGAGACCGATGTCATCATGACGGAGATTTCAGATACGGACTCAGAAGTACAATGTATGCAGCCACTGAAGTTACGACGCACTCTGCAACATCAGGATTCAAGGCCTCTGGATAAAGAGGGGAAGTACGCAGAGCTTCTGCTGGGAACTACCTTTTCTCTCCCTCGGGTGGAATATGATTCAGCTCAGGCTCCCTCAGATCCAGCGGAAGCGTTAGCGATGCATTGCTTCATGCAGGGTGAAGTCACTTGGGATCAGATTGCGAGGCTCTTGGATTTGCTGCCAGCACAAGATAAAATCCGCTGGCGTCAGGAAGAGGGCCAATTGTTCGAGTATCCCAAATCCTTCATGACAGGAGCATGGGCCAGAGGACCGCAGCATGGCATAACACGCAATGCGAGGGCATTCCCTTTAGTCAGTCGCTTGCTATCGCATATCATTCAAAGCGTTGACCCTGAATTTCACTTCAGTTCGTGCACGCTGTCAAGGAATGTTTGTGCCAAACCGCATCGTGACAGTCACAACGCCAAAGGGAGTTGGAACCTTGTGATTCCTTGCTCGAGATTTGAGGGTGGCGAGATCTGGGTTCAGCAGGACAATGGTGCATTTCTTTTACAGCAAGGGGGTCATCCGGGGCATATGTGGCCGGCAACCACTCCTACGCGTTTTAATCCGAGCAGCTGGCATGCTACATCACCGTGGACAGGAGTGAGAATTGTGCTCATCGGGTTCCACGTTAAGCATGTTGGCAAACTGCTGGATGATGACAGGAAGCTGCTGATCTCATTGGGGTTTCGGCCTGACCCTGCTCTTGACTAAGGATCGCGGATTGCTGCGTAGGGACACGTGGTGAGAAGCGCGGGCAACAAAGTATGCCAAGCAGTTTGTGACGACATTCATGGATGGCTGATGGGCGGGTCTGCGAAATCAAACCTTGTATCAGCTTGCTCATAAGGTCATGGCCATCAATCGAGAATGAGGACCGGATCTACATGATTGTATGCTCTTGGTGTGTCTCCCTTTTGGCAGGAGCTCCGGGTAAAGACGAGTCCGTGAAAGCAACGAGTTCTTTCGTGAAGTCAGCTTGCGGTAGCAATTGTACAGCACATTACACTGCTCCTGACTGCATCGGATGGGGTCGGGGACTGACGGTCCACCCATCTGCTGAGCGATATGTCTGGTGCTGTCGGCACGATGTCGCTTCATCTTCATCCGATAGCCGATGTACGCCTATGTCGTTCTTTGGCTAAATGTTTCTACGAGTTCCATTAACCGGCCTTGTGCGCTCCCCAGAGGAGCCGATGCCATAAGCATCGCCGGCTTCACACATAGGTCGCTCTTGAGCGGTTGTGCACGCAAAGCAAAAGTAGTAGCAGCAGCAGCAGGAGTAGTAATAGTAGTAGTAGTAGTAGTAGCAGGAGTAGTAGTAGTAGTAGTAGTAGTAGTAGTAGTAGTAGTAGTAGTAGTAGTAGGTAGTCGAGTAGTAGTAGTAGTAGTAGTAGTAGTAGTAGTAGTAGTAGTAGTAGTAGTAGTAGTCGCAGTGGCAGTGGCAGTGGCAGTGGCAGGAGCAGAGCAGGAGCAGAGCAGGAGCAGGAGCAGAAGCAGGAGCAGTGGTAGTGCAACAGTAGCAGTAGTATCAGCAGCAATAACGGTAGTGGTAATATTAACAACAAAAATGGCAGTATTACCAATAGTTCTAGTAACGTAGTAGTATTAATAGTCATCGGAACAAGACTGCCACAGTGATACTTCAACAACGATGATTTTCGGACCCATTTTTCAGAAACATTTCGTTCGATGAAAGCTTGAGACTCCAACTCTGGGTCCAGCAGGGAAGGTCCAGAGGATTTAGTGATTGGGGGTTTAGGGGTTTAGGGTTTAAGGTTTAGGGTTTAGGGTTTAGGGATTCTTAGGGTTCAGAGAGCAGAGAGAGCTGAGGACGTAGAGCTTTGCACGTGAAGCCTAAATGAGTTTCAAGAATACTCACCGTTGGTTAGTAGGGAATGGAGGAATAGGGTACAATTATAACTACTATTCCTACCATTCTTCCATTCCCTACTAACCAAAGGTAAGATGAGTTTCAAGAACAAATCTCAGGCCAGCCGGGTCCTCTCTGGAGTTCACCAATCAATTGACCCTAAGCCCTAAACCCTAAACCCTGAACCCTAAACCCCAAACCATGAACCCTAAACCCTAAACCCTGAACCCTAGACCCTAGACCATGAACCCTAAACCATAAACCCTAAACCGACAAGATTCTGAATGCCAGTTTTCCGAGGAATGCGTGTGACGGCTCTGGTGCCGGCTTTCTGTAGCCACATGCCGCTGGATGAGTCTCAAACCTGGGTGCCCCTTGTCAGTTCCCTCGACGACATTAATATAGGGGCCTGCTTTTGTGAGACGAAGAGACGGGTCCCCATGCCCGGGCGGGCAGAGCTGCGGTCGCATGCAGGCTTCAAAGTGCTTCCCAATCCTAAATACTGAGCCAGGTATTCGTGCGTTTTTTTTTGAAGTGTTGATTCATGGCTACAGCCATCCTAACCCGCAGCCGGCATGGCAACACCCGTCCATGGGAGATCGGGAGATTCCTCGTTGGATGCGAGGCTGTGCTCGTTGTGTTGTAGAAGACGACAGCTTTCTGTCATGGTACGAATCACTACTTACTACGTAGCACCCAGTCCCGGATGGGCTGATGTATCGTCCCAAGCCTTAGCTCTTGAAGTCACGACTGCGGTGCTGGAGAATCTCCCCATGTCCCATCATGCATGGCGCATTTTCTTAAAGGTCCGGTTCATACCCGACAGTTTGCATACCAAGCGTGGCAGTTCGCGGCTCGATCTCGCATCTGGGGAAATACCGGTCCCTGAATCATTTGGAGCTGACAGCGTCGAGAAGAGAGGTAATTGAAGTGGCTCATGTTGGGTTGTTCTCTACTGTTCCGACGCAAGAGTGGTTACTTGAGGCGAAGAATTGCAAGACCGGAAACACTATTCGACCCTTCCCCGGCACCCGAGGAAGCCTTGATCGCGTGTTTGATTGACAAGGGCTTCGACATGTTGAACTCATGACTCCATGAATGATCCCTCTCTTCAGTGAGATCGTGAATCAAGCTCAATACCTTCGCAGCTCTCCATGACAGCCTACCTCCTAGGCCCTCAGCCCCAGACCCTATATCAATCCCACACTCTCGGCAACACCTGCGCGAAAGGCCCACTCTAACCAGCAATTGCAGGGCTCACAAGGAGTCGCTAGTGCTCGAAGCCAAGCAAAGGCTTGCACGACCCCTCGTTTCGGCAACCGTCGAGTGTGTGCTCTAGTCCAGATTCGTAGAATAGCAACGTTAGTAATGATCCTTTGTTTGTTGGTTTTCTTTTTATAATGCTTCGTTGATATCAGAGGGCCTTTGCCCCAAGAACCCAAACCCTTCAGGAGATGCCTTGACGTTAGGCCCTTAGGCTCCACGACCATACCGAAAGACCCAAGCCGCGAAGCCCCCGCCGATGCCCGCCCCTGAGAGATCCCGGGCAGTTCCTCTCCATTTCATTCATCAGCTCGGTCTCTCTACACAGGGCGAGTTGCCTCGCTAAAATAGGGACTTAGTCTAATTGCCAATTCGATTTTGGGGGTTCCTCGTTATATTTGTAGTAGAGAGGAGCCAACACCATATTCCAATCATCAAGGCCCCTACGTTAGCCCAGCTTGTATCCCCAAGCTTGGATTTGGATGGTTTGTTGTCGGTGTTTGTGCTTCCCAGATCCCGGAATCGCAGCTCAAAGTTGGTAGTTCGAGGTCAAGTGTGCCCTGTTCAAAAATCTGTTCAATGGGAGGGCTGACGCTGGGTTGACACTGTAGATGCGAAGTTAACCTTTGCCTTAAACTCTAAATCATGTAACAACAACTCTGCAAGCTCTAATTCCAGGACCCTAAACCTAACCTCCAATGTACGTTGTTGGCCGTGGCGAGCAGGGTCAACAGGAGCGAATTCGCGCGGAGGGTTTGACTTCAGTGCGGGGTTTCGCAGGGATCACCAGCATCGAGAAGGCGAGCCGGACTTCTCACAGGATTTAGAGTTCAGGGTTGCTTGTTTTGTGCGGCATAGGGATTAGGGTTTAGGGTCTAGGGAGCAGAATGGGCGTGGTACATGAGGTTCGTGCCATGCAGCATCTCAGGTTGCCGCGTTGCAAGCTCAAGGGGGTTTGGGCGGTGTATCTATGAGTTTCGAAGCGGTGTAGTTGCGAGTTGCGCGAGTCCTTCCGAAGCGGCTGTGAGTGAACCCTGACGAACCAACCGTTTTGACAAAGGATGGGGCCTTTAACAGGCTCCAGCGGACAAGCCCACCCGGAACCATTCAAGAAAAGCCTTAAGCGCGAGGCAGCATATCGGATCCACCAACTTCTCGAAACCGCAAAATAGGGGCCTTGTCATTCGACTAGGGTTTTGGGGTTTGCTGTGTTTACATAGGGACTATAAGCGATATTATTGCTAGTCGTTCAGGCCACCCCAGAGTAGACCCGAACCTGTTGTTCAAACCCGGATACCCCAAAAAATCAAGCCAGGGCCGTGTCACTTTACAGTATACTCGACGAGACTTGTGTCAGCAGGGCAGTTGTGGCTTTACGAGAGGCGCACGAGAATCCGTGTTGGAAGACTAGAGCTCGGGACTAGGAGTTTCGTGTTCTTGGTTTAACGTAGTGTAGGTGCCTTAATAATTACCTATACTATTTTGGGAGTTCCTTAGTGTAAATATAGAATAATGGGCCGCAGAACCCTATTCTAATTATTAAGGCTCCTATATCATGAGCTCATGTCCCGTGACTTCGCAGCTTAGGGGGAACGCAAGTGTAGAGTTTTGGGTGGGGTCCTTGGAGGCTTTGGGATATCAAATCCTGAGCCCCGAGACCCGGAGTCAGAGATCTGAGCCTGAGCTCGATTTTTGGTCGTCTGGGTGCAAAAGCTTCCCAACTCGCATAGGTGTCAACTATCTGACTTCCTGGGATAGAGTGGCATCACTGGAGCTGTGGCGCAGTCGAGCTAATATAGCTCAGAAGTTTCTCATGGCTAACTAGGAGAACAGCAACAGGCGCAGGAAGCTGCAAAATTTTCAGTCTCTTGAGCATCAAATCGACATTGGAGCTGCAACGCCTCAAAGACAACTGTAGTAGATCTAGAAGAAGAAGTAGGGGTATCAGTAGCAGTAGAAGTAGCATGAGCAGCAGCAGCAGTAGCAGCAGCAGTAGAGTCGAGTAGCGGTAGCAGTAGAAGCAGGTAACGGCGCCTGCAATGCGCCTTGCGTTTTTGCATATAGCTTGTTGTTGCACATTGCCAAAACTCTTGAACAATACACTATTTACAGCAAAAACGCATCAAGCAAAAGGGCAGACATCCCTGAACCAGACTATATTTTTAGAGGTTTACAGTGCTAAGACCAAGGTGGCGACAGCATTTTCATGCAGACTCCAAGCGAAACTTCGTCAGGCCTCACGCTTCCTGCAGAGGCCGGCCAAGGCTTTACACGCTTGTGACAACGCGTCTTGTTCCACTCCTTGCGCAGTCTATTGGCTGTATAGGTAATTATTAAGGCCCCATATTATAGCACCCTTATTGATCCCTTATAGTACCCCTTAGGCCCTATATAAGGAATGCTATAAATACCAGTGTTTTTGGCATGGTCGCCAAAGGCATACATGCTTGTGACAACGTGTCTTGCTCCACCTCCTTGCGCAGTATGTTGTACAAACAGGCGGAAACGATACAAGTACCAGTGTTTTGGGGCATGTTGGCAATACGCATGACGCTCCTACCTCCCCCCACCCAAACAAGAAACCATAAATCCTGAAACCTGACAAGTGGCGGAAACACAGGGCACGTTACAGGCGCCGCCATCTAGAAGTAGCAGGAGCAGCAGCAGCAGCAGCAGTAGCAGCAGTAGCAGTAGCAGTGGCAGCATAGCATTGGTAGGAGCAGTACAAATACTAGGAGTGGTGGGAGTATAGGAGGCGTAGTAGGAGTAGTAGGAGTATTAGGAGTATTAGGAGTAATAGGAGTGGGAAGAGTAGTAGGAGTAATAGGAGTAGAAGTAGTAGCAACAACTGTACCACCGCAGAGGCATCAGCAGCCACAACCGCAGTACAGAATGGAATCTGGCGAATAGGAAAGCAAAACAGAGTACGATCCTCAGAGCTTGAGGCCATGGATGCACAATCGTCCTTGTCATTGACAACGGCAGCAATGGGAGAATAGCAGCAGCAGCGGTAGTATGAGTTCATAATACTAAGATACTGTTACTAGTAAAACAAGTTTATGACATTCGCAGTAGCAAAGGCAAGCCATGGCAACAGTTGCCAGACATCCGAAGCACGACCACCGGGCCGTTTGCCTGCCTTTCTTGAAGCGATGTCTGCAGATTCCAAGGCCTCCTATCGCGCTTTGAGAAAGTCAGAGAGCCTGCTTCATCTTGAAGACTTCAACTTTGCTTCATCTTGAAGACTTCGTCTTTGCTTCATCTTGAAGACTTCGTCTTCTGTTAACTCGGAAGTTTGGAAAATGATGGCAATGGCGTTCTTCCGAAACGTCGACCTAGCCCAGAATGGCGTCGGTCTTGAAATATCTCCAACCTAGGTGTTGCCGCAGTTTACTATTGGGGGGCACTTCCTTCTTTTCGCGACAGACCGCCTGCCGCTCAAAGGTTGCACCCGGCTCCGACTAGACCGGGGTCCTGGCAAGGCTTCGGTGTTCTAGGCTTGAGGCTTTTTGGGTTTTTTTGGTGGGGTTTTGGAGGGCCTTGAAACCCTAAACCCTAAACCTTGAAGCCAAAAAGACAACTACCCTCGGTCTGGGAGCAGCCGTGGTGTGGGCCTCCGCGCTTTCCAGGATGCGGGTGGGCCCGGACAACTTTAGACCCGATGCACAAACGGTTTCCGATCCCCCAAATGCCGAAACCCTACACCTTAAACACTGAATCTCCCCTTAAAAGAAAGCCTTCAAGCCTTGAACCTTGAAGGCTATTTTTTAAAGGGGAGACGTGGCCCGGGATCCATCCCAGCAGAAAGTCTGAAAGTCTTCAGGCCACAGAGTCCTGGGGAGTTCGGAGGCTTTTTCACTGCCGATGTTATGGCCGTCAGTCTCCGATGGAACTTGCAAGCTATGTAAAAGCTCGCCTACATCAGACCAACTTGTGCAACCCTCGAGATCGCTCCTTCAGCCTTCTTAGACTTAGTCTGAGGGGGTTTAGATTTCAGGGTTTCTCGATGGCTTCAAAAAATAGTTCTTCCGCGTTGGAATGCTGGCCCAGCTTCAGACTACACGCCAAGGTCCCCACAATTGCAACTCAGAGTGTATAGCGCATGCTTATAGAGTCTTGCACTTCTCTGACTTACTCCCGCTCCGAACATGTCGAACTTCAGCGGTCCAGGTCTGCGGACAGCCGGGATCGAAACACTGTAACGGAAGGAAGACAGGCTCAACGGGCAGGAAACCGAAGGCGTCAAGCCGTTCGGCGCCTAAAACCCAGAGTAGGCCTCTATTCCTTTTTGTTTTAGGGTTTAGGTTCCCTTGTAACCCCCTTTAAACCAAAAAGGGCGCCCTTTTCATTCCTAGGTTACTCTTAGGTCTAGGCCCTCTGCAGCTTGTCAAGATCACCATCGGCCACAGGCACCACGTTCGAAGGTTCAATTTAGTTTTCTCATGCAAAGCGGGGCCGACCCCTGAATGTCCTGAAGGTCATGTGATAGACACAGCGATGAAACCCAGAGCCCAGTAGCACCCTAAACCCTAAACCCTAAACCCTAAAACCCTAAACCCTAATCTCACCCATGGAGTCTGCTGCTTTCAACCTTGTGCCGAGACCCGCCGAAGAGTCCTGAACGATTAGTCTATCTCAGACCCGAATTCACCTTCAGTGCTGCGATATTCCCAGGAAAGCTCCAGAAATCAAGGAACCGAAACCCGAAAATAGAAAAGCCCCCAAACCCAAGAACCCTAAAGTCCTAACCCTCAAAATTCCAAATCCTTCTTCCCAGAATATAGGGGTCTTACTTATTACCTACACTATTTTTGGGGGTTCTTTATTATGGTTACAGTGTAATATACCTCCAGGACCCCATGCTAATTATTTAGGCCCCTATACGACACCCTTATAGATCCCTTTAAAGGAGCCCTACTCTACTTATTATGGCCCCCTATATGGAAGTTTCCGAAAATTGGGGACCCTAAAGTAGTACCCTAAATAGTAGGACCCTTATTATAAGGTCCCCCAAAATAACCTACCCCTAATTTTCGGAAACTCCCATATCACCCCCTCCAACTCCCCGAAGGGAGGAGATCGCAGGGCTCAGGCACCGGCCCCTATAAGACCAAAAGGCCATCTCCATCGGCCAGTTAGGCCACAGGAGACCTCACATTTAAGAAAAAGGCATCCGGCAGTTTTGGGGGTCATGGGGGGTTAAAGTTTATGCCTTGGGGTTGAGGGTGTTGAAGTTCTGGGCTTAGTGAAGGATTTCGGTCTTGTGTGCTGCATGTTTACCTACATGTATCAGCTGGCGTGACTTCGACGGTTTGCAAGCAAGGTGTATCCGTAGTACATTCAAGTCATGGGGTGATGGCTGAGGGCAGCGGCAGAGGGATGCCCAAGTTGCCAAGATGTGGTAGTTGGAGCATCATGACTATGCCACACGGACACTGCGGTACAGCTGTTTCTGAGGCCCTGAAGCCAACCAAATATCTATTCGCAAGACTGCCCAAGTCCTCCCCCTAAACCCTAAGCCCCTAAAGCACTTAATCCGCCCAAGGCCACCCCCTCCACCGCCCTCTGCGCCTCGAGCGCCTCCGTTGCCTCCGCCTCCGCCACCAGCGGAGCTGGCAGCACTGCCGGACATGCCTGGGCCCAGGGAGCTGCGGATAGGGTTGAGGGTTTGGGTATCGGGTTTCGGGTTTAAGAGTAAGGGTGTTAGGTTTGGGGTTTAGGGTTGAAGGGGTTTAAGGTTTCGGGTTCTGCATGGCTAGCTTGCTGCATCAATTTTCCGAGACTTCCTGCTTAGAACCTCATTCAACCTGCGGGGGTTTATGTGTAATACATCGGCTCGACTGTAGACCGTGCATTGACTTCTTGTCATGCAGGACTTGGTCTGATCCACCGCAGGACGAAATCAAATGTCACCCAAGCTTCAGTCTCTCACGTGTACGGTTTAGGGTTTGACCTAGTGACTTAGTGGTGGAGTAGGTAACATATAACCTTTTCGGGGTACGAATCCTTTTCGAATCCCAAAAGTTACCCTCAGTTCCCCCAGGACACTGGAGAAACCCTAAAGCCGGCTCAAGATGCTGAACGTCAAGCAGAGCGAGGGTTTAGGGCAAAGGGCCCTAAACGTCAGTCCAAAGAGAGACTGCTTTCCCCTGAAGAGCCCTTGTGACACTCTCCACATGAGCGTGGCGCGAGTGCCGGATACGGATAGCGATGACGACCAGAACAGCCCCAAGGTTCCGAGGCGTTCCAGAAGTGGCGGCAGGGGCCGAGGCGATTCAGTGACGCTGTCTGACTTGCAGAAGCTCCTCGAGAGTCAGGCGGAGACAATCCGGCTGAATCAGGCGGCAGAGATCCGGGGGGCGGTCTCTGAGCTTAAAGCAGCCACGGCTAAGGAGATCAAGGGGATCCGGGAGGAAGTTGGGCGCCATGCCGATTACATCTCACAGCTTCGAGATCAGGGGGAGAAAATGGAGGCCAGGCTGGCGGCCCTTGAGGGAGCGCACCGTGACGGGAGTACGGCATATCCGAGCTCGGGGGGTGACACACATCAGAAAAACCTGGTGATTCTTGGGGGATGGGATGCAGAGACGCATAGAGACGACCTTCTCCCGGAGCTCAAGGAAATGCTGGCAAAGATCGGTGTGGCTCAGGACTTCCAGGATGTTTTCACTACTGGCCCTCGGCGAGGCCATGCCATGGGGATTGTCCGATGGGAACAGCACTTGTCGGAGCAGGATCTGAAGAAAAAGATGATCCGTATCGTCCAGGAGATCCGCGCGGCCTCTATGTCTGGACCCCACATGCCTGCGGGCAAGGCCTTATGGGCAGCTATATCTAAAACCAAAGCAGAACGTCTGCGAGCGGGCCATGCTGGAAAAACCAAGAGGTTGATCTTGGAGTGCTCCCCCGGGGAAAAGAACTACATCGATGTGGAGTGGGGGGCAGGGAGCCTTTGGTTAAGATCCACGATGGTTGCTAGTGCTACACGGATGGCACACAAGACGGAGGTGAAGCCAGGGCGAGGGCCCGGATTCTGGGTCGATGTTGCTCAGATTGCCCGACTCCTTGGAGCGTCCGCGGATGGCTTGGCAGAGCGGTGGGACTCCTTGATCGCAGAGTGACATGAGGAGGGGCTTGAGTACGAATTAGAGTTGGAACATATGCAAGCAGAGGGCGGGGATAGGCCGCGGCAACAAGCTCGTGGACCGAGGCGGAAAGCTGTAAGAAACCCCCTGTATAGTAGCCCCTCTGCTGCCTTGAGTGGTCGCAATGATGGTGGTCCAGAGGTGTGCCCTGAAAGGGCCCTCCCTGTTGATAGCCAGCAAGCACTTCGTTTCTTCAGTTGGAACATCGGTGGCAAGGCTGTTGAAGCAGCGATTGCTGCCATTGTCAATTCGCACAGTGATGTTGGAAAGGCGATTTTCGCTTTGCAAGAGCTTCCACGAGTTGAACCAGGGTGGCAGACTAAGATGGTGTCCGAGTACCAGGTGATCCAGTTTCGTGGCGAGGATCAGTGGAGAGGTAACGGGATCTGCTTCCAGCCGCAGGAGTTTGCCTGTGTCCGGAGAAAAGCCAATGAATTGGGTGTCTGGGCGAGACTCCGGCACCTTGTAACCGGGAAGGAGATGTGGGTGTGTTCGGCACGGTTGAGCACAGGAGTTACGGATGACGTCACGGCGGAAGAGTGTCAACGACTACTCAAGCTGAGACCGCCTACGTGCCTGTCGTCTGTTGTTCTTGCTGATTTTAACACCCAATTGAAGTGGACAAGAGCGGCGGGTCAATTCGGACAACCCCTTCCTTCTTCGGGACGAGCCGATTTCCTCTTCGCCGAGCTGGAAAAAGAAGGATATGGATTGAGGGCGCCTCTCCCGGAGCAGTGGGACATGCCCACAAGCAGGCCTCGACGAAGGGGGGCCACAGGACGCCAGATTGATGGAGTGGCGACCAAAGGCACCCGGAGGCCGGAGGTGATCATCATTGAAGGATCCTTTAAGCAGATTGCGGGCGATCATGATCGGCTGGAGGTTCGCCTGCCAGTGGTAGCTAATCATGTTCCAGTGCAGGCCCTTGATACCAGACCCAGGGCAGCGGCAGGTCCAATCCCCTCCCAACCAGGCCTCAATCAAAACAGACTGGAGACCCTTGCAGCCCAGTATACCAAACCCACCGAGGGCTGAGATATCGCGATCCGAGAGTGGTCAAATTAGCCTTCAGGGAAGCGCGTAGGGTGGATACAGAAGAAGCGTGGAAAAGGGCCCAGTTGGCCAGGAAGCGGGCCCGGGATGAGTGGCACCAAGCCAAGATCCTAAGAGCCAGTCAAGGGGGATGGCAGGACATGCGAGAGCTGAATGTGCAGCAGGGGTCGGAGTGGGCTGTCTACCTAACTGAAGAGGCCTATGAGCAGAAGCAAGACCCCTTATCGTGGACTTCCAAGCACTTCGAAAAGCTCTTTCGGGAGGCGACGACCCTGACCGAGGTTCGTTGGCAAGGGGATGAAGTAGATGGCATGCCTTTCACGCTGGAAGAGCTCAGGGCAGTTCTCACCAAAGGGAAGAATAGGAAGGCAGTTGGAGTAGATGGCACGTCCTATGAGCTCCTGAAGGAGATGTGCAAGGACTCCGTGACCGAACAGTCCTTCCTTTTGTGGTTGGAGTCTGTACGAATGGGGGCTCCCATCCCTGATGCGTGGATGACGACCATTATCACCTTGCTTCCAAAACAGCCTAAACCAAAATCTCCGGGAGACCTGCGTCCCATTAGCTTGAGCTCTGCTGTCGGTAAAGTTTTTGGAGGCCTTCTCTTGGGAAGAACGAGAGCTGTTCTGGCACCGTTAGGGCCTGAGCAGTGTGCAATAGGAGGTCGGCAGACAGCCGACTACTTGTTCACTGCCTTCCGTACCTTCTCCTTGGAGTCTGAGTGGAGATTTGGGTTGCATTGGTTGAAGATAGACATCAATAAGGCGCATGATTCGATCCATCGGGACAAGATCCTCGAGTACTTGCAGAAGCATCTCCCACGGCATATGTTTCGGGAGTTCGAGGCATGGAGACGCCTCCTAGGACCGGGCAAAGGCATCCTCCGTACTCCGTGGGGGAACAGGATGCTGGAGCAGACTCGAGGAATACGCCAGGGCTCAGTTGAATCACCCTTTATCTTTGCCATAGCGATGCAGTGTGCCTTGCATTTGGCACAACAGCAGGAAGCATGGCCGAAGGTAATGAAAGGGGTGCCTGACATGCCACTGTCCTCCTTGTTGTTTATGGATGACAGCATCTTGTGGGATTCGTGTAGAGATGACCTTTTGACCAAGTTTCGACTATTCCGTGAATCTCTGGAAAAATGGGGTCTGACGGTGAACCCGCGCAAGACCACCCTGTATAGCAGTCCGTACGCGACTGAAACAGGGGACATCAACTTTGGAGATGTTGTGGTGCAGCCCAGCCAGGCCTTGGAAGTAATGGGGATCCAGTTGAAGGTCCCGATGAAGCCCTCGGCAATCATGGATACAGGGATGTCTAAGGCGCGCAAGAAGTTCTTCGCCTCGAAGCATGTGCTGGAGAGTAGAAGCCCGCTGAAGAAGCGGTTGAAGGTCTTCCAGGCCACGGTTGGAGGTGCAGCCTTGTGGTATGCCTCTGCTGCCACCCCAACGGTGCAAGCCATGGGTGCACTGAATACTATGCAACTTGAGTTGGTAGCCCGCATGTCTGGCCTGAAACGCAAAACGGAAGAACCATGGTTGGAGTTCAGACAGCGTAGTATGAGAGCGGCCAGACAAATCCTCAATAATTGCGGAGCAGAGCGTTGGAGCACCCTGTGGCTGAAAAGACATTGGCAGTACCGAGGCCATGTCACAAGAGCAGCACAGAGGGACAGTCCGCCTGCTAGTGCATATATTGATGGTTTTAGGACCCTGAAGTGGTGGCGAGAAAAGCAGAAGTGGAAAGATGGCACCAAGCATCCCACGTGGTTCTTTCCCCATTTGACCAATGAGGAGACCCGCCTAAACCGAGCGGCGGGATGTGATGATTGGCGCCTTCTTGCGGTTCAACCAGCAGAGTGGAAACTCCGAGAGCCCAAGTGGGTTGAGATGAATGACGTGGCGTGGTGCTCAGGGCGCCAGTGCATTGCCATCGACGGCAGTTTAGTTTGGAAGGGGGCCAGGAGCCTTGTGAGACCACCGTGGCTGGTGGTTGATCCGCCCCAGGCCATCTCCCATTCCCCGCCGCGTGCCCTCAATGCGCCCCGAACCATCAGACTACCCCAACAATGGTATTGTGAAGTGATATATCCTTTGTTTTCGACACCAGCGGTCTTCGGAAGTATCAGTGATTGATCCTCATCTACATAGATTTTGAGACTCACGTGTGTGCTGTGACGAACCAGTGAATGCCTTTCTTTTTCAGGAGCCTAGTCGAAACTCGCTTGCAAACTGCAGCCCTTTTATGGACTACCTGCAGTCAGGCCACGTGTAAGCCCTGAGCCTCTTGCAGCCGCATGAAGTGCCTTGTTCTGCGGCTGCTTCAATTCGAGTTGCTCTACGCCGTGGCACGTGCTTCCCCCGGACCGCACGATCAACCACAATGTCACGAAGCACGGCGGGAGCACATGCACCAGGACGACCCCGATGTGGCGATCCTGTGCACCGAGAAGACGGTAGGACCGGCGATGGGGGGCCGTGAACATCCGAGTGCTGACACCCCGGGAACCAGCAGTCGAGACGAAGGGCCCCTGACAGATCACGAATATCACAAGATGAGCCTCCACTGGAACTCCGTGAAGGAAAAAACGCCCTTGAAGAAGACAGACATGAGTGGAAGTGGAGGCCCTCAAATGGCTGGAGTCAGTCCACGGGGAATGATCTCCTTGGGGCGAGAGTGTGCAGGGCATGATCCACCCGAAGATTGCCAAGCTCGGCGGGAGCACGCCCTCCAGACCGACCACGATGTGATGATCCGGCCCGAGGAGAACGACGTGTCGCTGACCTGGAGTAAAGGAGTCTGGAGTGAGGGACACCGAGACAAACCAACAACCCAGTTCCGGAAACAGGCACATGCAGTATGCCAACGAGATGATTCGCCGCAAGGAGGAGCCGGTCGGCGGAAGCACCAGCCCCGGGACTCACTCGATGTGACGATTCTGCCCAAGAACGAGTATATGAAGCTGGACTCTGAGATCGCTAGTTTTGCTCAGGCTAGCCTCCTGGTAGTGCCAGCTGTCCTCTCGAGTGGCGCTGCTGTGGATGTGGATCCCTTCCAGGAGGGATGGGAGCCGATTTGGTTCATCATGTTGGTGGATGAAGGTTTTGAGCTGCAACGTGGTGGCTACTCCACAGACCAAGTCCTCAAGGAGCTCCACAAGATCCTCCGCCAGAAACAGGATGAACGGTTCCAACTGGATGTCCAAGGATGGGTGACTGGTCTGGCTAGACTGTGGCATGAGGGGAACCAAGCGGGACGACGAATCCGATGGGGAGTAGATGGACAAACCCCCGTTCGTGACCTGGCCATCACCATCGCCGAGCAATTCCGCAACAAATGGCTACGGGAATTGTGTCCGGAGGCAATGATCAATCGAGCTTGCGAGCAAGCTCGAGTCCACCAAGGCTTCCCGGACCCATCGTGCAGTGTTGAGGCCCTCCATAGAGAATGGATGGAAGGTCGTGACAGAGCCTTGTCGAGATCGCGGACACCTCAAAGACAACACCCAGCAGCACGAAGACCAGCTCCCCATGGCCCCGGCTGTGAACCCGATGCATCAATGCTGCTGGACGAGGACCGCGAATGTCCAGACATGGAGCTGGTGGTGCAGAGGAGGCAAAGGTTGGCGGAACAGGTGGAACCTCCCAGAGGTTCTGCCAGAGGCCCGAGACAAGAGCAGCGCGGAGACGGAGATGCCCCAGATGGAGATGAAAGTGCCTTTGTAGTGAAAAAGTGGCTTCTCAAGCGAAAGGACGGCAAGTATCTAAGAAACTTGGTGGACAACCCGGCAGCGTGGAGGTCGGGGCCTGGCGTGGTGGTTACCACGTCAACAAGAAGCCTCCTCAGCAGGCGGGGACAGACCTCGTCGACCAGAGGGTCTGCTTCAAGGCCGAGATGTGAAGAAGGTCCTAGCACGGCTCCAGCAGTGACTGAAGATGCGGAAGGAAGACCGGTCAATGAAGAGATGGACCCCCTGGATGCTCAGTTCCACTGGAGGACCATCTTAGGATGGGATTCCGATGATGACTTCGAAGATGCGGAGCCAACAAGATGGCCTGGTTTTGTGAATGACCCGGTTTGGTCCAACGTGTACGAGAACCTCATGGACATGCCGGTGTCACAGGTGCAAATGATGGCGTCCCAACTCCCGGAGACCATGCGCTTGGTACAGCAGGACCTCTGGGCCATCTTGCAACAAGTCGGCTTGGATCGGGGCGTCCACCTTCCTGGTGAACCCAGCGGTTCGAGCACGGACGCCGCACCGACCCCTACAACAAGCACGCGGGGAAATGATCCTGACATGGTTACTGTCGAAGTGGAGGAAGATGTGGAGGTCGTAGAGGAGATCTCACCCCTAGAAGGCCGAGAGTGCGCAGCAGCGACCGAAGGTGATGAACCGGCGAGTGAAGCACCCTGGGAGGATGAGCAAGAAGAGGTGGGACTGATGCAGACCCACATGCAAAGCTGTGAAGACACTGAAGGTACTGAGGGTGGCAAAGCATGGAAGCGACATGAACAAGACCTCCTGCGCTTACGTGATCAACTTGAGACCGTGTGGTACGAAGGGATGGAGGTTCGGCACCTGGTAGCCAGCGTCGCCGACAACATGGACAGCACCTATGACAGGGAAGACAGAGAGGTCTATATAGATCTGCTACGACAGGTGACCATTGTGATCCCATGGCGACCGGAAGCCTGCTGCCAAAATGGATTGCCGCTGGGACTCTCTCAGCTCAGATGGACGGAGCAAACTGCCCGAATCTTGCACGGCATGACGGTGATGTCCCGAGCAAGTGCAGATGTGACGAGCATGATGCAGCGAACTTTGACTGGTTTGCTGTCGTCGCCCCGGAAAATTGACCTCACCGTGGCGCAAATGTTGAATGATGACCTGGCCAGGATGCCAGAAGACGAAGCTACGACATTGTCCATGAAGCTGCACCGTGCGGTTAGTCCCTACCAGTCCGCGGTCACTACTTGGGGAGACATTGAGGCAGTGCTCGCCGCCCATACAGGAAGGAAAGGGGCCATCCATTGTGGCAGCCGCCTAGTGGAACAAGAACAATGGGTCAGCCGATGGTTTGACCGCTTAGTCCGAGCGAACCCCGATGCCATGGCCCACCAGACCGAGCGGGCGACGTCTTCCCACCAAGCAGCACAAGTAGTCATGATGCCGGAGGGTGAGCCGCTGGAGGATCAAGAAGAACGGCTCCTTGCCACCCAGCGCGAAGCGGACGAAGAGCTCTTTGAGTGGCATCAAAAAGAGATGGCAAAAGAAGCGCAACTAAGAGATAGAGCGGCAATCCAGGCGAGGCTTGGATGGAGTGAACGACCGCCTTCCAAAAGAGTTCGCGTTAGCATGGAAGTCACCACCAAAGCGGGGAGCAGATACTCCGAAATTGAGATAAACGAGGGCGATGCAGTGAATGTCAAGCTCGAGATCAAGATGGTGGACCACGGCATGGAGATCTTACAGGGTGGCAAGAGAATGGAGGCCAGGTCAGCCAGTGCAGCGCTGGCAAAGGAAGAAGAAAGACTGGCCAGAGGAGGTGAGCCAGCTCCGCCGCCGTAACAGGAGAGAGCGGTGGCCTACTCGACCAACAACCCGGAGGTCAGACCATGGTACGATGCATGGCGCGAAGGCCGGATAGACTTCAAACAGTTGGTGGCTAATACCAACGAGGAGTTGGCGGGCTTCATTGTGGAGGCGGCAGAGATCGCAGATATGGATGTGGACACTGCACCGGATATATCGACACATCACCGCGAAGCTTGGCAGAGGGGCCAGCCTGCCGAAGAACTGGTGGCTTTGAAGGCATGCCAGCTGGACTACAAAAGATGGAAGGAAGGTGATTTGTACAATGCCGAGGTGATCGATAAATGGGGCGGTGATGTTTTCCGGACCTTCGAAGCCTGGAACATGGATGGAGGCCAGGGGCAAGAAGAGCATAATGATGAACACGCCAAGCCGCCACCAACGATGCCGGATGAAGCGGAGACTATCCCGTACAGCGGAAGTGAGAGAGGCGACAACGACGGGCGTAGAAGAGTAGAGCATAGGCGTAGAGGCCGAATGCGAGTTGGCACATCTAGCGAGGCGAGCTAAGTTGAGGCTGAGGGCCCCGTCTGTACTTTGTGATATGTGTTGTGTATTAGTTCTGCGGCTTATGGCTCTTGCATGGATGTTCCAGGGACTCCAGCTGCGCTGTTGAGAATCTTCCAGCTCAAGCAGCAAATGTGCCAGACGGGATCAGATTTTTGTTGGGAGGCGTTAGTTCTTTGTTGGGGTTATCCCTGATCGGAGAGTTCATAGGACCGAAAGTCTGGCAATTCACAGGCCGGAACTGAATCTGGCAGTGTGGGATGCAAGCAAGTGTTGAGCTGGCTCCACTTACCCGCTTAGGCAGTGACGCAGGACAGAGTTCTTTGTTTTGATACTGGTCGTCCTCTTACGTTTGTCGGGTATCCCATTGGACTATATCTGGGGTTTGTTATGCTCATCCATCTGTCTTGCTGAACATGCTTGGGCAGTGCCACACAAATGTTTGGGTCCTGGGCCTCACTACTGATTTATTTGGTTTGGTTTGTTTGGATGGCTAAGATGTAGTTGTTGTTACGAGTGTGGCATCAACTCGGGATTCTGGGAGGCTTACGTTGGATCCGCCGGTTAGGGGTCATTTAGTGGTGTAGGTGGTGAATCCCCATTGAAGTGAGCCTCCCGCCCCAGACCCTCCGCCAACATGGTGTTCCTACTAACCTTCGGTGCAGTCGGAAAAGAGGGGTTAAAAAAAAAAAAACCTAACCTTTACCATACCGGAGAAACCCTGAAGCCCACACCCTAAACCAAAACCCCAAACCCTAAGCCGCGGAACCCAAAACCCCAAACCGGGTAAGTTAGGGACGCTCCAAATCGGGCCATAACTCTTTGTGGCTCAGCACCCAACTCCAGGAGCCTAATCCCTACTTGCTGAAACGCCCACCCCAAAATCTTCACACGCTTAACCCTCAGACCCTGAATTCTAAGCCAGCCCTTAAACCACCCTTAAAGCCCCTAAGCAGCAGAAAAGACAAAAAAGAATGCGCCTAATGATACTGTATACCCTAAACCCTAAACCCCAAATCCCTAAATGGGCTTGCGTAGGTCGAACCTTCGTGCAGGCGCAAAAGAGCCCTCAAAGAAAAGCAAATCCGTGGACATTGGAGAAAGAGCTACCGCATCTAAAACGAAACCCCAAATCCGGAATCCCCAACCCGACGGCCTGCGACCTCCTAGCTCGGGCTTGCTTGAAAGCCTCTGCCCCCTGAGGCCTGATGTGAAGCCGGAGGCAAGGATTCTCTCTACTGGGCATGAGACCAATGAGACCTAAAGAGCCCAACACTCCGCAACTAGGGAATACACCTTAAACTCAACTACAAGGTTCTTCGAGATTTTGTGGGGTCTTTGTAATAGGAATATGTCTTAACTACTACAGGAGGCTTGATCTTGCGAATTTGAGGCATCTTCCGTGATCAAGGAGTATTGGGCTCTTTGGGGACGGGCCGTGAAGAGTTTGGCTTGGGACAGGGTCCGCTAAGCCTCGGGCGCAAGGTTTAGCGTTTAGGGTTGCTAGGGTTTAGGGTGCAGGGTTTCGGGTTTAGGGTTTAGCGTCTACTGGCCGCAAGGTTTATAGGGAACCCTAAAGCGTAGACCCAAAAACCTCAAGACCCTTAAGCCAAAACCCTAACCCCTAAACTCTTAAAGCCCCGACCCCCTAAACCTTATCCCTTAAGCCCTGAACGGCGTAAGCCCTACACCATGAACCTTAAACCCGGAGCCCTGATGATTTGGGATGAAGAGTTTCAGGGTTAAGATGCATCGGGATGATGATCCGACCAAGGCCCGAATGGGTTTGGGGTTTTGGGTTTAGGCTTTAGGGGTTAGGGTTTAGGGTTTACGGATTTAGGGTTCGCCTTGGATGTCTGCGACTCTGCCCAGCTTCGGTAAGGATAGGCCCGAGAGCCCATGATCCGAACCCTTTTGAGGCATTTAGGGCTACGGTGAAGGTTGCTGTAAGGGTTACTGTGAGGATTACTACAAAGGTTTCTACAAAGTTAGAGGGCTTAGGTTTGAGGACCGACGACAGGTGACGGAATGGTTTCTGGGTGTAAGAGCTCATAGACTCATTACAATCCGGTTCAGGCTACTTACAATCCAGTCTAAACTCTCCTTCTGACCCAATCATATATCGACATAGTATCTGGGTACAACTCCGCACTACGACCCAGTTGTGGCTCTACTTATATGCCAAAAAGCTTCAGAGAGAACGCAAATACAAATTCCGAACTATTGCCATGTCGGTTATACTTGACTGATAGAAGCACCCCGAACCTCCCAGCACAAACCCTTTAACCGTACACGCTAAAACCCCAAACCCTTAAACCCTCAACCCTAACCGCCAAACCCTGAGCCCTTAAATCCGAAAGGATCTGCCAACTTTGGGCCCATCCCTCAGCATGCCACGACGGACGTTTGGGAGCACTTGCAAGTTTCGTGTTTTCCCTGGGTCAGGGCTCTGGTGTTGCAGGGTTCATGGTGCAATATGAGACCCGGAACCATCATCAACATCTCTTAATAGTCCCCATATGCTCGTACTGTAATGTACGCCAGCAACGATTTGTGACGATTAAGGCCGATGTGTTGCGGCTTTTTGGTTTTGTTGTCATGGTTTCAGGGCTCTGCAATTCTTTTGGCATCATCGTCCTGAAGCCTGCATCTCTACTTACGCTAAGACTGCACTTCAGCGAAGCTTGAAGCTTCGAGCCACAGCACAGCCATAGTATTTGAGGGGTTCGTCATTTCAAGCAACCGTATAATCGGCCCCAAAATCCTGTTCTAGTTATTAAGGCCCCTATAGTAAGGCCCACCTCCAACGACTCCGCCACCTCCTTTGGCCCCATGTCAGCTGGAGCAGGCGGGTTCGGCTTTCCGTCGGTGTCCGTATGATGATAGCATAGAGCACTTTCGCCAGTGCCAGTGACATCAGAGAAAGAAAAGTGGATAACACAAGAACAGACAAGTAAACGCATATGCCTGTTCAGACGTAGTTTTCCTATCAGCAACAAATGCACACCTGATCGCATTTACCTTGTTGGGTACTCAGAAAGGTACAGGGTTTCCGAACAGATAAGATCGGGCCCATAGACTTCACTCTCAGTGGTGGAATCTCCGAAGCCTGAAGCCTGCCGCGCAGACGATGACGGGGTCCGTCATGCTTCACCTGCCCTGCAACCTCACGGAGGCGCCAAAGTCTCTACAGCCGGTGGCTGCCTGGTCACAGATTAGATCTGTTGGAATCTTGTTTTTTTTCCTCAACCGTCTTTCAACCCTCGAAGGCTCACGCGTGCTGCTACTCTGAAATACGAAGATTGAAGCCTTCTGAACCTCTCAGTGCTGTATGGAGCCGAGGTTGATCCCATGCAGATCCCACAGGGACCGCCTTTTGGTGTCCCGAGCCTTCCATCCATGCCAAGTGTTGGTAGCATGATGCCCGGAGGAACCGGGATGCCAAACATGGCTGGGATGCCTGGCGCGCAGCCCGGTGCCATGCCAGGTGCAATGCCGACAATGCCCGGCGCCATGCCGGCCATGCCCGGCACAATCCCCGGTGCCATGCCTGGTGCCATGCCAGGTGCCATGCCGGGTGCTATGCCGGCAATGCCCGGTGCGATGCCCGGCGCGATGCCCGGTGCCATGCCCGGCATGCGGGGTGGTGTGCCCGGCGCCGTGCCTGCTGCCATGCCGGGCGCCGTGCCTGGTGCCCCAGCAGCTCCAGCGGCCCCAGCAGCAGTCGGCATCTCAGCGACTGCTGCGACAGCACAACAGCGTGCTGTGGTGTTTGTTTCGCTAGCATGTTGTCGCCGGTGCTGTAGTCGTCGCCCGCCTTGTGAATCACCTAGAAGAATGTGGGAGTTTCCGAAAATAGGAGACCCGAATATAGTACCCTGAATAGTAGGATCCTTAGTATAAGGACCCCAAAATAAGGTACCCCCTAATTTTCGCAAACTCCCATGTTAGTTTGAGCCGGGGGCATGCGCCGAGATGTCAGTGTTCCTCCTGAGGCCCTGCTTGCCTCAAAGACCAGCGAGCAGGCACACGAGAGCCAATACGGTTGATGATGTGAATCCTGCCTGACCCATAATAAGGAATATACCATAATTCCCAGATTTTGGGGTCCTTAAGGTAATGCAGGATTTATATCATCAACAGTAGTAGCGCAGGTTGCAGACACTGTGCAAATGCCGTTGACGATCTTGTCGACTTATTCCGTAGAAAGTTTGAGAAGTACGAGTATTGAGGAGTCAGTCGCATCTCAGAAGAAAGCATGGACAGTTTCAATAGTTGTTGTCGGCTGCAGCAGATGAAAGACAGAATTCAGATAGAGTCTGAGTCTCGTCCAGCATGTCCAGAATTGGAACCCGGTTTTGCCCCTGACAGCGATAATATGTTTTTGGCCTGCCGCCGAACCTGGCAGACCATGATATCAGATTCACTTCGCACACCGCTAGCACGCGCCTGCTTCTCGCCAGGTCGGTGACAGCACCGAGGTGAAATCCAGGCCCTCGGCGGGATGAGAAATCGTTCTTGCGCGGCTTCTGCGATGAATATAGAAACCAAACCAGCAACATTATTAGTCCCTAAGCTTCGTTAAAACAGTTATACTGCAAAGGAGCTCCAGAACCCTCTAAAGACTGTCAAAGCCCCTACTTCTAAACCCCAAACCCCTAAACCCGTAAACCCTAAACCCTTACCCCAAACCCTAACCCCTCAACCCTAAACCCCTAAACCCTGAACCCCTAAACCCCTAAACCTCTAAACCCTAAACCCTACATTAGACCAGACGTCTACGAATCTCCAGGAACCTTCGAGCTGGTGGGGCGGCCTTGGGGCAGCAAGCGGAGGAGCGGGAAAAGAGCAGTCCTTGCCGTAGTACTTACCTTTGGTTAGTAGGGAATGAAAGGGGCCTTATAAAGGGGCCTATAAGGGTTACAAAAGGCGATTTATAAGGGTACTATATTATAGGGGCCTTACTCCTATCTATAGCTTACCTTTGCTTAGTAGGGAATGCAGGACGTATAACTACTAGTACTACCATTCTTCCGTTCCCGACTAACCAAAGGCAAGAGTATACTATCGTCACTATATAGTCTATTGTAGCATATCATGGTATACTACAGCCTATGACAGCATATCAGAGTATATCATAGTGAATATTGTAGTACTTATAGCATATGCTAGTAGACTGTGGATTCGGGAATGCAAGCGGGAGCTTGTCAGGTATTAGTACCTGGCAAAAGTAGTCGAAATTCGTCGTAGTGGCAGCAACCGTAGAGAGCAAGAACCCGCGAGCAGGCAAGCCATGCAGAGATGACGTGCGATTGCGAGGCCATCTGCTTGGGTTCGAAGATTTGAGCTTCGGAGTGGAGCTTTGCCATGTGTGTGAGCTCATGGCAGTTGCTGGCATCGTAATCATTGGTAGTCATGCTCGTTAACGGATGCTTGTTGGCACCTAGCAGTAAGCCTCGACCTGAATGGCAGAAGTAGCAGCAAAATGAGCTGCAGCAGAAGCAGCAGAAGCAGAAAGACACAGCCTGACACAGCGATCGTCAGAGCAGCCAGAATAGAATGCTCGAGCTACAGCTACAGCAGAAGCTTCAACAGCAACAGCAGCGGCAACAAGAGCAGTACCGGCAACAAAAGCTCATCTAGCAGCAGTAGCAGCAGGAGGAGCATGGCGGGCACAGCAATACCAACGTGAGTAGTAGTAAAAACACGTTCATGCCAGTGTGGGTGTTAGTTTTTCGTTCGACCATGACAGCGCTACGAATCAGGGCCAAAGGTTGCGAGCACGAAGGTGGGCGAGCAAAAGAACTTGGGTTTAAGGTCGTCATATTCCAAAATTGTAGTTCAGCACTCGCCGCTACATGATTGCTGAAACTATCAATTCACACCCGCAGGTCTCCAACCCAGGGTCCTCGATTTGTTTTGCCCCCCTGCTGTTCACGAAAGCTGATGCTTGCAATGTGTCAGTGCAGTGCTGTACTGACCATGGTCCTGACAGGACTGAGACCTGCACGGGGCTGACAGAGACTCCGTCGCGTGAAACGCTGCAAAAGCGAGTCAAAATGGGCGGAGCGGGGTCGTGGCTTTGGGTCGGTTTCCGTCCGTACAACCCAACATGCTCGAGGACTGGATACGCTTGTCCAGAGTCCAGGCGTGTGTCCTCCGGAATGGAAGAGAGGGAGAAAACTCTCGAGGTCGGAGGTCGAGTTTGTTTAGTTTGAATATTGGGTTTAGTAAGGATGCCTGAGTAACACGTGACAGCGTACTCAAAAAGAAACGTAAGCATACAAAACAAAAAACAATGACGACATGGTAAAATAAACTTTCAAACACCGCCTGCAGCAGTTCGCACAGACTACGGGCCGCGACCGTATCATGGTTCTCCATCATGCAGACAGCGTGTCGCGCACTCACCACCTTCGGGTCTCATTTGACTCTTTGCCATGAATTGGGCATAAAAGCATCAGGAAGGCGGCACATCATGTTCCCATATTGAAGTGCGCCAGGTATTTAGCAAGTAGTTTGAGAGCAGCTTGGTCGTGGTGAGAGTGGCTTGACTTGACGGTTTGCTAGTCGCTGAAAGGGGTGATGTCCTATAATGGCTGACTTCCGACGTTTGCAACTTGATAATTCTGTTTTTTCTATTCCTTCAGCTGCCAGTTGATCAGCGGACCGATGTGTAGCAGAAACAGGAGTTGTCTGGTGAGTCTAGTGGGTTCAAAACCTGGTAAATTCAACTTACTTGGAGATGACATCTTACAAGTTTCAAGTTTTCGTTGCGAACGAAGATGACAAGCTTCCACATCTGTTAACAAATATGTTTGTTGTCTTGTGTTCTGCCGACTAGTACGGCTAACTCCGTTGTTGCAGCTTCTGTATTGGTTTGAAGCTTGATGTGTTTTCTTGTGTTTGGTGGCTTTGGAGAGGTGATGATTAAACTGTTGAAATGCAGGTGATCAATCTTGCACTGTGCGTCTCTCATTCAACTGCTTGTGAGCTTTGCAAACGTGTTCGCCTAGATGACTTTGCTTTTTCATATTGGTTTGGTTAATATAGGGGCTTAAACAATTAGCCATACTATTTTGTTATTGTAATTATGGTATCATAAATGGGCCCCAAAACCCCATTCGAATTCTTAAGGCCCCTACAGTACAGGTGGAACCTCAAGTTCCCACGTGCGAGTTGCGAGGTGGGCCAAAGTCACATCGGACGAGTCATAGACGATGAATCTCAGCGTGATGAATTTGGGAAAGCCCAAATTGACTGTCTTCAGCTCGTTTCCAGATCTCGGCATATGCCAAACTTTGTCACATCCCAGGTGTTTCTACAAACATGATGATGGAACACATGTTGGATACTTGTACTTAGTTGTCCTGGACCCATTCTGTTTGGGTTATTGTTTGGGTTATTGGGGAAGTAGGGGTTCATGGATGAAGATCAGACATGGGGTAATAATTTCGAATTTCGACGCCGAGGCATACCGTTATGTACTATAAATCGCATCTGACGGATTTTCATGTTCAGGGCGCCAACTCGCGCCATGGAATCTCGTTCCAGCGGTGACAGCGTTTCGCATGTTTCGTCTCAGCACCAACAGCTGGCACCCATGTGGGTTGTCAAGGCGGGACTAGGTCGTTACAAACCTAAACCCTAAACCCTAACTCCGAAGGGTTTTGGGTGAGGTCCTCCGAGTTCAGGATTGATATAGTGTTCTTGGGTCGTGCCGTGAGTCCGGCTTGAAATAATAAGGGTCCTGCAGGACTGGTGGTGCAAGTTTGGTAGGGCAAATGCTCCCTGTTTGAGTCGGTTCAGGTCCCTGATGTGCTGCAAATGACAGGTGCCTGGGACCTTCTTGAGCAGTATTTTGCATGCTTTTGACGCGTGAACCGAGCCCCAGGAAGAAGCCACCATCACGCATAAACTGCCATCCGCCCACTTAATTCTTGAGACGCACCATACGCTTGTCAGTTTTGTGGTGTGATGTCTCGTGGCGGTCGAAGTGCTTCTTGTGGACTTTGGAACAGTGCGCAGTGGAATCCGTGTGATTCACTTTTGGAAGCTTTTGGACACTTGAAGGCTTCAGAAACTTACTATTACCATAAGTTATTATACGTTTCGAAAGCTTTACTCGCCGAGGAATCATGCAGCCACACGAAGTTCTTAAGGCTCAGGGCATGCTGGCCATGCAAACCTCTGGTATGGTCACCATCTTCGTGTCGCACCAATGGCTGGGAAGCAATCATCCAGATCCCAACGGTGACCTGGCAGTTTGAGGTCTTGAAAAACCATGTATTCGAGAGCGTCTGGACGGATTCTAAAAGTATTTGTTGCGGCGCACCGCTCCTGCTTCTAAGACTCCTCCTCCTCCTCCTCCTCCTCCGCGCTCCTCCTCCTCCTCCTCCTCCTACTACTACTACGACTACTACTGCTGCTACTACTACTACTACTACTACTAGTACTACTAGTACCACTAGTACTACTACTACTACTACTACTACTACTACTACTACTACTACTACTACTACTACTACTACTACTACTACTACTACTACTACTAGTACTACTACTACTACTACTACTACTACTACTACTACTACTACTACTACTACTACTACTACTACTACTACTACAAATCCTTGCAGCAGCTGCTGCTGCTGCTACTGCCACTACTCACTACGAAGAAGGACAAAAGATAGGGAGTTTGCTGCTGCTACATGTTATCGCTTGCAGCTACGGCTAGGTACTTTGTTCGGTTATATCCAGATACCACCATCCTTGTCTGTTGTCGCAGTACGTGGATTTCCTTTGGTACTTGGTGTTGCAACCGCTAAAACGTGTCATTGCTGCTGTGTTTTGTGTCATGATGCTTCTTGTTCTATCGAGCGATGTGCCAGTGGTTCTTAGCGGAAGCCTGGGACTGGATCTGGCAATCCTTGTTGTGATACTTTTTCTGTTTTCCCTCATCTGCGCTTCTCATCCTTGCTTGAGCTCCACCCAGGTGTGCAGCTGAACGTGCTGCAAACTGTCTTGAAACATGTGGTGTCAGGCAAACTGAATCTTGCCTTGAACTTGGCCCGTTGTAGTTGCTCTTGGAACTTGATGCGCCAGGGAGCATTGAGTCTGGTGTGTTCTAGCCCAGGAGAATCGGCATGGATTTCGTGTCGCAAATGTGTGGCTTTTTCAATGGCAACTATCGGATCCTGACAAAAGGAGAACGTGCCCGAATTGGGAGAGCTTACATTTGGATGGACTACTTCTGCGTTCCGCAGGGGGTGAGTGAAATGGCAGAAATGGTGTCGGAACAGCCACTCTATATCCAGTCCATTCCTTACTCTCTTCTTGGTCTTGACACCAAAGGCACGCAATGAAGCAGAGTCCATCTGCGATTACAGCAGCTGGCTTCAGCGCGGATGGTGCAGGCACAGTCTTTCATAAAGCTTTGCCTGTGGCTCGAAGCTGTCCTGTGTTCATAGGCAGTCTTGGTTCGTTACAGTTACAGCATTGTTTCGGGCCGTGGTTCGTAAAGACCCGAAACGCAAAACTCGACGTGTGGAAGCATCGGCCAAGCGATCTGTTGACATCCTCAAGGCAGCCACCAGGAGAAGGGCATGTCTCATCGAGACGATTATTGCGAGATGGCTTCCGATGTGAGTGTCATTCTTCAAGCAAAATGTAGCGGTAGTGCGCTAAATGTGTTTTTGCTGTAGTGGTGGCAGTGGGGGCCGCATCAAGCCATCTACCAGAGACCAAAGTTGGTGCGGCAAGTTCATGCCTCGTTGAAGCCGGTGTCATGACTGGCCCAGCCGAATGCCTAGATGCTTACCAGTCACGAGTGACTCGTGATTAGTAGGGTCCGCCTGCATCCAGGATCATAACTACGCAGTCCGTATGTAATTCTTTTAGGACTGGGTGGGGATAATGGGCTGCTTCTCTGTCATGGATCGCTTAGTAGCACCTTTTTTGAGTTCGACCAACACGATCACCAGCGTGACATTTTCTTCATTCTTGTGGCTGTGGCGGCCTCACTCTTGCTATCGAAATTCCGTTGGCCTGTGCTTTCGCCAGCATACATTGGAGACTCTTGGCACCTGGAGCCCATCAGCACAAAATTCATGCTGCTGCTGGTTGCTGCTGCTGCTGCTGCTGGTCTGGTTGTTGTTGTTGTTGCTGCTGCTGCAGCTTTAGCGATAGTGCTTGTTTTAGATCCAACGATTTTAGTTCTATTGCCCAGTAGACAATTCAAGAGCTCCAACTCTAAATACTGAACCCCATTTTCTGACAGGCCTTGCAGGAGGTGAAAGCCACTCAGTAGAAGGCCCAAAACCCTGGAAACTCAACCCTGCAATCCTGAAACTCATGGCAGGACGGAGCTTTGGTGCAAGCAGCTCTCAGAATCTAGCACCACCCCCTTGCTGGTGGTGCGTGACAACGATCAGGTGCAGTTTCTCTGACCAGTCTGGTCGTTGTTTCATGGATAGATCTGAATCTGTGTCAGTGACAAGAATAAAGTCCCTAAGCCCTAAGCCCTAGACGACGGTACCGCATCGTATGTTCCGAAGCATTCCAAAGCCTTGTTCTTGTCGGGTCTTTGTAGGCTCGGGGCTTGGCATGTTTAAGTTGAAGGTTCATGTTTCATTTCAGAGAGATCCAGGTTTGTGAAGCCTACTGACTGGTTTCTCTACCCGGTGCGCACCGGCGACTTCAAGATTGAACAGGATGGCATAGCCTGCGCAGATGTCGTCCGGCTTGCGTGGTGGCATAAGGTGTCGAAGTTGCGGTGCAAGAAGAAGAAGGCGGCTTACCGATTTTACATGTCCCTCTTCGAGGAGATGATAGGGCTTCCCAAGAAGCGGCGCAGCTTGCAGGAGCTTCTTTCTGAGTTCGATGTCTCACTGAAGCAAGGGGGTCTGGGTCCGGTTGCTTGCGCCACGCTTGCCGGGGACAGCGACCTTGTGAAGACACTTGTCTCGGCTAAGGCTTCCGCAAACACGCGGGCGCCGGCAATGCCTGAGTTTCACAACACTTCGGGTATGACCCCGCTGCATATAGCTTGCTACTTCCAGAGCCAGAACCTTCAGCTTTTGAAGACCCTTCTGGAGCTTCGGGCAGATGTGAAGAGCTCCAATGCTATGCTTGCCCCACCTTTGCATTACTGCCGCTCGACGGGTGCTCTGCAGCTTTTGTTGGAGAACAAAGCAGGGATCAATGATACTGGCAAGACCCTCGCACGATGGCGACCCGTCCAAGTTGCGGCCGGGTTGAATGCTCCATCCGAAGTGCTCGCAAGCTTGCTGGAGCTGCGGGCCGATATTACAGTTCCGGTCTTGACACATCTCGCATATGCCAGCTTCTGCAGTAACAGTCGGCGTTCGGCACAGCTGCTGCTTGATGGTCGAGCTGACATAAACCAACGTTTTCCAGTCGAGGGTCTGATCGGTCTGTGTCAGTCAATGGCACGGCTTGTGTTGCGTGGTTTCAAAGATGCGCCTGATTTTTTGAAAGTCGTTGCGGACGTAGATTCTACTCCTCTGGGCTTTTGTGCCATGTTTGGGAATGAGGACCTATTGGTTGTCCTTCTTGCAGCCAGAGCAGACCCGGCGATTTCGAACAGCAGAAACTTGCGTCCAATCGATCTGGCTAGCTGTGAAATCATCCGAGACGTTCTTCGGGATCCCATGCGACACATATATTTGTTTGAGCATGAGGCTGACTTAGTCGAAGAATCCTTTTAAGATTTTCTGGTCGAAGAGCCACGAGCCGTGGTGCCACAGCGCGGGATTTTTCAGGCATGCTGATGTGCAGCGTGCTTGAGGCACGCCTGCGAATCGCAGAGCCTTTCGCAGATGGTGCCAATTACCTGAGCAAAAGCTTCACCTTGCAAAGCTGCGACGGATGCACAGACATTGCTCTACGAAGTTGAGGCCAAGGCTCATAATAAACAGGCGAGATGGGGCTCAGGGTGTGGAAAGTTCACGATTTTTGGATGTGGCATCTACTCCTTGGTGCTTAGTAGGGAATGGGGGAATGGACCAAGGAGACTCTTATTAGGGATTTATGTAGGGACTACTTTTGGGATCACTTCTTCCATTCCCTACTAAACACCAGACAGTCTAAGATGACCAGGCGCGGACTTCGATGACTTTTGGAGGGAAGCTTCTCAGGGCCGGTGCTTAAGACTGGCTTCAGGGTTTCGGCTTAAGGCTTTCAGGCCTTGGGCTGAGGATGTTTCAGGTTACGGTTAGGGCTGCATCCTTTAGGGTTTAGGGTTTAGGGTTTAGGGATTCGGTGTTTCCGGGCTAGCATGTATAGTTGCGGAGGTGCTTTGGGAGCTTTTCGTTCTCGGGTGTTGCCAGTCGGGGCTTCAGTTCCGGCCTTAAAGATTTGAGCTTCTAGGGTTCGAGGTTGAAGTTTAGATTTCAAGTTCTTGGGCAGCTGAGGCTAGACTTGAGTGTTCAGGAAGTGCAGTGTAGGGTAGGATTCTAGGTCGCCAGGCTTTAACAAGCAGGTTCGCCGGAAACCCTAGATGGGGCATTCATCCGCATTGGGCTTGCAGCTGAAGACTGACTGTTCCCGCCTCCCGCACTCTGCTTTGAAAGCCTCCAGCAGTGAGGCCCCGGCTAGGCTTCGGGCTCGCATTACGTCTGCAAGGAGGGTTTAGCTTTTCCTTGCAGTGAGCGTGACGCTCAAGGATGCGCTGCGCCGTGGAGTTCAGGTATCTAGGGCATCGTATCGGTCATGTTGTTTCCGAAGGCAATGCCCGGAAAGAAGCTTCGCAGTCTTGAAGAGCTCGAGAAGGCTGGGATCTTGGAATCTTTGCCCACCACCTGTTCTGTGCTTCTGATTGGGGCAGCGAGTTGGGAACTCCGGAGCCCTCAGAATGTCAAATAAAATATTATATAGGTCAGGCAAGCAGGCTACTGTATGCAAACACATACTTGTGACTTGACTTGTGTCTATGTGTTGCCCCGGTGTACATGTAATGCAATACACAAAGGTGAGCACGCACGGGTCGTATACACATCTACATGCGTCGTCCACTGAGTAGTGCATTTGCTTTGAACATCCTCTGGCAACTTTGCATCATCATACACGGCCACACCGAACACCATCAGCGAGCAAGAACGCATCGCCGCATCAGCATTCATCGTTTGAGCACATCCTTAGCATCTACATGTATGTGCACACGCATACATGCATGCGTGAATACGCACGCACATACGTAACTACGTAGACACACACACATGCACACAAACAAAAACACGAGCACATACATGCATGCGTACATACATACATACATGCATCCATACGCCTACATACGTACATACAGATGTACGTGCATACATACGTACATGCATACCTAGGTACATACATACACACGTACATACGTAGATATATGCGTATGTATCTGTGCAGTTGTGTGTACCAGAATGTATGCACACGCTCATGTAGTTTTATGCATATGTATGCATACATGCATATATTATGTGTATGTATATCTATATCTATCTATCTATATATATATATATATATATATGTGTCTCTGTGTGTGTGTGTGTGCGTGTGTTTGTATGTGAGAGCACAGACTAGCTCTGCAATAGTGGCTTTGTGACCTGGGAAGCGTGTCAGTGAGTCTTTGACGATGTGTTGGGGCTGGCTAGCTCCAGCTTGTGAAGGAGTTCGAGATGAAGAAGAGTCAGGACCAGCTGAGTTCGGATGCAAAAAACGGGCCTGGCTGAGGGTTGGGGGAAGGCGAAGTTTGAGACCAGCTTCGCAAGCGTTGAGGTCTAAACTGGCTGTTCCTGGGCAGTTGCCATTACATATTCGTACAACTTGCAGCCGATATCTCGGACCATGCTAACTCAGATTTTGTGTGCACTTCCAGTTGTCAGACTGTGGAAGCAAGGAGGCTCGTCTGAAGACTTTTTCAGGTCATCTCACAGAGCCGTTGTGTTCCCTCACTGGGAAGGGCCGGGCCAGAGGCTAGGCAAAGCTTCATGACTTGATTGCGGCATTCCTACCCCACTGCACATAAACCTCCTAGTTGAGGCCTTTTGTTGAAACACTCCTTTGATTTCAAGTTTGTGTAGACCCTTCGGACTGACCTACTCCAGAAGCTACAAACCCTTTATCCTGCGGAGGATGCTCCCAATGAGTCCCGTCGCAGCCGCCGACGAGCCAAGAAAGCCAAGGCTAAGCAGGCCAGATGGAAAGCTCTAGATGCGTAGTAGTCGAGCAGATACCTTCAACTCTTTGAATCTACATGATCCTACCACAGTGGAAACGTCAACATGTTGGGGGGCCAGGGAGAAACGCAAATCGAGACAGACAGTGTTGGTATCACGTGTCAACGCGAGAGATGTTTCACTCTATGAGAAAACCCGCAATCGTGCAGTGGCGGCGAATCCCCCGTGTGGAGGCATTGCCTCAACAGTTCATGCGTGGCTGCTGCCCGTTGGCTCCTATGTCCTTGCTACTGATAGTCGTGATGCACAAGGTAGTATAGAGGCCTTAATAACTACCTATACTGGTTTGGGCGTTCCTTATCATCTATTTCTAATATTTTCTAGTATAGTATGCCCCCAAAGCGTAGTCTAGTTATTAAGGCCCCTATTGTTTCAATACAAAAACAAGCAATCGAAGATGAAGCCTCGAGATGTGGCCAGCAACAACACAGAAGGGACTGCCACGTGGCCTAGGTTTCGGCAAACCCTTCTGCGTTAATTTTCTGACATTGATTTATGTGTTTTCTAAGATTTCTGGTAGGCCCTCTAGACGTCCCTGCATCCTCAACTCAAGGTAATACAAAGAGGATAATTTCGAACAGCACTCTGTGCATACGTGGCATAATGTTACACCTGTTGTCAGCAGTAGCACGCATGTCTTGAATTAAGCGTATTTCTATAAACAACCAAGACACAATGCGCGGCCGCTCTCCAGAAATACCAACAGGAAGGTCTAGAATCCAGTCCCAAGTGCTCGCAACAAGACCAGCAACGACGACAGCACTTACGAGTAACATGGTTGGTAGTGGCTTGGTGGTGAGGGGTGTAGGATTTTGAAGACCGCGGGCATCTCGGACGGCGCGAAACTGAGTTTGCAACGACCCCTGGCCGTAACGAAAGAAGCAGTCGAAACCATGATGCCAAATGCTCGTATGACTACATTGTGCACACTAGAGTTGTTTTACACATGTTTTGTTCATCTTGGACTTGGATGCTTATCCAGCAAGTAAGCGAGTTCAGTGAGCTCATAGGCGAGCATGGACGTCGGCAATTGCAGGTGAACAGAAGCTAGCGAAGCGATTCATCACAGGTTGTCGACCAAGTTTAGGCGAAGCAGCAGCACGAGAGTTCCCGCGACGGGACATGTGCCAGGAGGAAGCTACCCCTGTCGAGCCCGAGGCACCCAAGGGCCCGCGCCCCGGTCCGCTTTACGAATTGTTTGGGACAATGCTACTCGTCACCAGAACAGTGATGGTGCGTGAGGCGTGCTGGAGGATGAGGAACAACAAACGATCAGTGGCTACATAGTACATCCCATAGGAACAGATACATATATCACTGAGCCACAAGATTCGAGACTGCGCTGTAAGCTTACGGCAAGAATGAGGGGTGATCCGATTGATAGTTTTACAAAGTGTTGTGCTAGGGCTAGTAGTACAAGCACAAACATATGCAGCCCAAAACAGGAACACTATCGCGATCATCATCTCCATCACAACCACCAAGATCGTGATCACGGTCATGATTACGGTGATTACGGGCTCATCATGCCCGTTATTTTTCGTCAAGGTAGCATAAAGTCGGAAGCCGTTTGTTCCTGACGAACTATGACTACGTCCTCGGCCTCGAATTGACGGACACGCCACGCGACCCCAATCGGGGGTGGGATAGGGTTTAAGGCGTTTAAGGCTGAGGTTTCAGGTGCAGGGATTCGGACTTGGGGTTGGCAGAGTTCAGGGAACAGATGCTCATGCGATTATCCATTCTGCTGCTGCTGCTGCTGCCGGCAGCATGGCAGTAAGGACGATAGCGACATTTCTTGATAGCATGTGTTTTCACCAGCATTGGCGTGCTGGTATCTGTAATCGCCGTAGTGATCGTGTTGCAATGCGGTCCCGGTATTAGTAACCGTGCCTGCACATGCCTCATAGTATTCATCGTGTAGGCCTCAGGGTATTCATCATAACATGGCAGGTCTAATCATGAACCTTCGAGCGCCAAAGTCTATGACTTTGGCGGACGGGGAGAAGAGGAGGAGAACTGACTTGAGGATGGTTTAGGGGCCTCAACAATTTAGACTTGTGTGGTATATGACGGCAGAAGCATATACCAACGTCTATAAGAATGCTCCACCGGTAGTTGCCAGTAACTCGTTATTGTATGTTGCTACTGTACGTTCGCTTGCTTGGTTTTGGAACTTACTGGACTGTGCTTTGATTCAGGTGCCACCGGCATGAGTTTTGAAGGATGGGCTGCAAGTTGAGTCTACCCACAGGCAGTTTAAGAAGGGCACTGAATGATACGAATGCTATCAGCTATCACCCAGACATACAACTGAGAATGCCAAGCATGTAACTCCTGCCCCGCGGCATTCTGAACAATCATACTAGTTCAGAAAACGCAGACATGAAGCAGCAAGAACAGCGCAGCAGCAACCATATTGATGGTGACAAATGGCCCGCCAAAGAACGAGAACAACAACTACTGGTAGGAATACGGTTTCTTCAACGGGGACAACTCCTAAGGAACAGTAGCAGTCATCGCAGTGGCAATAAGACAGGTATTGGTTGTCGCAGCGAACTGTGCACCCCCCGAGGTCGCAAGAAGGACAATCGCCCGCCGAAATCCGTCGTGGCTGAGCTTGCGTTCACGTGGGCGCTTGGGGTGTGCGGTCTAGTCCGGATGTAGGCTGTGGGACTTGCAGAGTTGGCGGGCTCTTGATGGTGGAGAAAATACTGCTTTCCTGGCTGTTGCTTTTAAGTCCTTGCACGGGTCTCTTGGACCGTTGGCTTCAACATTGCAGGTTTTCGCATCGGTTTTTGGTTATCACTCCTTCGCGCTTCAGACCCAGGCTCCACCGATGAACACGGAGGACATGACTGTGGCCATCAAGGCGATGTTGTCGAAGCCCCGGCGTGGCTGTGACAGTAGGCATGGCAACGATAACAAGAAGGACGGATATGGCTCACCATGGTCATATTCTCGATCATCTTTGACACTGTCGCTGCCCGCTGCTTCTGACTGTCGTCCTGCAACGGAACTTCGTGAACCCTAGGTGCAAGCCCAGCTGCGGCGGCTCCGTTTCTAAAAGCTGGACTTTGGGTTTTAGAATGTGCGTGATTCATCGTCTGGGGTAGAAGGAGTTTTCGACGGTTGCGTCTGTGCTGGATGACGCTATTTAATTTGAGGATTTTGAGGCTAGGCTTTAGACACAACCATCATGTATGTAATGCATGTTGCGGCACCCTGTTTAAGGACGGCACAGTACAAAGCCGAAGCATGTTCCTGACGGTATGGAATCCAAACGGTGCGTAACCTAAACCCTGAACCAAGGAACCGCCCTAAGCCGTCAAAACAAACCCGTAAAAGAAACCCCAAGCCATTCCAAGAACCCCTTCAAACACAACCCTAAGCGCGAACAAATCTTTTCATACACAAGAACCTAAGCCTTCTCGAGGCTCTCTAGACCATCTGCGGAATAGAAAGAGGCCCTTTAAAGAAAGAGCCCTCAACATCCAGAGCTTCACCGTTCGCGTCGGCCCAAGGCGTGGTCCGACGCCCAAGAGCCAGGCCAGGACGACTCCCTGCCGAATCGCTTAGGATGTAGGGTTTCGGGTTTAAGGTTTTTGGGTGTAGGGTTTAAGGTTTAGAGTTTTTAGGTTTTGGGTTTAGGATTTAAGGTTTGGGTTTAGGGATTAGGGTGTAAGGTTTAATGTTTAGGGTTGAAGGCTTATATCCCTCTCCAATCTCAAGCTCCGGATCCCCAGGCCCCAAACTTGAGCCCCGAAGCCCCATACCCTTAAAGACCTTAAGCCCTGGAGCTCTAAACCAAAGGCATCCCTGAACCATGAGCAGGATCGCTTTGAGCTTGTGCCTTGGCTCCGCTTTCCTGCAAAACGCGGGATTTCGGAAGGTGCCCGTGCACGCGGCCTACGATCCGGGTGCGTTGCTCAGTTCAACTGCGTGGCTGTTGGATCATCCTCAACCCTAAACCTTACACCCAAGCCCTTTTGGGCATATGAGGCTGTGAGCCAGGCTCCGTTTGAGAGCTTGTGAAATTAGTTCGTGTGCGGTACCTGACCTTTGAGCCTGGTTTTCCGTCAGGTGCAATCCCCATGGCCTACACCGCACCATGGTCGGATCCTTATTTAGTGAAGATGATATCGGGAGCCTTGATGGTCGGGACGGAATTGTGGGGTTTCTTCGCATACATGGTATTGCAGTCTTCCCGGACTTACCGCGAAGAGGCTGCATGCACATCTAGCGTTTGTACACATGCGAGCGTATAGATACAAGTAAACACACTGTATCCATGCCGTAGTGAGTATGTGTGCATCTTATATCTTATTTCAGTTTGATCTTTGGTCTGTCACGGGAAGTTCTGGTAAGTCAGTTTCGATTTAGTTCATATCCTAACCGCTAGACCCGAAGCAGTAAAACCTGCTGTTCAAGATTATTTGAGGTACTGAATCCCTGCTTTCTCTCTATTTCAAAGACCCCGCCGGACTAGCTTTAATCCTGTGCATGCAAGTCGCCATTGTAGCAAGTTAACGCGAGATTCTATCACGAACCGGCGAAATTTCTGCCTCGGGAAGTTCTATGCCAAGCTCTTCGTCCGTAAACCCTAAGCGCCAAACCCCTAACCCCTAAACCCTAAACCTCAAAGGGGAATTCAAGGGCCTGAGCCGTCAAGCTGTGAGGTTCGGCGCTGCAAGCCTTCGCCAGACGGGAACGGTAAAGAAGCTCGTGGAAGGTTCCTAAGGGGTTCTATAGGTCTAGAGTTTACATGTGTCCAGGATTTGGAGGTTTTGGCTTTCGGTTGTCTGTGTGCTCAGCTTCAAGTTTCTTGGCTCCCGGAAGCAGGCAGCAGGTGGAGCTTAGGAATGGGAGTTCTCCCGGTTTGGGTGCGGCCTGGTTGCAGGATCGAAGCTGGGACATAGGGTGCTCAGGGTGAAGAACCTGCTGGAAAGATCTTAGTGTAAGGCAGTGTAGGGTTGAGACCAAACAACAGGATGTGAAGAAGAAAATGTCGATTAGTTTAGGTAGGAGTAGTGGATATTGCAACAGTGATCATGAGCATGCAAGCCCACTTGCTACTGCCGCTACTAGTCAATAGTACGGCGCAAGCAATGATGAGCAGAATAGGAGTGGTAATCCCGATCCTTAACGACAGCAGCAATTGCAAGACAATTTGTAGAACCTATAGTCACCCAGCATCAGTTCCAAGAGCGGAAAATGGAAAGACCTAATTAGTCAAGACTGAGGTAATTAGCACGCAAGGCAATGCTTTGTTGTATTCATGCATAGAATGGCAGCATGGATGGCTCGGCCAGCACATGCTGTTGTTACGGTTCAAGTTCTGAGTAGCACTACTGTTTCCCTAAGCCCCAACCCTATTACTGTTGTCATTTTTTTTTCTAAGTTTTGTTATTGTTATTACTACTACCATAATTCGTATTATTATAGCTGCTATTTTGGTTTCTATTTGTGAAATTAATTTTATGACTATTCTTCTTACTACTACTAATAGTATTAAATTGATGATAATACTAACTATTCGTGTTATTGTGATCGTTATCATTCTCATCATTGTTATTATTTTTTTATAGTTTTCTCTTTAATTTTGGAACCCCTGCGAGGCAAGGGCTTCGGCTTCGTCGAGGCCGATGAATACGCCGGGCTCCTGTCTGTAGCGACCGGAATCATTGTGGTCACGGCGAAGGGGACTTTTGGGTTTACGGTTAAGGGAGGGTTTAGGGGTCTAGGGTTTAGGGTTTAGGGGTTTAGGGGTTTCGTGGTTTAGGGTTTAGGGTTAGGGGTACAATGGTCCAGCCAGAGTCATCACGAAATCAAGACATCAGACTGGTAGTCAGACTTATTGTCGCCATCAGGATGAACCCATGCAGCTGGACTAGTGCATATGCTCAATTTGGTCCTCTTTCGTAGTCACTCTTGTTGGTTCTGCGACAAGACAGCAGGAATCTCGGAGCAGACCTTGCGCTCTTCGCGTACATTGGCAAGACCGACATGGCTCCAGTAATAATAATCATAAGAAGGATCAATAATATCATATGTCATAATATTTAATATCAATAGCATCATAACAGTGATGATACTAATAATAATCATAATAATGATAATAATAATAATCATAATAATACTAACGATCTCCTTCGGGAGTGCCGCAGCCTGTGTCATCGACGAACGGCACGCTCAAACCCTGAAGCCGAAACTCCGAAGAGGCTCTCCCAAGCAAGACAGCACTGTTGTGGCCGAGGTGGCGTGCTTTGGCGACATCTTCTTGCATTTCTCGGACATGAGGCAAGGAAATCGGATCAGCGGTAATGTCGGAATGAGTCTTCGTTCGGAGCCATTGCCTCTTAGGTCAGCGCAACATTTTGCAGGAACAGAGGGTGCCCAGAAGCCGAGATTGCCCGGACCAAACCCTTCGTCTGTGGAGCGCCAAACCTAAGAACACTGCGAATACACGCAAACTTTATGTAGGGGTTGGTTTAGGGCAGAAGAACATCTCGAATCCCCACATCCCTGTTCAACTGTTTACCTTAAACCTTGCGTCCTAAGCCTCCTAAGCCCTACAAACCAAAAGCCTAGACCGTCAAGACTGATTTCCTGAACCTTTCTGTGATTCTGTAGGCATGGGAGCAGTGCGGCCGGAGCTCTACAAGTGGGTTCGCGTCGGCACCTCAGGTTTAGGGTTAGGGTTTAGGGTTTAGGGTTTAGGGAAGCTTGGAGATGTTTGTTTGGGAACCTTGGGATTTGGAGATGTTTTGCACGTGCGTGCAGGGCGTAGTTTCTAGAGTTCAGTTGAGGCGCGAGGTGTCTGGGCTCTGGAGGGGTTTGAGTAGCAATGGCTGCGTCAAAAGGATGATCAGTCTTTGAAGCGGTTGTGCTGATGTTGCTCAAGCTTTGGCCTCTGAAGCTGTCCAAGACCTGAAGCTCCGCTCGAAGGTACAAGAGCTGGAATTCTACTTGAATCTCTAAACCCTAAACCCTCAACCCTAAATCTAACGAGTCTCTATCGACGGGGAAGCTTAAAAGGAGTTCAAACAAAGCACATCGTATCTTCACCCAGGCGTGAGCTTCCAGACCGAGATCGATTTCCTGTCAGGCCCTGTTCGGAAGGGCCCTGGGCCGTGGGCGTGTTCAGGGCTTTGGCCCAGAGACTCCGATATCCCGTAACTAAGAAATATCCCTTAAATCATAGTAGGATCCCTAATATGATTTAAGGAATATTCCTTAATTAAGGGATGTTGGAGTCCCTGGGGGGGTTTCCCAAACCCTAAACCCCTAAACCCTGCTATCGAGCAGGGCTCTGGGGTGTTTCAGTGATGCCGGTCGATGGCTCGGAAATGCCCTTCAGGCTAGGTTCCCAGTACTACCCTTTATCATTTTTTCTTTTTGGGTTTAGGGTTTAGGGATTAGGTTTTTTTTAGGCTCCCTGAATGTAAAGCCTAAAAGTAGGAACAAGGATACCCTCATTGTTAAGGTGCTGTGGAGGAGCCTAGCTGGGTTTTCCACTGCTTGGGCTGTAGGCATCGGCCGAGGCATGCTGAGGAGGGTACTTGGAAGGGCAGGGGACTTGGTAAGTAGGTTATAAGTAGGGTTATAATTGGGGGTAACTCCATTTCGGGTACTTATAACTCTACTTATAACCTACTTACTAAGTCCCCTGCCCCTCCAAGTAGTCTGCTCGTACCACCTCGCAGGTGCTACAGTGCATGGCATCGTCCGTTTGGAACTCCCAGCCCAAAATAGAACCCTGAGCCGGCACCCCGAAGAGATATGAAACCCTCAACCCTATGAATAAGGCCGAATTTCAGATTCAATGGGGATTTAAACTCGAGTTTAATCCTTTTCTAAACTCGAGATCCGGCCTGATCCTGAACCCTATACCCATAAATCCTAAACCCTAAACTCTAAAAGTATCAACTCCTGTGCATGTTCCGTTTTGCTGACAGGGCGCGGACGCGCCCGTGACATTCTCCCCGTGACCGATGAGGCCCTGTCGGGCTTGGGCTAATACGGCTGTTTTCAGGAAACCCTATTATTATTATTATTATTGTTATTATTGTTATTATTATTGTTATTATTGTTATTATTGTTATTATTATTGTTATTATTATTGTTATTAGTTCTAAGTGTTGTTATTGTTAATACTACTACTATTCGTATTATTACAATCGGAACTTCAGGGCTTGCGGAGACTTCAAAAACTCTCCATACCGAAGCGACACGACAGAGGAGTCAAGCGGCATTTGGAGTGGCTGATGCCTGACGCGGACTTGTGCTTTGCAGGTCACTGCCGCTATGAAAGCTCAAGGCCAATTCTGGGCAGAGTCTTGTTGCTGGATATTCTGATGCTAAGGCTTAGGGAGTGATGATACTGGACAGATAGCTAGGACAGGTGGGGTGGAGGTACCTTGGTACAGTGATCAGGCATGATTGCTGCTCGGATCGCTGACATCCGAAAGTGTGCCTACTCATGAGTGTGGCAATATCCATTGTTTGTATTCCACCTGCTGGAATAACGGCCACACCGAAGCAGCAGCCAGTAGCCAGAGGAGCAGGAGCAGCCCCAATCCTGAAACTTTGAACAGTGGGGGAGCAGCAGCAACTGTGGGAATGATTATGTGTTGGGGTCAACAGGGCAAAGTATAATTGTAGTCCTAGGGTAGCGGTAACAAAAGTAGCAGCAAGCATAGCAGTGGTGGCTGCAGTAGTGACTAGTAAACGGCAGCTACCGAGTAGTAGGAGAAGTAGTAGTCGTCGTGGTGGTGGTGGTGGAGGCAGTGGTCGTGGTAGTATTTTTTCGAGCTGGTGCCCACATCGGGTCAAGCCAGGAGTCCAAGATACCTGGGTCGCGGCCTCGCAGAACTTTGAAGCCCTGGCTACGGGATGTAAACGGCGAAGCTGCGAGTTCCAGGCTTAATCTTTGTGTTTTGCTCATTGGGTTTCTTTCTGGGCATCTGCTGTTTCTAGAAAGTCCTCTTCTCTTCTTGGGGCTTTTGTTCTCACAGTTGCTTTACTCGAAAGTCGAGATCCCCGGCAGATGTTAACTGACACTTTGGCCTTGGCTCGCATGCACATACTTGACGCATGGGGTCTGTTGCTGTCAACTGCTTGCCGCAGTATTGCAGCCTACAGGACACAGCAGGCTTCATACCTGGTAGTAGAGTAGGGAACCTTTAACCTTTTTTGGGTAGTATAGTCCCTATATAATCCCTACATAGCCAAAAAGGTTAACCCTTAGTTCCCCATGATACCCGACAAGTAGGCATATCCAGCGACACTGAACATCGCATCAGGTTGAGATGCACAGCACTACCTACTCGAAGTCGCAGCTCCTGTCGGCCGGCATCGCCATGCTTCGTGCAAGGGTGTAGCAGGGCCAAATCAAAGAAGCAGATGGATACATGCATAGAGTTTTCGGATGAGTGAGCAGACTATGAACTCACTGTACACATATGCATGTATCCATCTATCTGCCTAACTAACTAACCAAATATCAACCTAACCTGTCCTCTACCCATCTATTCATCTACCCATCTACCCATCCATCTTGCTTTCTAACTAGCTACAAGTATCTGATTATATGTCTGTCTATCTATGTAGATGACACGGCTTCGTATTCTGGTTTCGGGTCCGGCTTCGGGTATACCAGCAAGGAACAGAAGGCTTGCAAGCTCTCCTTACGGCACAGGGCAGAGAAGGCTGCTGAACAAGAAGCTCCAAGTGCGTCTCCCTATGTTCGTGACTGCATGATTGTGGCGCCCATATCTATCGGAGTGCACCACTGAAGCCACGAGCATGCAAGTCAGGTGGCCGCATGATTGAAGTTGTCCTTTGCAGGGCACAGAGGAGCGGAAATATTGAACTGTACAGTTTTTGGCATACAGCCCCGTCCTGAAAGCTTGCCTGCAAGGCACCTTCTTGCGATTCCCTAAACGCGGCGACCAGAGAGATCTTCGGAGATAATAATACTAATTGTTATTGTTAAATTAGTATTATAGTCAATATATTATTCTTAAAGTATTATTACTATATTGTTATTGTTAGATCAACAAGATGGTTAGATGTGCTGCCTCGGACTTGCCAGGTGTTCAACACGATGCGTGTGGGAGCCTCTTTCTTCGGGTTTCGGTGCTCCTTGCTCGCGGAGAGCTCTCGAAGCATTTCGTAGTCGGTTGGTGCGGTACTGCCACAAAGAGCTGCTTTCGGGGGGCTCGCAACGCCATTCATGGGTCCGAGTGGCGATGGTGGATTCCTTTTTCCATTCCCAGTGTCAGCGATCCACTGAGGTTTTGTGCAAGATTTAGGATTTCCCAGATAGTCCAATATCCCTTAATTAAGGAATATTCCTTAAACTATAGTAGGATGCCTAATATGATTTAAGGAATATTCCTTAATTAAGGGATATTGGAGTCTCTGGATATGTTGCCCAGGCCAAAGACAACCGGCGGAGGACCTGGAAGTCAAGCGCCAGGGGCACAGAGTCAGCTTAGCCGTCGATGCGCGCAGCAACGAACTACGACTGCTGCAAGCCCCAGACCAGACTGTACAATTTTAAGCCTGCGCGTCTGTTGCTACAGCTCTTTCCTGCGAGTCTCCACTGATGGTAACAGACCTATTGCTTCCAGCAACTACGCTTTTCCTGATCCTGCAGGGTTTCTCAGTGCTGCTACTGCAACATGTTAGTCCGATAAGCGACGGAAGCTGGTAGAGAGAAAAGCAGTGCCTGCTGACTTCTGACATCTTCCGCGTGCCACCAGTAGTATTCCCGACCTTTTCGCGACCAGTTGTAACACGTTTTCATACACTTGTCCCACCGTTCGTCCTTGCAGAAACGTGGTTTCTTAACCGGTGTCTACCTGCGCTCTTGATTTTCTTGAAAGTATTCCGGTAGCCCTGCGCTGCTTCCTCAGGCTCAGCGCAAGCTTGGGATTCGCACGGAACCGGCCTCGGGCAAGGTTCAGTGACTGCAGGATTCGGTGGCCACCAGAAGTAGTTAGCATAATTACAGCGCTTTGAGGCAGCTTGCTTTGCAGCAACGACCTCCAGAAGAGGAGGAGGCGGAGGAGGAGGAGGAGGAGGAGGAGGATAAGAGTTCGCCGCGGTCGGCGGTAGCAGCGCCATGATAGCGCTCCCTTGTCATGTTTGCTTACGTGCCCGTCAGTGCAAGCTTCGACTTCATCTGTGCCTATGAAGTAGGAAGTTGATCCACAGGTTCGGTTCAGTCAGTCACCTGGACGGGCTACAGATTCCCAGGCACTAAGTGTATGCAACCTCTCAGCCCACTATACAGAGAGCCCAAGAATTCTTCATGAAGGTTAAGAGCCATTATGGATCAAAGTGTATTCCCCAACCCCTAAATCCTAAACTTTGTGGTCGTATGAAGAGCCATGTAAGATGTATGTCCTAAGTCCTACATCCTAAAATCCTGGCCTCTGTCGGTACTCGGAGTGAGAATCAGCCGCGACTCAGTTGAAGTGGAGCCCCGACCTGAGCGACGACGAGGATGGTGAGGTTCGACCGGGAGCTCGTGATTAGGGCTCTGTGGTTTAGGGTTCGAGGGTTCTAGGGTTCTAGTGGTTTAGGGTTCTAGGGTTCTAGGGTTTAGGGTTTAGGGTTCGAGGGTTCTAGGGTTCTAGTGGTTTAGGGTTCTAGGGTTCTAGGGTTTAGGGCTTAGGGGTCTAGGGGTTAGGGGTTTTGGCTTAGGGGGCTTATAGGGTTTAGGGGTTTAGGGTTTAGGGGCTTAGTGACTAGGGCTTAATGTAGGACCCTGATTAAGAAACCTTGGGCCTTTATTAGGGCTCTTTATATGCACCCGATTGGTTATTGGCCCAGGGTTCCTACATTCGTGGTTTAGGGTTCTAGGGTTTGGAGTTTTAGGGATTCAGGGTGTTTAGGGCTTTAGTGTTTTTAGGGCTTGGGGCTGTTGGCCCTGATGCGTTGCAAGTCCCCGATCCCAAGTGCTGCTGTTGTGCTCTGCGAAACTCCCAAGAGGGAGGATCCAAAACGTAGATCCCTTAATGGGGGCTCCCATAAAGTACCCTTTAGTAGTATAGGGCCACAAATTAGGGGATCTACTTTCTCCCAGGGGTCTGGGTAGCTGACTAGCTGCGAAGCTGATGGCACTGGGACCAAATTCGTAAAGACCACGGAAAGTCTCTGCGACCGTTAGTGTGTTGTGCGCTGTGTCACAACATGCACACCGGGCCAGTGCACAGACAACAACATCTGCGAAGAACAGCGTAAATCAGAAGGGCAACGGATGCAAGCAGCTACAGCTGCTGTACACTATTGTGTTGGCATGCTCATTTGTGCTATCTGATGGCCTTCCCATTTGTTTCGCACAGCCCCAGATTTACAACTGTGTGCTCTATGCTGTCACAACAGACCAGATCTGAACGCATAGCGCCATGCACTACAGGCTGGACAGCTGTACATTCTGGCATGCATTCGTTTTCTAGTAAACCCCAAAACGTTGGAAACCGGATTAAGGACAATCAGTGCTAGAATTCCTGTACATGACGTTTAGGGATTGAGGCTATTGGGTTTCTGGGGCTTCTGCTGTATGTCACCGGCTGCACAGGATGATACTCAGCCACGGAACTTGGACGACTGCGACTTGTCACAGCCTGAGCTTGTAGCAAAGCTGACTGAGCTCTAGTAAGCCGGAGTGAATTTAGCTGGAGCTAGAGAGTACGAGGGAGGCCGGTGTAGGTCATGCAGCACAGGGGTCAGAAAGCGTTGGCCTAGGGCTCAAGGTGGGAGTAGTGGACGCTGTATACAGCGAGATCCTATGGGCGAAGAGCCGGGATAGAATAAGCTATGGAAACCAAGGGAACGATGATGGATCCAGACCATATGTGACACACGAGTCTGCGCGACCATCATAATCACGATGATAAGGCTGACAATGATCATAGTCCATGATCGTCGCCATGTTCAGTCCATCATAGCCTGACACCTGCCCGTCTCGGCCAGGCTCTTTTTCGGGTTCAGGTCAGTCGAAGTTGCCTCATATCAATATCTCGGGCTCCAGTTTGGCGGCTAAGGGCCCGCTGATCAGTCGGAGAGAGGCTGAGGGGCTGAAGTGTTGTTGCTCTCCTTCTTTGCGTGTCTAGCTCGTTCTCTCTCTCTCTCTCTCTCTCTCCCTCTCTCTCTCTCTCTGTTTTTCTATCTCTCTCTCTCTCTCTCTCTCTGTGCTCCGTCTTCGCATACACATGTACTTACTTGCGTCTGAATGGCGGTGTCCGAAGATCTTCCCAGGCTTGCACAGCTTGAGACTCGGCTCTCCAGGGAGCTTCGCCGGCTCGGTTGACAGCTGCGAGAAGGGGATTCCTAGAGACTCCACTTTCCCTTAATTAAGGAAGTTACCTTCAAGTATGCTAGGATCTTAATATCTTAATATAATTTCAGGCACTATCCCTTAATTAAGGAATATACCTTAAATTTAGTAGGACCCCTAGTTTGATCTAAGGAAAATTCCCTAATTAAGGGATATGCCTCCGGGGTCCAGCTTTGGGCTCATTCTTTCAGAGCCCTAAGTCTTAGGTGGTGACACTCATGGGCGGGATGCATGGTGTGTGGGCTGAGGATGTTGCTTGAAGATGATGTCCGCTTGTGCTTCGAGTAGTTGTGGGAGCAGCGTCCGTTGCCATACCCCGTAAAGCACAAAGACCGCCAAAGTTAATTTGTGTTCTGTCGTACATCGCCGATCCCGGAGGCATGGCTGCCATGCTTCAACAGGCTCCCAAAGACCCTCAACACACTCCCCAGATAGGTAGTTCCCTATGCCGGTTGTGCCAAGTTTCGATAACAATGCTTGTTTTCGTGAAGTCTAAAGCACTATGCGGCCTATGCGCGAGATCCTAACATCCTGCCCAGCCAGATCCAGAAGCCACTGAACCCGGAAGTTTTAGCTTTGAACCCCCGCCCCACACCCTCCAATGATTTTTTTGTTTTTTCGTTGTTTTTTCCGCACCTTTCTATGGTCAGACATGAGGAAACACCTCTTCATCTGATCACGTCTGTTTGTTGTTTGCATCCACCTGTGCCTCTAACCTCATTACGTCTTCTCGACGCACGGAAGCGCACAGGTTCGTAGCAGGCACCGCTTGACTTCAGGTCCGAGGTGATGATGTCTGGGTCCTTGTTAAAGGACTTAGTTTAAGGTGCCATAATTTATGAAACCATCTTACTTACTATAGATCCCTATTATGTTGTCACCATGATTGGTAGTGGTATTGTTCAGATTAGCAAGCGACGGTGTGCGAGTATGTGTGCAGCGATACTGCCGGTGTTCGAGCGTTCATCTTAGAGCCCACAGTGCAAAGCCTCTGCATGTACGCTCACTCGCTTCAGGTATCCCGGTGTTACGATATTCCCGTGTTTCTGTGTCTGCGTGTCAAAGTGTCTGGGAGTCTTGATGCCCATCGACGTTGTTTTAGCAGCATCGGCTTTTTATCTCAGACCAACTCAAAGAAAAGTCGTCACCAACATCCACAGTTACTGGGAAAACACCCAGACGTTGCATCTGCGATCTGTTTAGGACTTGCGTGCACAGAAGTTGTACCTGGCACGTGACCTCGGAGTCAGAATTGCAAGGCCAATCTCTGTGCCCATGCCTCGAACCCTAACACCCACATCCGAAGCCCCGCAATCCAACAAGAAGCCCAAGGTAAAGTCGAAGCCCCTCAAACCCTGTTTTGCCACAAGGGTTTTCCTTCTGCACCTGGCAGGTCTGGGGCAGATGCCAAGAATGCTGAAACTTTCGGTCGGGCTCTTGAGTAGATTCTTGCTTATTCCTCTGAGTATTGCCGTCATGAATACGATGTAACGTTGCTGGGAACACCACCTAACGGTGCACGTAGCGGTTCGGCGGCTCCTGCTCTGGCATGGTGCACAGTTCCAACCTAAACCGTGCTGTGGTGATGGTGATGTTGTTGATGATGATGATGAGTGTTGATACTAGCGAGATACTACCGTTTGCAATCATCGAATCGTTAATGCTGCTACTCTTGTTGCGTTTCTCGCAGTCTACAATCAGTCATCGTGCTGCTACTATCTCCGTTGATATCGACTACAGAGTGGCTGATCCTACTACTAATTGTGTTACGTGTCTGTTGTTACAGATGTTGTTGCGGCTCGTTTCGGTGTCTTAAGTTTGGTTCGACATGCCTCTATGGCTACCTGCACCGCTGCCATGGTTAATACTTAATATTAGTACGTTCAGAAGAGTCTCGGTACTACGGATGTTCAAGTTATCACGGTTGGTATGATTGGCATGCGTGTTCGAGTTGCGACTATATTCGTTTTTTCTCCGATTTATGTTCAGTGTTTCCATACGCTATCCGAAGCCTTCGCTCAAAGTACAGGGATTCTCAAGGCGAGCTCGGTCCTGCAAGCCGAAGTTAGTCGAACGCCCATTCTGTGTATGCCCGCATCGGGGTTGCCTCCGAGCCTAAACCTGAAGCTGCTAAGCCCGTATAGACCCTAACCCGCTAAACCCTACCCCATGATAGACCCTAAATCCTGCTTCCGGAGTCCCGCGCAGTCGGCTGCTGTCCCGAGGCGCCGGCTGTGACAGCGGATGGAGCTTTGAGGAGGCATCGTCACCGCTGACGGACTTGTTTGGGGCCGTAGCGTCTAGGGTTTAGGGTCTAGGGGCCTTGAAGGAATGCGACCTGCAGGAAGCACCGACACCGACACCGATGGGTGAAAGCCGGCTTGCTGGGTAGAAGCTTGACAGGGGCTGAGGCATCAAGAAAGCTCCACATGTCTTATCCAGGCAAGCATTGCGCACAACCAAATCTTGGCACACCATGCTCAGACCCCGCCTAAATGTCTGCAGAAGCTTTTGCCAAGTCTCTAATGTGGGTTGCAGCTAAGCTTGTTGGTCTTCGACCCAGCGGCTAACTTCTTGGTTCCAATCATACCCCTTCAAACAGAAAAGGATAATTCTTATTGAAGGCCCCGCACGACAAGTCCCCCCCGTGTGTCTTCGAGCACTAAAGGCCAAAGGGGCCCTCTATGGAAACCTTGATCGTTTAGCCTCAACGCTAAACCCGAAGCCCCAAACCCTACACCTTGTTCCTGTAGCCAGGCTGTGAAAGCGAATGTTTTGCTTCGTGAGAAGTCAAGGTGCCGAGCACAGCGAGTGGAGTTTCGAGGTTGAGCCTGCGGTTTCCGAGATAGCCCAGTACACCTACATGCAGGTATGTACTTTGAATCGCAATTTTCAGCCTTTGGTCATTTAAGGCGTATTCCTGGATTATGGGGTATTGGAATGTCTGGATTTCGGGTACTTTAGGTTTAGTGTCTCTGTTTTGTGTTGCTTTCTCACGTGCTGAGGACTTGTGGGCTTAAGGTTTAAGCTTTTATTTGGTTTCGGCCTCTAGGTTTAAGTAGAGTGACTCAGTCTGGACTCAAGGCAGGGCCGCGAGCTTCATCATAAGGTAGTAGCTTGATGTAAACAATTACCAATATCATTCCGTAGGGTTCCTTATACTTATACTATAAAGGAGCCCAACACCCTGTTCTAATTATTACGGCCCCTACATTGGTCCGGTGGGAGGAGAAACAAACTTCTCGAGCTCGGCTGTAGCCGATGTTCCACGCGACCAAAACCCCAGATCCTAAAAATCGGACCCTCAGCCGCTAAACCCCTAAAGCCCTAAACCTCAGTGTCCCCAAAGCACTTAAGCCTAAACCCCTAAAGTCTTAAGTAACCTACCCATACCCCTAACCCCTGAACCATCAAACCCCTGGATTCGGGGACTTAGCTTCGTCGAGTCGAGGTTCCTGGTTCCCTGGGAGCACACGAAGCCGGAGGACTTTTGCCCAAGCTTCTGCTTTTTATTCGGGCTTTAGGGTGTATGTTTCAGGGCTTTCAGTTCAGGGTTTTGGGGTTAAGGGGGCTTCGGGTTTAGGGTTCAGGGCTTTCGGGTTCAGGGTGCGGGAGCCAGCCGCAGCTACGAGGGTTAGCAGCAGCAGCAAGAAGAAGAACAACACTGACCCTACTTAGGCGTTGCGACACAGGTGTCAACAAGGACGGCACCGGCAGGAGAAGGACACATTCAAGATCACCAACACGGGCACAAGCGAGTGTCGATAGTAGATAGCAGGAAAACAGGGGCCTGAATGCAGAGTCATCTGGCTCGCTTGTACGTCCTAAGAAGCTCTCCCAAGCAGATTCGTCGCTGCCGGCTGTGCACAACTGCTTGGATCAAACATGCGAAGATAGGGAAGGGTCGCACTTGTCGCCTCCATGGCCATCAGCAGGCACGCAGAAAGATTGAGACTACTTTGATGTCAACCATGACCATGCTGCTGACTAGAGTACTAAAACCAGCACTGGGGAAAACATAGTAAGAGTCATGACAGTCATAGGAACCACAAGACTCATAACAATCAATCCAATTTCAACAATCCTGACAGTCATAACAATCACATCAATGTTCATCATGTCATGATCATGCTAAGCCCATGACAGTGATGATGCTGGTCGTATAATTAGCAACTACAAGGTTCATGTCCTGTAAAAACAGCCACAACACTGATCATACGAGATCTTCCGGAGGACACGCCTCCCAAAGCCGGTCCCATGCAGGACGCGACCTGGTGTGATATTGGGGTAGAAATACTTAGTGATACGGTTCCGATATCATGTTCATGGGTTTCTGTAGCGTGGTAAAACGGTATTTGCAATAATGGTCGGAATAGCGTCAATATTTCGTAAGGGTTCCGACGTATCTAGCGTCTCTAATATAGGGACCTTAGTAACTATGAATACTATTTTGGAGGTCCCTTCATATGGTTATAGTATAACGTACCCCAAAACCCTAGTCTAATTATCATTTAAGGCCCCTACCTTACACCCCTTACCCCCCAATCCCGGAAGGCTCTCCCAGAAGACAAGTTTTCACCCGCCACAGAGCTCGAACTGAACCATAATCGGTTGATCTGAAGGAACTTTCACGCTTCAAGTCCAATTCAAATCAAGCTAGGCTTCGAACTCAGCAGCTGGCAAAGGGCGATTAAGTATAGAGACCTCTAAAGCCTGAATCCGAAACTTGACAGAGCCGTTCACCCCCCCTGAACAACAAATCCTAATTCCGACTAAAACCCCCCGCGATAAAAGGAGGTGGAGGCACACTCCACCACAACGGCATCTACTCCCACGGAACCGACCTCGCTCGATACCCAGCTGTTCAGATGAGATCTTGAAGGGTTTTGCGGGAATGAAGTGTGCATTGTATACTCGAGAAGTTTGCATTGCATACACGGGTTTATGACGAAGCCTGTGACATGTGTAGGATTAAGGTATGTTGAGGGTATAGTGAAGTTGTATGGTCTCGGATTTGAGGGTTTAGGATCTCGAGTTTTGGAGTCTGGGATATGTAGGGTGGAGGATTGCATCCTGGAGCAATTCCGAAAGTGTCACTGTGTTTGAACCATGCTGTTGAAAGGATGGAATGTAGACCAGCCATGCCAGTATAGGCCACAAAGGTCTCCATATAGTACCTTCGTGTACCGCGACGCCCATATGTCAGGTCGGAAGAAAGTAGCAAACGACCATCACATGCTTCAAAAACCTTTGAGCTGTCACACCAGCAGTCAGAAAATGCTGGCATGAAACCCTCAGCCCGAAACCCGCAACCCAATCACAAGCCACCAAGCCCTAAACCCTAAAACCCCAATAGAGGCCGGGAAGGATCACCGAAAGGGAACCCTGCACGGAACCCTTAAACCCCAAAGCCAGAAACGCGCAAACGCAACGCAACTCCCAGTCCTGACTCGAGCATGAGCTTGCAAGCACGGCCCTGGCCCGAGATGCTATAGTCATAGGAGGCCAAACGGTTTTAGCCTATGGGGGTTTAGTAGGGGTTAGGGTTCCCATAAGAGGGTTCATACTAAGGAATCCCTACCCCCAGAATCTTAAACCCCCCATTTGGCCTCCCATCATACAGGTTTATGAGGATAAAGGGTTAACGTAGGGTTTCAGGGCCAGTCGACGGTTGTTTTAGAGTCGGCGGTCATGGGGTTGATGCGATTTCGGGCAGGATTGTAGGCTTTAGGGCTGAGTGGTTAGGGCTGGTAGAAGTTGCAGCAGAGGAGGCTGGTACGTTTTCCATGTTTCCCATCCGGCTGGCCACAAGTTGAACACTAGAACAAGTATGATTGAGTATGCTAGCCACATCGCTCCAAAACAACTCTTGGATTCAGCCGGCCCAGCCAATACCAACCAGGGTGTAGTTTCAACAGTGATAACTTAATGTTGGGCAGGAAGAACGAGATACGCATGCAACATGGAGATAGGCTAGCTAGTGGTACTAAGTTTGAAGTCTAGATGCGATGTATTCGGGCTTCCGAAGCATGAACGAAGAAATGAAGCACAATGCAAACCTCTGAAGTCACTGAACAGACACTGTAGTCTAGTACGGCACAGACGCCATAGAACAAGTAAGCAAAGGACGAACTTATCCAGCGACGGAGGCGGCCATGAATTCTTAGCATAATTCTTCGCAACTGCTCCTGCCCTTGCTGCTTCCGTATTGTTAAAGGAGAGGTAAACACAGTTCTTGCACGGATAATTCTGCTCATAGCCCGAAGCCATAGCCCTTCAAGGCCCCATCTCAAAGCCAACACATGCAACCTCAGCCAACTAAGGATGGATTATCTTGGCACTGAGTGGATCATGCAAGGCCAGGCCATTGGGTTGCAGGTTCCGGGAGGTTTTGAAGTTTTGAAGCTGGAGGTCTAAGGTTCGCGATGGCTGCTGTGTTATTTCGGCCCAGGACCCTTTCTGACCCTTTTCCTTTCGGTTTCAACCCAGCAGTCGCCAATGCGAGCTTTCCAGTTTGTGGGTGTATGCGTGTATATGTTGGGTATCGGAAAGAGACAGTGTCTCTGCTGCATGAAGCTAGTGCTACGTCTGTGCGCAGAATTCTCTGACAAGACCTTTAGAAAACCTTGAAAGCCAACATGGCAGGCCACAGCAGCTCAGAAGATAAGTTGTGATTGAGCGAGAGGTGAAAGCAGAACCGTCCTGTCTAGCCATCTGTTAAGGAAAGTACAATGCTAAGACATTAGAGTTGCAACAAGCAGAACCCGTCAAGGTTCCCATTCCGATTGTCTTGAGCAGTAGGAGGAGAGGCAGGTACCGTTCCAACCTGATTGCCTACGGTCTGCGATGCGCATCGGTTCAATAATTCAACCGACGATGTCATCGCTATGGTTCGGTACACGAAAAAATTATCTTAATATCTAAGACCGACAGATGCTCAGCCACGCACGATGAAGCTTGTCTGCTGCAGGTGTTTCTGTTGTTTTAGTAGATCAAGACTTCATTGAGTGCTCAAGATAGATTTCGGTGTGGGGTTGTTCAGGTTGGGGTGTTCTGCACTCTTGAGTTTGTGATGTGTCCAGAACTTTCCATCACCGAAAGCCACACTCATTCGGCGCAGGTTCGGAGCGAGTTCCACTGAAATGCCAATAAGGGCCAGCTGCAACAGGATCGTGATCTACGAGTGTTCATGCATGTTCATAGACCCAGAAGTGTGTTTGCCTATGGTCTTCACGGCGGCCTTGTGCGCTTTCGGCGTTGAGAACAGATGTCTGTGTCAATTCATGCTGAACGCCAGCATGGCTTTCGACAGCCGCGGCCTGCGGCAGAATCTGTGTACCAGGGGAAACACTGCTGAGCCCCCTTTACAAGCGATCTCTCGAAGGTTTGCGGTCCAGGAGAGGTCGATTACAGGGTGATAACAGTCTGGGATCTCAAATAACATTTTCGGGTTCTGACCTCAAACCCGAGATCAGATCAAAAGCTCAGCGTGTCCCCTGCAAATCAGCGGAATCTTGATTTGGTTTCTACAGATAAATCGCCATGTCGTGTGTACAGCCGAGGCGACGAATGAAGTCTTTGGGACTCCCCAAGAACATGCACTGGGGGCCCTCTCGCGTCTTTCAACAGGCAGAGTGGCCTGGGCATTCTGAGTGTGGAAGCATTTGTATTTTCTGCAAAATGTAATGGGCGGATTCGCTAGGAATCATATCCACGTATCATGACAAGACCTGAAGCTAATTATTACAGGCCCTTTTTCGGCCCGCGGCACCTGTAACCTCTTGTTTCCTCTCGTCATCCACCGGCCACTCTGCCTCCGCTGCTGCCCAGCGCTCATCTGAGGAGACCGCAGCCACCATGCAGCTGGTTCGGTTTGCGTCACTGATAGTAGGATTTGGGATCCAAAGGTAGAAGCTGAGCTCTTATGCATCAGAGCAAATACGGTTCTGGTCCTCGGGTTATGTCTCAGGGGTTGTGTTTCTCAGGACTTCAGGCATCATCATGGCTTGCTTGGTTGGCATCCGGTCATGCAGCATGCGACTGTACAAAGAAAAACCATCCTTTGCAGGCAGGCTCGAAGTGAGTCGGGTGGGCGGGGTCCGGACTGAGAGGTGGGAGGGTCCCGGATGCGGATGATAGGCTCTCGGGGAGAGAATCCTCAGGACGAGAGTTGGGCCTTCAGACTCCGCGGACTCAGTTAAACCCAAAGCCAGGCTCTAAACTCAATAGCTCCTGCTGAGACCCTTTTTAGCATTTTCGGACCTGCGCTCTGGGGTTTGGGAGGACAACTGGAGCTAGGCAGGCAGAGCTTGCGAGTGATTTTGTTGAGGGGTTAGGGCGGTTAGGGGAGGATGTTTTCGCAGGCTAGTCAGAAATTGCAAGGCTGCCTGCGTTTTCAGTTATTGACGTTTCTCCGTACATTTGGTTCCAAGTTTTCCAACAAAGCAAGAACATTCCCCCACCTCGTTTCCAGCCAGTTTCTCTGTGAGTGTTGAGGGTTGTTCTTAGTTCAACAATCCGTGGATCTGTGCGGATGTAAGAGGAAGCAGGATGCCTCATGTCCGAAGAGACCCGACCCCTCACCCTACCCGCCCAGACATTCAGCATCAGGCCGGCACTCTTTCTCACTTTCAGACTTCCTGTTCTGCTGACGCAAAAAGGCTTTCTGAGGCAGCACTGCTCGACAGCTTCAGAACTTGCCAAGAGACAACTGTCCATGTTGGGCTCGTTGACGTGGCAAGTTGGACCATGCTGGCATGGGGAGTTTGCAGGATCCAGATGAAACTCCGAGCAGTCGTACTAATCCGGGATGTCTCCGGCCGTATCTGCATCTTACATGACCGGGCAGGGTTCTGGAAGGTTGTCCAAACTGGGGAAATCGGCCAACGTCAGGGCAATCGTAGCTCGCTTCCTGCTTAAGCTGGAGAGCAGGATGCAATAGAGGTCGGCCTAGAAGTAGAAATCAAAGCAGCTTGGACACGTCGCATACGTTGATGCATCGGCTCAAAACGAGCCTCCTCAGGGTCCAGAAGCCGAAATGAAGGGGTCGGATGCATTTAATAGGTACATAAATATGTATTTGTTTCTTTAGTTTTATATGAGTATACAAATTTGTGTTGAGAAACCGTGTTCACGCTGAGCTCCATGCTTGACGACCTTCTGGCAGTGTGTGACCGCTTGCTGATTCATCAAGCTACTGTAGTTGCGCACAGTTTCGCAGCCAATCACCGCTATGTGGTGCATAGAACACATTGTTGCTCTTCACTGACTAAAATATGAAATACTACATCTTTAAGATTCGAGAAAGGAAGCATCTCCTTTAAAATATGAGGAATTTATTACGTAATCTTTAAAACTTTGCATAAGCGCAGGATCTTGTGTGAAGATAAGATAACCCTTCCAACTAATTGATGGGTTCACTTCTATATTCATTCTTTTTGTATCGGTTTAAGTTTAAAGTTAGTTCTAGGTTCCAGCTCAAATTGCCGGTTTCTCATATTACCGATAGAATGTAAGGTAAAAAAGACATCGATGCCAAAGGTTCAAGATCTGACACGTTTCGACTTGCCTCAGCGTCTTGCGTGAAGTCCAGAGATGGAGAGCATGTCGACGATGCCATGCATGGTGCATTGCCAGCATGTTTCGCCGGGACCGATTCCACCTGACCCCGAGCCCCTTGGCAAATACACTGCTCGTATGTGCGGGCGTCGCTGCATGCGGCATATGTCCGGAAGCTCGGGCATGAGACTGAGGTGGTGGAGCCGGTACTGGTTTCTCGTCGGGTTGGTCCAGGAGCTGAGGGCGAAGAACGATTGGCTACAAACGAGTCTTCAAGCTGTACTTCAGCATACTCACACAAGGTGTGTAAAGGGGGTTGATCCACTGCCAACAGCAGATGCAGTAGGCAAGATGTTTAATTGGCACCGAGGTGCAACGATTTGCGCAAAGTGCTTCTCAGCTGCAGTTTGTTGGGCTCGTGGCCTTGCTGGGTTCGTGCTGCAGCTGCCACCTGGGTCAGAAGCATTGGAACGAGCGGCTGGATTCACTTTCCGATTGTTCGAGCTGAAGCGGTGCTCAGGTGTGACAATCTTCGCCGTGACAACCGCGCCGGCTGGAGGGACATGGAGAAGCTGCGCAACGCGCTTCTCAGCTGTAGCTGGTTCGATTCGCCGTTCGCGATGCAAGTGCCATCCATCAGAAGCTTCGACGAGAGCGGCAGGGTCCCCTTGGCGCAGCACTCCATGTAGCTTCAAGCAGATTCACAGGTCGCGTCTGGAGCAGGTTTCGACACGTTGAAGGTCCTACAAGCTAGAGGCTTGGGTCTGAAGCTTACATTTTTGACGGGCGTTGTCCGCATGGCTGGCATGACCCCGTGCACCTGAAGCTTCTGTGCAGTTTACGGCCGACTTTGGTTGTTTCTCTTTGCCGTGCACTTGCGTCTGCATCTGCATGCATCCATCGTGCCTGAAGGCTACGTGTTCAGGAAATGATTGAGGAGTGCCGGAAGCAACTTGTCGACAGACGTTTACCAGATCACAAGCATATCTGCTCAGAGATGTGCTGTTTTCAGATGAAGAGCCAGATGAACATCTCACCGTGCAAATTCAGTCGGAGCAGCGCCTTTCTGTATTGCTTTGACCCCTGCTCACGGTGAACGGTGGTTGCATGGACCAAGGCGCCTGGCCACGAAGCCAGACTGAGAGAGAGCTGCTCGACTGATGTTGGCTTTGTAGCTTGGGGTCAGGACTATAGTCAGGAAGATGAGCAACATGCATGGACCAAGGAAGATGGCCACAAAGCCAGACAGTGAGAGAGACAATGCTGGGCCAGACGAGATGTTGGCTTTGTAGCTTGGGGTCAGGACTATAGTCAGGAAGATGAGCAACATGCATGGACCAAGGCGCTTGGCCACAAAGCCAGACTGTGAGAGAGAGCTGCTTGGCTGATGTTGGCTTTGTAGCTTGGGGTCAGGACTATAGTCAGGAAGATGAGCAACATGCATGGACCAAGGCGCTTGGCCACAAAGCCAGACTGTGAGAGAGAGCTGCTTGGCTGATGTTGGCTTTGTAGCTTGGGGTCAGGACTATAGTCAGGAAGATGAGCAACATGCATGGACCAAGGCGCTTGGCCACAAAGCCAGACTGTGAGAGAGAGCTGCTTGGCTGATGTTGGCTTTGTAGCTTGGGGTCAGGAAGATGAGCAACATGCAGGGATCACACGCACTTCGAATGGATTGCCCGCCTGTGAGCCGATCTGGCTGTGAGTTATGAGCTCATATCTTGAATGATAGACACAGTTTCCGGTAGCACAGCAGTTCACGAGGGAGGGGTGTTTCTTTTTGGCACCATTTTGATTTTTTGGCTGGTGGTCTGCTGTCGTGCCATTGCCAACTCCCCGCATCCCATTATTTGTTGCAAATGGTGCAAATCTGGTCTCTGCGTCCTATAGTTACACGGGATGCTCGCTGTGAAGGTCTCCGGCCGTGGTGCGGTGCTTTTCGTCAGTTACAGAGGGTTCTACGTGCTGGGGGCATGACTCATTGTAAGACCACCCTCGCTGGTGCTTGTGGAAAACAGTACCTAGGGGAAACGATTTAGGGTCTTCCTTTGGATTCCGCGAGCCAAGTTAATTAAACAAATTTGCATTACATCAATATAGTATATAGCAGTTAATATACCATACACCATATACCATATACCATACAGTAGATACTGTACAGCAGATAGTATGTAGTATACAGTATAAGGTAGATAGTGGACAGTAGATACGATGTAGTATATAGTATATAGTACATTTTTAGCAGCCCTACCCTGCTGTGACGTTTTCCACAAGCACCAGCAAGGGTGGTCCGTCTCGTTTTATTTGCAACGAGTCCCGCCACCAGCACGTAGCCAAACCTGACGAAAAGCACCGCACCACGCAGCGAGCATCCTGAGTAACAAGAGGACGCAGAGACCAGATTTGCACCATTTGCTATAAAATAATGGGATGAGGAAGTTGGCAAAGGCACGAAAGCGAGAACGACCAGCAAACAAAAAAGGCAACAAACAACACAAAAGAGGTCAACCGTTCATGAGCTCACCAGTATTATGATGCACAAGTTTGCTGCAGGGTACCTTCAACAGCCGGTTCAGATACACCATTGCGAAGAAAGTCAGATCCGTCTCTGTGTCAAGGCACCGTCGAGGAGAGGGAAGCAGCGCTTCTTTGCCGTCTGCAAGCACTGACGACGGCGACGGCGACGACTCTTCGAAGGACGCAAACAGAGTGTCACAATAGCAAGCAGTCTTTCAGCACCTTCATGAGCGGCTTACGCCAGAGCTTTCGTGAGGCGTTTGATGGTTCCGACATCGAGATGAAGGATGATGAGCAGCTCATTGTCAAGGCCGTGGGCACAAAAGTGCGAAAGCAGCGCAGCCATGTCGATCTCTTGAGTTGGAAGGCAGAAGATCTGCCTGGAGCGCTCCGGGCCCACATGGACGAAGTTTACGAGCGGACAGCAAGTCCGCTTGAGATGCCCCTGGGCCGCGCGGTGGGTTTGCATGCCAAGCCTTTACAACTGTTGCAGCTGACGTCTTCAATTCGGAGAGGCCTGACAAGAAGCCAGAAAGCGGAGCCCCAACAGACCCGATTGGCGCACACGAGCTGGGATCCGTCGCGGAGAAGGTGCAGGCTCAGCCTCCACTCGTCACAGACTCATGCGCGTTCTCCGTGTAGACTGTCGGGATCTGTCGGACATTGTCCATGCCAGAGAATTTTGGGGCGAGGCAGCCATCGATCCATTTCACCCGTCCTTCGAAGCTTTGCAACTTAGCTGCAAGCCAGCATGGAGCAAGGGCAGCTGCTCTGAAACACATGGATTGATCCGGCACATATATTGTACCTCACATAACCTCTTTACTCAAACTCCCTTCGGATTCGGATACCGGCTGGTTAGAGGCTGGAGGTTTCCGCCCGTCAGATACAATCTATCTCCGTCAGGTACTGGTTAGAGGTTAGAGGTTTCCGCCCTCCGCGCGTCAGCCACCAGCCCCATGCTATGCCCCCCTGTCAGCTACCCGCCACCCCATCAACTCTCTTTTGTCAGCAAGACAGTCAAGGTGCGAGAAGCAGGATCGCTTCGTGCCTTGGCTGCGGATGTACAAAGATGCCATGCATCGGTAACTTGTTAGACATAAATTGAGGCGGTGGTGGTGGGGTGGTGGCAGCGGCAGCAGCAGTAGTAGTAGTAGCAGTAGTAGCAGTAGTAGTAGTAGTAGTAGTAGTAGTAGTAGTAGTTGTTGTAGTTGTAGTTGTAGTTGTAGTTGTAGTTGTAGTTGTAGTTGTAGTTGTAGTTGTAGTTGTAGTTGTAGTTGTAGTTGTAGTTGTAGTTGTAGTTGTAGTTGTAGTAGTAGTAGTAGTAGTAGTAGTAGTAGTAGTAGTAGCAGTAGCAGTAGCAGTAGCAGTAGCAGTAGTTGGAGTAGTAGTAGTAGTAGGTGTAGTAGTAGTAGTAGTAGTAGTAGTAGTAGTAGTAGTAGTAGTAGTAGTAGTAGTAGTAGTAGAAGTAGTAGTAGTAGTAGTAGTAGTAGTAGTAGTAGTAGTAGTAGTAGTAGTAGGAGTAGTAGTAGTAGTAGTAGTAGTAGTAGTACCCTACGCGCCCTTATTTGATCGCAGGTCAAACTGCTTCACGGGGGTGGGGGGGGTGGGGGGGGGGTGGGGGGGTGGGGGTGGGTGGGGGGGTTATTAACGTCCTGTTCCAAGCACAACATGTGTGACTTCTTCACCGAAGCCTCAACCCTGACTCCTAAACTCTGAACCCTGAACCCTGAACCCTTAACCCTTAACCCTAAGCCCGACTCCTAAACATGGTGACAGCGCCTGTACGCGCCTATGCGTTTTTACCAATTCCAGTATGAAGAGTTTTGCATGGATACGCGCGAAACCACAGCGAGAGCGCAATCTGAAGAAGAATTCTGGTTAAGGCAGGTGCGCGAAACACTAGAGGCTGCAGTAAACTTTGGCCTTAACTACGCTTTCGCTCGGGTGTTAGACCCATTTTTGAAGAGGCTGCGGAGCAAAACTTTATTTTAGAGAGAGTTCTGGAGGAAGTAAAGCTGAGTCTAGAATATTGACGTGACCTAGGTTTCAGTTAGGGTTTAGGACTGGGTTGATGCTGGAAGCCAAAGCCCAAAGCTTTTTCTCACAGACTTCTCAGACGTTTCTCCAAGACGTATCACAGGCTTCCCACAGACTTCTCATAGGTTTCTCCGAGGCTTGTCAAAGGTTTCCCACAGACTTCTCATAGCTTCTCATAGGTTTCCCAGAGACTTCTCACAGGTTTCTCATAGGTTTCTCAAAGACTTCTCAGAGGTTTCTCATAGGTTTCTCACAGACTTCTCAGAGGTTTCCCACACACTTTTCACAGACTTCTCAGAGGTTTCCCACACACTTCTCACAGAATTCCCACAGACTTCCCATAGACTTCTCATAGGTTTCCCAGAGATTTCTCACAGGTTTGTCATAGGTTTCTCAAAGACTTCTCAGAGGTTTCCCACAGGTGTCCCACAGACGTCTCACTGGTTTCTCACAGACTTCTCAGAGGTTTCCCACACACTTCTCACAGGTTTCTCATAGGTTTCTCAAAGACTTCTCAGAGGTTTCCCACAAGTTTCCCACAGACTTCTCACAGACTTCTCAGAGGCTTCCCACACACTCCTCAAAAAAACTATGAAAAGGCATCCTCTAACTCCTACTCCTACTGATTTCTCAGTGATTGCTAACAGTCCTTCTCCCGATGCGAACCCAAGAAATCAACAGCACGGACTATGTCTACACATGTATGTACATAGATGTTTGTCTCCCAATGGATGTATGTACGTATGCAGAGAAACACGTGAGATGTAATATAATAACGAGATCATGTTCTTTTGCGCGTCGAAACGCCACTAAAACTAGTAACTAGTTTCACCGCTTTTGTAGCATTGCCTAAAGTCCGCGCACGAGCAAGACCACGGCTGCCTAGACACATGATGTCCTGTATTTTACAGCACTTCGCGTCTTCTCAACACGTTCGGTTTTAGTTCAAGCAAAAAGAACCACACGATCAATTATGATCCTGTTGCGTCATCCAACAAGTAGTTTCCCAGGAATTCTGGCCCTCAGGAGTTCGCAGCATGATATGGTCCATGACGCGAAAGTGCTGTAAAACACAGTACAAAAGCTGCCTTCAGCAAGCATCACCATGCCCGAAAACACCACGATCAATTAGGAGCGTGGCGCCTAGTAGTAGTAGTAGTAGTAGTAGTAGTAGTAGTAGTAGTAGTAGTAGTAGTAGTAGTAGTAGTAGTAGTAGTAGTAGTAGTAGTCGTAGTAGTAGTAGTAGTAGTAGTAGTAGTAGTAGTAGTAGTAGTAGTAGTAGTAGTAGTAGTAGTAGTAGTAGTAGTAGTAGTAGTAGTAGTAGTAGTAGTAGTAGTAGTAGTAGTAGTAGTAGTAGTAGTAGTAGTAGTAGTAGTAGTAGTAGTAGTAGTAGTAGTTGTAGTAGTAGTAGTCGTAGCAGTAGCAGTAGCAGTAGTAGTAGTAGTAGTAGTAGTAGTAGTAGTAGTAGTAGTAGTAGTAGTAGTAGTAGGAGTCGGAGGAGGAGGAGGAGGAGGAGGAGGAGGAGCCGCCGGTGCACCACGCCGCTCGGCAGTGCCGCCTCGAGGCCCCGAAACTCGTTCCCCAGATCCGTGGTAATGGCATAATTCGATCCGTCCTGGACCAATTCCGGGATGATCTCCGCCGCCGCTCGGGTAACGGTCTCGGCCCGCTTGTCGGGCAGGGCCTTCGTGGCCACCTCCCGGGTGAAGACATCCGTCACCACATGTCACCACCATGCCAAATTTGTTGGCTCCCCGGGTGTTCTGGCTAAAGTCCACCAGGTCCGCTTGCAAGCGGTCGTTCGGCCCCTCCGCCGCACTCTTGCCCAGACTCCGCGGCTTCGGTGCGAGCACCTGCCTCGCCACGTCACTGCGCAATGCCGCCTGGGCCCGCGCACTCGTGAGGTCCCGCCGCTCGGGAAACTCCCGTCGAGCGATCTGGTAGAGCTTTCGAGGGTCTCTGACGTTGAAGTCTCTAGCAAGCCTCCCTAGGAGCTCCATCGCCCCGTCCTCTGCCATTTTATACTGAGGTGCATGCGCTGCTTTCGTGCAAACGGCTGCAAACGGCAAGGCGCGGCAAGGGCGCAAGGCTGGGCGCTTCTTGTTTGCACCCTGCCGCCAGGTTATGGAGAGATCCCGCCTTTCTGCGGTCCATTCGCTGACGCGCAGCTGCGCTCGCTACCGGGCACGGCAAGGCTGGCTGTGCGGTAGCACATGAAGTGAAAAGAAAGAGTAGGGGTGGGGAGGGGGGATAATGACAAACATGGCAGCCCCAAACAGTTATTTGCCGCCATTCTAGCTGGCGCTTAAAGTACGTGAGTCAGCCATGGCCCAGAAGAACTGACTGGAAGCGCCCGTGCGATGATGTTGTTGTTGTTGTTGATGATGATGATATTTGTTCATGTGTTCCTTGCGTGGCTGCCTTTACTTGAGGCCGGGTCCAGTTGGTCGTTTGGTCCGTACTGTGAAGCGTCACTGGACGGCCTTCGGCCTTTCGTGACTGGTAGTGGTGGTCGTCGTCGAAGGTTTTCCAAAGGGTTTGGTTGCAAGCGAAATGCATGACTTCAAGCAGATAGATGCTCCGAGTCTCATGCCCTAATTATACGTCACAGGCACGCCTGCACGGCCGGGGGCGCCGTCGAGAGGCTCTGCAGTGGTCTAGAGGTTGAAGTTGTAGGGATTGCTCCAGCAATTTCTTGGTGTTCTGCACAGTGCTTGAGTTTCGGGTGTTGTTTCATTCTTGGGCCTGTGGATTTTGCAGTGTGGGTCTTAGGCCTTGGATTCGGTCATGTACTCGTTGCTCCAACATGTAGGGCACCAGTCTTGGATCAGCATGGTGAGAATAAGGTTCCCGTAAACCATCATCCTCTGTGAAATTCATGCTCATGCAAGTTCGCGGAGTGAGGCCTTTACCTTTACTTCAGCTCGCCGGGCAGGTGCATGACCTGCTCGAGCGCCAGACGACGCAGCAGCTCGCGGCCGAGCGCTGAGCAAGGCTTAGGGTTTAGAGTCTACGGTGCACGGTTGAGGGTTTTGGATGCTGGGCGCAGGGTTTAGCGTGCAGCTGTCAATTATACAGTGTGCATTATGAGTTCCGGTCCAAGGTTAAGGAGATTGGTTCGGGAACTCGAGGAAGGTCTCAGAGCTACAGAGGTGTAGAGGCTGTCACGGAGGATCCTGGCAAGATTGGGAGCAACCCTGCGCACTCGCACGCGCTCAATCGACCTCCTTCTAAAGACCGTCAGCCGCCAGCCAGCCGCGAATGCCCTGCCGCATGCATCGACAAAGGGACATGGAAGCTCCCGACCCGATGCATGACTGCAGGATCTTGAACCCCTTTACCCAGAGCCGCTCACACATCGGACGCAATCGAGAATCGGAAATAGGCTGACACATCTCGAGTTATCTCATTGGAAAACTGAGCTCTAGCATGGACCGGCATTCTTTCCTCCAGCCGCTGTCAAACATACACAGAAGGATCTGAAGACTGTCTGGAGGACATGCTCCCTGCAGCATGCCAGCGGCTGCTGAGGCAGGGCCTACTTTTGTTCACAGTAGAAGCCAGTGCAACTTTCTGAACTTTCTGGGGTTCACTATACTTCGGTTGGGTGTTTCGTAAATATGGGTTGATAGGCTGCCACTCTAGACCAACAAGACGATCAGCTGCCAGTCTCCTTACTTTAGGCTGCCGGTATGGCCATGTGTGATTTCGCAGCAGTTTCCATCACAGTCTCCGTTCCGGTTACCAGGTCCCCGGGTTCATGTTGCACCCGCGGTGGTATGCCGCGGCCTGGTTCCCGTTATACCCTAAAGACCCTAGACCCATCGAAACCCTAAACCTACGCGTGATGGTTCGTGTGCAAGCCACAGCCAAATCCACGCTCCCATGCTTGCAAAGGAGCGGCGCGGAGCTGCGGCCGGCGCTGGTCGACTGGTACCTGCGTTTGCAGGCAAGGCCCATCAGGAAGATATCAACAACAACGACAATCACAATAATGCTACTAGTAATATTCCATATGGATACACAATACTAAAAGCAATATAGAGAATAACAACAACAATAATAACAACATCAGTAATAAAAGTAAGAATGCAACAAGTTAATAGTAAGAATACTACTGACCACAAAACAACTATGACATCATAGCAAATAACAATAAATGAGAATACTAATAATATTCACAACAATAAACTGCAGACAAGCTGTGGACATGGGAGCAGACGCCAGGATTATGCAGCGAGGGTTTTCAGTTGTAAAGTCCATCGTTCAGGTGCCACAGCGTCTCGGCCGCTCCCCGGATGCTCGTCAGCACTGTGGATTGCGGCAGTTCTCAAGTCCAAAATCGTGCGAAGGCTTCATTCCCCACCTGAGGCTTAAGAGTGTTGGAGCTGCTTCCAGTACGGGGAATGAGCTTATCAAGATGCTACGTTGAGGTCATGGTCAATGCTGCGGCATCCCTGATGGTTTGACCTGAATCCCAAAGCCCCATTGCATGTTGCAGAAGTGTTTATGCTGCAGAGCTGGCTTTCCATCCAGGCTCGCAGAGTCGCTGCAGGCTGGCCGTCTGCAACCTGTACCATGCTTAGGAGTTAGGCGCGGTTGTCGGGTTGAATACTATCATAGATCCACCCTGCCCTCTAAATTGGCAAGCCCTCTACGTTGAGGGATTTCAAGCTTTTTTCAGGCTTCTTCGTGGAATACCTGTTGTTTCAGCATTCGAAGCGAAATTCGGCTTATATACGATAACACTGGCAAGACATTCGCGAGGCGGCCGCCTGGAGCCCCCTGAGAAGGGCGAGGCAACCTCCTCTTGCAGGCCTGTGGCCACTCAGCCTCTGTCTGCCAAGCGGTGTTGATTCTCGAGGCCTAGAGAAGCAGACCAGCGGGGTAGACAACAACAAGGCCAGAATTCCGAAAATCATGCCCCGCAGAGTTTCAGTACCATTGTCGCTTGTTTGTGCCTGCTGGGGACCTGCCCCGATTTGAGAGCCAGAGAGCCCTGACCTCCCCATCCTCAAGCTCGAAAGAGACTTAAAAGCCGACCAGCGCAGGACGCCGTTGATCTTCTCAGTGCCGAGGCGCTTGAGACTCGAGTGTGTTTCGCTTGATATTTCGATTTTGCACTAGGCTAGAATCGGATGTAGTTGTCAACGTTTCTCCATTTGGCATCGGCTTGGCGGCTTGATGTTCTGTGATCGTGGGATGCGAGAACCGCGTGGAGAATAATATTTCCAACCCCTGGCAGACTTTTTCGCTGATTCACAAACAATGTCGCATTCCACTACCAATTCATCGATGCGGCATCCTTGGAAGCCTTGGTCCTGGGCCGGTTTTTGAGAGCAAAGCGCTCTGCCTTACTGCAGGCCTTTATGAAGCCGATCTGCTACGAAGAGGCGAAGTATATTGATGAGAGGTTTCGGAGTGATTTTGCATGGGAGCAGGTGCGATCCTGGCTTCACGACGTGTCCACGTCCACAGAGGCGGTGATGAATTGTAAGCTGAGTCAGGATAAGCGCGCGAGTGGTTTCGAGGCAGGTTGCTACCACTGAAAAGCCCGAGAGACGACCAAAGGAGATTGTCCAACTGCGCATCGTCTGCCCCTGTCAGGACTTCTTCTTAAACTTGAAGATGGTGCCGCGCACAACTCAGCAACAGCAAGCAGTGTTGAAGCAAGCCTACAGCAGAAGTAAGTGACGAGGTATGACATCAATGACAAACTGCAGTACCGCTTGCTGCACACGCTCTATAGCAAGCTCGCGAACTTTGAGGCAGGTCTTGCATTGGGAGGTTGTGAGGACGGCGGAAGCCGATGCGTTGCTGATTTCAGTTTCTGTCAACTGACGCTCCAGGGCCTTGCGTTTCAAGGCCATGATCCAAGCACTGCTTTGAACAAAGACGGCGGTGGCGGTTTGCTGTGCGCCAGGTCCCCGTCCATTTCCCTGTCCATGTTTATTGCAGAAGCATAGCCTTGACATGGCTTGAGGCCGTGCACATGTTCTACATGTTTTGGCACTACGCTGATGTGTTCAACGCCGCCTACCGGCTGTCGCAGGACCGAATGTCCTAGCATGTCTGAGGTAATGAGCAAGCTGCTCTGAGCTCTGCAATCACAAGTCGCGGCGGTGTCGTGCCAGTCACGCACGGTTTCTGTTCATCAGATAATGATCAAGACTCGCGAAGTGTACTTAGGACGAGCCATTTCCGCTCGCCCTGGTGTGCATCGAGATCACCGGTATGGTGACGGCTGCATTTGAAGCTGGAAGCTTCTCGAGCATCCTGGACACCGGGGTATTGCTGGCTTGATTGCCAAAGACTACTGCCTCGTTCATGGTTTCGTAGTGTGGGCGTCCGGTTTTCTTTGGGTTTGGGCCTCGGGATATGATACAGTTCCACTGAACTCCGACCCGCCTGAATTCCAAAGCCAATGTCCGGGATGATGATTATGACGAGGATGCCAAAGATGGTGATCATTATCCCCATCGGCATTCTCCATTGGTTCCCTGCTAATGAAAGTCATTCAAACACACATGCGCAGGCCTACTTCTGACGAACCCAACCGAAACCTGGCAGAGAATGACTACCGTCGATACAAGCTATGACGAAAGAACATCAGGCAGGCAAGCTTCTCAAAGAAGCAAAATCAAAGAACATGCAGTACCGAAGACACGTCGGAGCAGTGGTACTACCGACAGTCACGCTAGACGTGCATCACCGTCATTCACTGAGGTCTGTCAGCCCCAATCGGCTCGATATGGTTGGGAAAGCCTTAAATAAAGCCCTTGACATGAGCCACACCCGCAGGCTATGTACTATGACTCCACATGGCCTAGATATCATTGAATAATCACGAGGCAAGGGTAAAACACGAACCGGGAACAGCAACAGCAACATCAACAACAACAACATGGTGTTGCCAGAACCCATCCACGGCCGTAGCTTGCACCCTTACCACCCCACCCAAACACCCACAGGCCTCAACGTGCACCCAGCCTGCGCGAGACTGGGGGCACCCCCAGCCAGAAAATAGAAAGACATAGTGAGTGGAAACTGTAAATGTGAAGCCCACGCCCAGGCCGTGCAGCCGCCACTTGCTGCGGCGAATGGGCGCAGGCTACTGGGCTGCACCCACCCTCTAATCCCCACATTTGCGACATGACTCCTCAAACGAGCTACGCCAGTTGGCAGTATAGTAAACCCTGTCGGTCAACATGCACCTGTACGAAATCTGGCCAGCCTGGTTCTTGCCAAGCCCGCTGGAGGAGTCGCAACAGCCGGGACTGCTTTTTGTTAACCAGCCTCCCGCTCCAGGGTTTGTAACATCAACGCCCATGGCTGTATGCCGAAGGCCTGCTACCTGCAAAGCCCAGCCCCTGACATTGTCTGGTTTTGAAACCCCCTCATCTCGGCTCGAGAGGCCGATGTTAGGAGGACATGTTGCGGGCGCCTAGAGGCTCTTGACATAAAGTCGTCGGTGCTCTCTTGCTTCGGACAAAACGTATGAACGAAAACCAAACAACCCATGCTAAGCTGCTGTGTCCTGCCAGGAGCCTTTGACGGCCTTTTCCTTCGCAGCGTAGATTAGCTTTCTTCAAGCTGACTTCCTTAGCAATAGCCCAACCAAACCATGCAGAGACCTGGAGGTTCTGGCAGGGCATAGCATGGAAAGGCCCATGCTGTACGCGCTGCTTCTGACCATGTGTGCCCTGGCTTTACTGTGTCCAGTTTGGGGCTTGGGGTCTAGTGTCTAGGGTTAAGGGTTTCGGGGTGGGGGTAATTATTAAGGCTCCTATATTATCCGGAATTATGCGGGGCAGATTCTCCGAGGCGAGAATCCTGGAGAGTCAACGTCGTAAGTTCAATCCACCACTGGCAGCTGTGGTGCTATATTTCCTGTGAGCAAGCGAACCTACCCATAGTCTCCATTGTAGTTCCTTTTTATGTTAACCCAATTGACAATCTAGGATCCTAACCATAACCAAAATGACAGGAGCTACAATGGAGACTAGAGGTAACTCCTTTCTAGAACCTTGAAAGACCCGTTTCAGGAACCCTTCGGGATGTTCCCTTAAACCCTAAGTCCTATACTATAAACCCCAAACCCTAAACCCCAAACCTTCAACCCGAAGCGCTAAAGATCCCTGTAAAGAACCCTGATAGGCCCCTTTAAGGAACCCTTGAGGTATCATCTGCTTCACCCAGATCCGGCCTAGAGCCTTAAAGCCCCAGAGCCCAGCACCGCAAGCCCCAAATGCGCAAAGCTGGATCCCTTTGCAGCTTCAAATCCTTATATAAGTCTACCAGGACTTTTCAGGGGCCCTTTAATCGAGCCCTAATGGCCCTTAGTAGTGGGTGATTTGGGTTTGTTAGAAGGTAGTTGGGGGGTCTGGGTAAAGTCGAAACCTTACATTCCTCAATCCTGAACCCAAACACCGAAACCTGGAAACCTGCACCCTAATGTAGGAACCTGATTAACCCTGGGCCTATACCCCCAGAATAGTAGGGCTCAAATAAGGAACCCTCATAAAGGCACAATATTTCTTAATCAGGTTCCTACATTAATCCAGAAGCCTGATCCAGTTCAGCCTGGAAAGACAATTATGAGCACCGCCACTTATCTAACACTGATGCACAAACTGGGTTCTTGTTAAGGGGTGTATTTTAGGTTACCAGAAGAAGGAAACCATACATGATTGACTGTATATACTCTCTGTCTTCCTCATATCCTGCGGTCAGAACTTGCCCGAAGTGTGTTTCCATTGGCTTGACTGGTAGTGAGGCGCTCCTTGAGAAAGCATGGAGCCCTTGAAGGAACCAGTCAAGGAATCGATGCCAGCAGCTAAGGATCGGCGGATCCGTTGAGTCGGAGTTGGGAGGTTAGGGCAGGTTTAAGGTTTATGTAAAAGGTTTAGATCGGAGGGTTTTGAGTTTACGGGATTACGGTGTACAGGATTTGGAAGCTCGTGAAAGGGTTCTGGACCCCCGTGGCTCACGCCCTCTTCAATTATATTCAAACATATAAGATATGATGTTAAGAATTATACCACAGGTAATGTTTATTATGTATGCCCAGGGTGAGCCTCCCTCGGGTGTGCCGGTTGTTGTGTATTCTGTATATGTATGTGTATGTGTTTGTGTATATGTATATGCACAGGTAGGGGTACAGGTTTATGTATATGTATAGCATATGCATAGATGTATGGTTTCTTTTTACCGGCAGACCCGAGGAGCAGGGAGATGGGATGAAGAGGGTAAGCCGGGTGGGCTAGGGACCCGTGCACACGACACCGCACCACGTTTTTTTTGTAAAAAGGCTGTTGAGCGCAGGGAGGGCCCATTAGATGTGGGTATTTTAGCTTCTGTCACTTTGGGTCGATCAGCGTGTGGTGTCCCAGTCCACGTCCCTGTCGCATCCCCGTCGGTGTACCGGTTGCACTTCGGTCAAAGTCCCGGTCGTGTTTTGGTCGTTGTCCCAGTCGTAGTGTGGTCGTGTCCACGTCCCTGTCGTATTCCGGTCGGTGTACAGGTAGTGTTTCGGTCACTGTCCGGTGTCGCGGTGCGCTTTATCCGTCGTGCTTCGGTCAGTGTCCCGGTCGTGTTTTTCGGTTCGTGTCCCGGTCGGCGGGTTCCGGTCGTGTGGTGTCCCGGTCATGTCGTGATCCATTCTCTCTCGGTTTTTGGTGGATGTAACGGTCGTGTTTCGGTTAGTGTACCGGTGGGGTCTTGGCCGTGTCGTGGTCATTGTCCTGGTCCTATCCCTGTCGGTGTATCGGCCGGTGTCCCGGTCGTGTCTTGGTCGTTGTTATTTTCGTTTCGTGGTCGGCGTTCTGGCCTTGTCCCTTTCGGGGTATGGTCGTGCCTCGGACACTGAAATACATAATGTAAAAGCGAAGCACTACGTGCCACACATGTGTAACAGGAGCCTTGCTTGCAAACAAGCATCGATGTGACGTACCTCGTGCCCCAGCTAAGATGTAGTTACGATTGGATGCCGGTATCCCAAAGATGTCACTGCTTTGGGCTCCGTGTTGGGGTTCAAATTCAAGTCAACGTCATGGCCCAGTGCCAGGATGTACGATTGCTCCCGTTGTATTCTGGCCCCAAATGGCGCCCCAGCATTAAGATGTGCGAGTTGTTGAACATGCCTGGAAGTACGGCACCAAGCCCCCAACGTGCCGGGATCTTTGTTTCTCGGGTTCAGGTTTTCGAGATTCGGGTTCGGTGTGAGCGTTTGGAGTGTTGTCCGAGTCCGTTTTTGGGCTGCTAGTCTGTGGGTCGGATATATCAGCATGTCCTCAGGCATGAGGGTAAGTCCACTGCTTCATGTCAAAATCGACGTGAGCCCTCAACTTCGGCAATGCTCAACAGGTTCAGAACTTACCCATGTAAAATTTCTTCATGTTGGGCTTCCACAGCCTCGCGATGCCAGAACTCTGAACCCAAGCCTTAAATCCCTGAGCCCTCAGCCTTGGACGCCAAACCTCAACCGTTAAACCCTGAGCAGAACCATCCCAAGCTTGCGATGCGATGGCGATGACTCTGCACGAGCGCTGGTTGCACGGATGCGGATGCCGGTGAATGCGAAAGAACAGGCCACGGCTTATAGAGATGCTTAGGCATGGACTGGCATGGACATTGATGGCATACATGCTTTAGGGTTTGGGGTTTGCGGGCCTTGGTGGAAAGTGCCGCTTACATACGCTGTTGCTTTCTTTCCCAATCTGGGTGAAGCTGCCCCTCGACAAAACATTTCGAGTCTTCAGATGAAGGACGGGTTCGTTCGTGTCGTTCACAAGTTGCCTGGTACTTTTCTTAATTATTGTCCAGGCCCCAACTTACGACCAGCTGGGTGTCTGGAGCCCTGCACTAGCAAGCCCAGGCCCAGATGCTTATTCAGCAGCGCGCTTCTCAATTCTGGCGCCAGCAGAGCCAGCGGATGCCTGTCTACAGGTGCACAAAAGAGGGATCAAGAGGCCAGGTCACGATGTAAGCCTTCCAGCGAGAGAGTTCTTGGCATGGATGGCTGCAGCATGCACCGGGATCGTTCATGTTTCTTTAGCTCGTCTGGTTGAAACCCCGATCGTTTTGGCCAAACCTTGGAAACACCAGTCTGATTCGCGGACTCGCAGTTGACTCTTCGACCCCAAGCTTAAAGCATCAATGCGTTTATGCCGGAAGTGCAAACTGCTGTTCTTGCTGGTCATGGCTATGATGATGCTGATGATGTTCATGATGTTGATTCAGATGGCCATCGTCATAGGTTGATGCCACAGACGTCGTGCATCCAAGGAGGGCCAAAGAGCACCTCGTATAAAGGCATGTGGCAACCTTGAAAGAGGCTGGAGTGATGTTATACGAGTGGTAGTTTTCCGGATTCAGAGACGGTGAGGTTCTGAAGCGGAAGCTGTTGCTGAAAACATGATGCCGTGTGAGACTGCTGGGCTTTGGCATACATCCAGATCCAGAGTTGCGGCTTGTGCCTGTGCTTCTGCAGAGCTGACTAGGAGTTAGTGCTGTTAGAAGTTCGGAACCTGAAAAGAGCTTTGCAGCATGGTGTTGTCATCTTCGTGCTCGTAGAACGAATGGCAGGGCTAAGGGACTACGGGAAATCGTGCTTCGATTGTGAATTTTGGGCTTGGTTTCGCATTCTCGTGAAGCCGGGCAAGCTGGGGCTGAATAGCGTGCCCTCGGCCACAAAGAGACGGGGTTGCCACAGCTGCATGCAGCTGCATCTTGTCTAGTTTAGCCGTAACTACAGGATACCCACTTCCAGATCTGCTTCAGGAGCACTTGCAATCGGCTCACACCGAAGTCGGAGTAAAGTTAGGTTAACCAACACGTACCCAAACTCAACGGGACGAAGAGGCCCCGTCGTTCGGACATGGACAGTTGATCCTCATCCCTAACGCCTTTGATTCGATGCGAAGCCTCCAGAAGTAGCAGGGTCAGCCCTTTGCTCGCGAATTGGTCGCAGCTCAGCTGCACAAATGCACTGCAGACGCTGCGAAGATGTTGCTTTCGAAGCTTCGGACTTGGGCTCGGGTTTGGAGTCAGGGTTCTGCGGGGGCGGCGGTGGGAGTTGGCGTGGGGTGGGGGGTCTGCGAGCAGGCTTGAGGGGCATGGCTTCGGGTGACTGACTGCCACGCCGGACTTGTTTACTGCATGTTGTACCGACCTAGTGTAAGTACAAGCCCGCTGCATCTACCTAAACAGGGTCGTTCCCCGGATCCGTGTCGATGTACCTGAAAGTTGGAGTCTGCAGAGAAGTGCAACATGTGATCGACAGACGTGGGAGGGTCAACGACATTAGACCTTTCCGCAAGCAAACACGGCATGAGTTCAATGAGTTTTGCCGACTTGCCCGAAATCCCAACGATGAGTCCACAAGTTGGACGCGACCCAGGACGAGCATCGCTCGTCGGTGGAAGCGTTGCGATGCGGTGGTCACCAGCCTGCAAGACATCTCTAGATTTGTTGATCGTCTATGGTGGCTTCAGGTTCTCTGTAAAGTCAGCGAATGTCCAGGGCGGTGTGGCATTCCGGTTTTCTCTTCTGCTGCAGGTTCTGATGAAGTTCTTGGACGCTATGATGGGAAGGTTCAGGCGCGGGCATGCGGCCACAGGATAGTTTTGTTCCACCTCTGATCAGCTAATGTATGCACCTGCTGGACGTGTACATCTACAATTAGTTAACTTAGCCAGCATCAGCAGCACCTGTGCGTTCATTCGCAGGTCAAGGGCCCTCGAAGATATAGTGCACGAACTCGGTTCGGTGTCGACGAAGTCGCTGATAGTTTGCTGTCCCCGCTTCGAATCGCAAGAAGCTTATAGGCTTGATTATCGACATTCGTTGATTCGCAGAGGCGAAGTAGAGAGAACTCTCCCCGGCAAGGATCTCGAGCACCTGCTGATTCATCCTAGAGTTGAAAGTGGAAAGCTCTTTAAGCGTACCAATGAGCAGCGGGTTAATATTGATCTAGCTTGTCTATGCGTCCCTAAACCCTAAACCCTAAAGCCTAAATCCGAATTTCAGAAGGTGTCCGAGTGCTGCTTCCCGGGAAGCCGGGGCCGGGGTTGGGAGCAGGGACGGGGCTGAAAGATGAAACTTGCTCTTTCGCAGCGGGGGATTGGGGTGGGGAGGAGAAGTGAAAGAGTAAGCTGTATCTTGCATGCATGCCGGGGGGGGGTGGAGGAGGAGTGAAGGATGAAACTTTGTTTTCACTGCGGGGGGTTCGGGCGGGTGGGGGGGTGGAAAGATCAAGGATTGTTTTACTGTGGGGGTTGTCCATGGATTCATCTCTTACCCCTCCTCCCCGCCGACCCCCCTCGGTGTGAAAGAACCAGTTGCGTCTTTCACCCCCGTCCCCACTCCAGCCCACCGCCGCAAAAGACAAGGTTTCATCTTTCACCCTCGTCGCCGCGCCATGCAAGTGAATCATCTTTCGCCCCTCCCCCGCCCCAACCCCTTCGCTGTGAAAGATAAACTTCCTTCTTTCACCCCTGCTCCCCGCCCCAACCCCTGCCGTCAAAGATAAAGTGTTCTCCTTCACCCCTCCTCCACTTCCCAAGCCCCGCCATGAAAGAGAAAGTTTCATCCTTCACCCCTCCCCACGCCCCAACCCCCTGCCGTGAAAGACAAAGTTGAATTTTTCATCCGTGTTCCCGCTCCCAACCCCCCGCCGTGCAAGATAAAGTTTCATCATTCACCCGTCTTCCCTGTCCCCAACCCTCGCCGTGAAAGATCATCAATCTAATCTTTCACCCCCGTTCCCGCTCCCAACCCCCCCCCGCCATGAAAGATAAAATTCTTCATCTTTCACCCCTGCTCTGCTCCAGGGTCCCAACCCAAACCCCCGAGGTGAAAGATAGATTTCGTCTTTCACCGAATCCCCCCCCGCCGAAAGTTCAAGTTTCATCGTTCACCCCTGCCCGCGCCCTACCTCCCTGCCGTCAAAGAGAAAAGTTATTCTTTCACGCCTCTCTCCGCCCCAACCTACCGTCGTGAAAGATCGAATTTAAGCTTTCACATGCTTTCACCCCTCTTCGCGCGCCGAACACCCTGCCGTGAAAGATAGCATTTCATCTGTCACCCCCCCCCCCCCACCGTGAGATATGAAATGTTATCTTTCACCACCCTCCCCGCCCCCACCCCGCGCTGCGACAGATAAAAAATCCTTCCCCGCCATGAATGATACGATTTAACTTAGATAATTGTTTATCTTTCGTCCCCTCCCGTCTCCAACCCTGCGATGTGAATCAACACCCGAGCTCACCGCAGTGAAAGATTTGCATCTTTCCCCCCCTCTCCTCGACCACAATCCACCGCCCCGATTCTTCTCTTTCATCCCCGTCTCCTCTCATCTTTCACCCACCTCTCCCCGCCCCCAACCCTTAGTGGTAAAAGATGTTGAATCTAATTTTTCACCCTCGTCACCGCCCGCAACTCCCCGCTGTGAGAGATAAAGTTGTTTTTTCGTACTGTGTATATGCCGAACCTTCGTCTTGCTGCATCATCAGCATCAGCTAAACGAGCAGATTTTGAGATGAATCGTGCCACGATCATCAGCAGATTTTTCGAACTCAACAGGAAATGCATCATGAGCATCAGCATATTTCAGGATCAACCAGTTCATCCGGCCCAGACCCAGCCCCCAGCAACCCCCAGCCCCCAGCCCATGAAAGATGGGAACAATGTGTAGCAGAGAAACCCGCTCAAGACTTTCGCTCAAGCTTATCGGCACCCAACCCTTACTTTAGCAACCTGTATGAATTCCTGAGCCCATATCTCGAAGCCCTAACTGTTAAAGCCTGAAAACCCGGCAGCCTTAGGCCCAAAGTTGGCCCTCATTGCGAGAGGCACTGCCTGGCGGTCCTAGCGGCGGCTCAACGCAGGATGGGAGGGGGGCCAGCTTATATTGCCATTCTGCCACCTGGATGTATCTTCAGCTATGTTACTTGATGATATGTCCTGCAATGCTAATGCTAACCTATGATATGCTTCGCTAAGCTATACTAGGTTGCGTTGTGTTGCATTGCGTCGTGTTGTGTTGTGATCTGTGCTGTGTACGTTATGTATGTTATGTATGTAATTATCTATGCATGCATGCATGCCAGGTGCAAGTAAGGTAGCGTACAACGTGGCGCAATGCAAGGTACATATGTAGGCAACTATATTAGTTAGTTAGTTAGCTAGCTAGTTTTAATGTTCATGTTAAATTTTAATGTTACTGTTAATGTTGGCTATTTAGTTCGTAATTAAGCAAGTATGCATGTGCGTATGCCTGCATGCATGCATGTGTGTGTGTGTGTGTGTGTGTGTGTATGTGTCGTCAGGGCTACACCCCTCATTGACCCTTATCGTACCCGCATTCAAAAGTTCTGATAGCCTGTGCAACTGTTTGGTACTTGGGCTGCTTTATTCTCAGATTTTTACATATTACTCACCCCGACTACCATCCTCCGCGGATGTCTTGGCTGTGGGCTTTGCCACACCATTGAGTTTAGGCTCTCGTGATGTATGGTCGAGCATGCGCTAACTTTTGCAACAGAGTCTACCGACCTAGAACTGCTTCCACCACAAAAGGCGCTGAGCTTTGTCTCGTGCTTCGCCAGTGCTTGGGACGAGCGGGTCGCTCAGCTTGAATGCCAGTGCGTGAGGTTGCGAAACCCTACATGAACCCTGCCTTGCAGGCAGTGGGCATTAGCATGCTTCTCTGCCACCGGAATCGAGCCTCTAACATTGGAAGAGGTTGCCGCGAATGGTTGCTCGCTGTGCTGATGTTGTGTAGAAATGCGTGACTGACGATTTCATATTATGCATACAGGCGTCCTGCAAACAGTGTCAAGAAGCGCCATGGGTACGAAGGACTTCTTGCCTTCAAGGAGACAACACAGTATCTCTCCGGTTTGCTCAGCTTGCTGCTGACACAGCGTCAGCACCGTTCTAGCGACAGAACTAGCAAGGATGAGCTATAACTCCCAAGTTCAATAGGTCTTCTTCCGGGACCCTTCTCCTTACCCGCCTGATGTGGTTCGCAACCTCCTCCGTCTGAACGATCACCTGATGCTGAGGCGCCGACCGGCACCCCCTGAGTCATCGCCTCATCACGATGCGAGTGTTTCGATTGAGTTTCCGGACATCTCCAATGGGCCGTTGGGTTGCTCCTTTGTCAGCCGCACACTGTCCATGCTGTCGGAGCTGACGTACCCGAAGTCCACCTCGGGCGGTTTCCACCACGATGGGCGCAAGTGCGATTCAAGCAGCGGTGTGGTGGACTTTGGACAGCTTAGCTCAGCTTGCTCCTGGAGCTGCTCATGGGGCCCCCAGGCATTGCGGCCATCTCGCGTGTGCAGGGGGTGCGCAAGGTGCGACCGGATCCCTTCAGACCTCCGTGCAGATGACGCGTCATGAGGCTGCAGCTGCATGGAGCACTTATACTAACATGTGATAGTCACTGGCTGCATGTGCAAAGGTCAAGGCGATGGTGGAAACCCCCGTTAGACCAGACGGTCACAAATCTTAGTGTTTGGCCACAGGCTGTTTTGGGCTGCGCCGTGCTGCAGCAGCTGGGTGCCAAGGCTTTCACTTTTTGGCCGTTCAGCCCATCAGGGTCCCTGTAGAGCGGGGGGCATGTGAGAGGAAGCTCCCTTTCATGCAGTCCAAACGAGTCGGCTCTTTCTGATGTTGGCATGTGAGAAGCTTGATGCTGTCTTTGCGGCTTCTGTGGCTAAGAACGTCAATTCCAGACTCTAGATCATTCAGTGTTTGCGGTTGCCAAAGCTGCTCTTGCGGTCACGATCGCCAGCCGTTTTGCCCAAGCCAAGATATCACCGCACCGAGCAATCGTTCGGGAATGACGTGCGTGCTATGGCTGATTTTGGCGGTGGCTGCTCAGCTATGTGGAGCCTCGGAAAGCTCTTGCACGTCCGCGGCAGAGCTTCCACAAGATGGATCTGATTGCAGCGCCTTTTTGCAATCTTCAACGCGCCGCGCCACGGCCCCAGAGGCGGTGGTGGCTCCGGAGAAGATCGGAAGCGGCAGCCAGATCAAGGCCAGTTGGCCAGGAATGTGGCGACCATGGCTCAAGCGATGGAGGCAGCAGCGGCACAGTTACTATTACAATGTCGACAATGCCCCATCTGACAACGGTGACAATGCCCCAGACGAGGAAAGCACGCTACCTGTCGCGCTGGCGATTTTCCTCGAAGTTCTTCCCTACGGCCAAGGATATGCAGTGCAACAATACCTGAACTTCACAGAGGACAACGAAACCTTTGGCAGCAGTGTCACAGCGTTGGTTGGTTTAAACGCGACGGATTGCGAGGTGGACTTCATTGGCCTTGACTTCTCTGCCTTCGATGACGTCAGCATCACGGGGGATGCGCCATCGAAGCTGAAGCTTGCCCAAATCAAGCAGGCAAGCAGCGTCAACGTTCAGAACTTCGACGGGGACTTACTGCTCGCCTTCATTCAATGCCAGTTGCCACCTGAGGCATCGCCCATGGCAGTGGAAAGTTCGCTTGAAAGTTCGTCCGTGGCAGCGGACTTCAAAAGCCTCTTAGCAGGCTTGGGAGTTTCTGGACTCGGTCAGGCAGAGCTCGTCGACATTGATATCGGATTCGCCCTGCTGCAATCTTCCACTCGCTCGGAACCAGAAATCACAGCCCCAACAAAGCAGGTGTCCCCGGAGAAGATCGGAGGCATGAGCCGGGCAAAAGCCCTGCACCACTGGTTCAAGCGATGGATGAAGCGCGGGCGCTACTACAATGCCGACAATGCTTCACCTGACGAGGGTGACGGTGACAATGCACCATCCGACAACGGTGACAATGCTCCATCCCCCTTCGAAGGCATGGAAGTTGCCACGCTGTTTATTGCCATCGAAGTGACCGATGCACAGGATGCTCAAGATCAACTAGCACCACTCATAGCAGGGGCCAGCAGCAACGTCTCCACAATCTTTGGTTCGCTGTGCCCGGCCGTTGGTCTCCAGGGCTTCGAGATGTCGGCCTTCGCTGACCCGGGCCCGACGTTCAAGGGCCATGCGTCCTTGCTCGCCGAGCTCAAGCAGGCAAAGAACGCGAAGGTTCAGAGTTTTGAGGGCGACTTACTCCTAGCCCTCGCCATCTGCTTGCACCCATCGGAGACGTTCGAACTTTGGAAGCAGGGACTTGAAACTCAAAAAGACCTTCTGGCAGAAAGCTTCAAGAACCTCCTCATAAACCTGGGGCTTCCTGCTGGAGATGTGGGGGCCGCAGCGATCGCCGGCATACGTACTGATTACGAGCCAGAGTAGTCATGGCTTCTGCAAACATTCGCAGACAAGCTTGTGAAAGTGCAGGCACCTTTTCCTTTAAGTGACGCCATCGTTTGTCCGATGAAGTCATCGCTTCTGCAACCATTGCAGACAAGCTTGTGGAAGCACAAGCACCTTTAACTGACGCCATCGTTTGTCCGATATTGACCGACAGGTGACCCATCGTTTGTCCGATAACGACCTGCCGAGATAAAGCTGTCGGTGCCGGATCCTACTGCTGTGCTTGTAGGCTGCAGTGTTGCCAGTGACAATGGGCCGCATCGGTTTCAGGTTCTGGGAACATCTGCCGGCCTTCTTTCAACCCAGGCGCGGACGTATTCCGGCACCAGGGTCGTACGCTGCGAGCACGCGGACTTGGCAAGCGTCGGCCAAGAGCTGCTCGTGCGCCGGCGCCTAGCGGCACAGCTCAGGCGTGTCGCCGCCCTCCGCACGCAGTGAGGTCAGAGCCTAAGCCTTGGGAGTTGTGATCTGGGAGTGGGCAGTCTGGGCAGGCGTCACAGCAGCTTGGATGCTTCGCTGGTCACTGAGTCTGCGGCCGTCCTGGACGGAAATGCCTGGAGCTTGGCATCTCCAAAAAAGTCGATCGTGAGTTCTTCCACTGACTCATTGAGCGCCAAGCTGTGTCTGCTGCTCCTCAGAAGTGTCTCTGCAGTACCGAGACTTCTGTTGTGTTTCAGTGGTGCTCGGTGCTCAGGGCATGGCAACCCGGACACTTGCATATGTTGGTGTAGTAGACAGCAAAATGTCCAAATAGCAAACACGGGCTTTGTGGTGGTCTACTCTTCGCATGCAGTCAGCAAGGAGAGGCATGGCGAAGTCAGGTGGGTCAGCAGCTGCTCTGCGAAACGTCAGCCCAGTTCCATTGTGCTGGATCCCCCTGAAGAGACTTCACGAAAGTTTACATAGAGCCTAGCGTTTCTTGCCGACTAGCACAGACTTATCTTCGAATCGGTTCTTGGTTGCCTCTTACCAAGCACGCGACGAGCTCCCCACGACAAAGAACAGAATCTTGAAGGAATCCTACTCGCGGTAGGAGCCTGTGTGTATTGGAGACACGAAGCTGCGCCAAACCCTAGACAGGTTCGAAGCAGTCATGTATAGATGTATGTATATATGAGTACACAAAGGCGCACACACACACATATGTAGATCGATAGACGGAGGGGTAGACAGACAGACAGATCGACAGACAGCATACCCCTAAACATACACGCAGAAGTATTCGTCTTGGGCATACCTGCATGTGCTCATACATGCATTCACGTATGCATGCTTACGTACGTGCACACACACACACACACACACGCATCCATGCATACATAGAAACATGGATGCAGGAGATACATACATACATACATACATACATGCACTGGCATGTATGCGTACATGCGTGGCTACGTGCAATGAGGGCTGCTAGTCCGTGGTTCGGATATCAGCATGTCCTCAGGCATGAGGGGAAGTCCATTGCTTCATGTCAGAAGCGTCATGAGCCCTCAACTCTGGCAATGCTCGACAGGTTCAGAATTTGCCCATGTTGCGTCAGGTCACCAGTCGCAGCAACCTTGCAATGCAGGATTGGGCGCCAAACCCTGAGCAGAACCATCTCAAGCTTGCGATGCGATGGCGATGACTCTGCACAAGCGTCTTTGCGCCGATCCGGATGCCGCCGAATGCGAAGGAACAGGCCACGGAGCACAAGTTTGGATTTTAGACAGGGTTTTGGCAGGGTGCATAGGCATGGACATGCATGGCATGAATGCTTAGGGGTTTGGGGTTTGCGGGCCTTGGTGGAAAGTGCTGCTTACATACGCTGTTGCTTTGTTTCCCAATCTGGGTGAAGCTGCCCCTCGACAAAAGATTTCGAGTCTTCAGATGAAAGACGGATTCATGATTCTTTCGTGTCATTCATTGCTTGGTACTCTTATACTGATGAGGCCCCAAACTTACGACCAGTGGGGTGTCTGAAGCCCGGCACTTAGCAAGCCCAGGCCCAGGTGCTTATGCAGCGGCGGGCTGCTCAACTCTGGCGCCGGCAGAGCCAGCGGATGCCTGTCTGCACGGTTTAGGGTTTAGGGTTTAGGGTTTAGGGGCACATAAGAGAGCAACCGCTCCTGGCATGGATGGCCGCAGCATGCACTGGGATCGTTCAGATTTCTTGAGCTCGTCGGTTAGAAACCCTGCTCACCCCAGACTGGGTGGCAGATGTTTCCCCATCAATTTCCAAGGAAACTGACATCAACATCGCCAACTCTTGGAAACACTAGTCTGATTCGCAGACTCGCAGTTGACTTTTCGACCCCAAGCTTACAGCATTTGCACGTTAATGCTGGAAGTACACAGTGTTGTGGTTGCTCCTGCTGATCATGACGATGGTGATGTTGATGATGTTGGTTCTGATGCCCATCGTCATACGTTGATGTCACAGACGTCGCGGATCCAAGGAGGGCCAAAGAGCACCTCGTGTCAAGGTATGTGGCAACCTTGAAGGAGGCTGGAGTGATATGTCTGAATCGGAAGCTGTTGATGAAAGCATCATGCCGAGTGAAACTGCTGGACTTTGGCATATGGGTAGTTGTCAAAAATTCGGCCCCTTCTTGGGTGCCTTAAATATTAGGTGCCGTATTATATTAAGGACCCAAAAAGGGACCCTAGTTTTGACAACCACCCATATCGCCAGATCCCGACTTGGGGCTTGTGCTGGTGCTTCTGCAGAGCTTCATGGTTGGAAGTTCGAAGTTGGACTGCCTGAAAAGAGCATGGTGTCGTCATCCTCATGCTCGTAGAACGAACGAATGGCAGGACTAGCGGACTACGGGAAATCGTGCTTCAATTGTTCAGTTTAGGCTTGGTTTCACATCATCGTGAAGCATGCATGGCAAGCTGAGGCTGAATAGCGAACCCTCGGCCGCAAACAAAATCATGTCGGGGTTGCCACAGCTGTAGCGTAGCCGCACTGCAGATCTACTTCTAGATCTGCTTCTGGAGCACTTGCAGTCGAGCACGCCTGCCCGACGTCGGGATAAAAGTTGAGGTGATGAACATGGAGATTCTGCGGAATTTTCAAGCTAAGCTGCCTTCCCAAGCTCAACGGGACAAAGGGGCGCGGTCGTTCGGACATGGGCAGTTGACCCTCATCCCTAAAGCCCTTGATGAAAAGCCTCCAGAAGTAGCAGGGTCAGCCCTCTGCTCGCGAACTGGTCGCAGAGCTGTCCGCAGCTCAGCCGCGCAAATGCACTGCAGCTATCAAGATGTTTATTATTAATATTATTACTATTATTACTATTATTGCTATTATTGCTATTATTACTAGTATTACTATTATTATTTTTTATGTTTATTTTTACTATTATTGCTATTACTATTATTACTATTATTACTATTATTACTATTATTACTATTATTGCTATTATTACTATTATTACTATTATTACTATTATTACTATTTTTACTATCATTACCATTATTACTATTATTATTTTTTATTTTTAATTTTACTATTATTACTATTATTACTATTATTACTATTATTTTTGTTAATATTATTACTATTATTATTATTATTAGTATTTGCCTTCGAGGCTTCGGACTTGGGCTCGGGTTTTGGGGTTTGTGGGAGTGCGGAGGCGTGGGGGGAGGGGCTTCGGGTGGGGATGGGGTCTGCGAGTCGAGTTGGCTATAATAATAATAATAGCAACAAAAAATAATAGTAATAATAGTACTAATAACCATAGCTTCATAATTAACATTCCCTTTTGGGTGTACGTCTACCCAGCCTCCAATCGCCATGCCGCCATGCCAAAGCTGCTTTTCGACTGGGTTTTCAACGGGTCTGTACCTCCCCACGCATTATCCATCCCTGATGTTGCATTGTGAGGCGGCTTGGCCATGCTCTTCTCGATGCAACAAATGCACTACCACATTCATGCACAAGGATACTATTGCTACTATTCTGTTCCATAGGCCCATGTCTGTGTGACTGACTGCCACGCAGGACTTGTTTTACTCTTGTACTGGCCTAGTGATACTGATACCAGCACTTATATCCATATTAATACTAATACTAATACTAATACTAGTAGTAATACTATTACGAATACTAATACTAGTATGTAACTGTAAGCCTTCTGCGCCGACTGAAAGAGGGTTGTTCCCAGGTCCGTGTCGATGTACCTGAAAGTTAGAGTCTGCAAAGAAGTGCAACATGTGATCGACAGACGTGGGAGGGTCAACTACATTAGACCTTTCCGGAAGCAAAAACGCCATGAGTTCAATGAGTTTTGCCGACTTGCCCGAAATCCCAACGATGATTCCACAAGTTGGACGCGACCCAGGACGAGCATCGCTCGTCGGTGGAAGCGTTGCGATGCGGTGGTCACCAGCCTGCAAGACATCTCTAGATTTGTTGATCGTCTATGGTGGCTTCAGGTTCTCTGTAAAGTCAGCGAATGTCCAAGGCGGTGTGGCATTCCGGTTTTCTCTTCTGCTGCAGGTTCTGATGAAGTTCTTGGACGCTATGATGGGAAGGTTCAGGCGCGGGCATGCGGCCACAGGATAGTTTTGTTCCACCTCTGATCAGCTAATGTATGCACCTGCTGGACGTGTACATCTACAATTAGTTAACTTAGCCAGCATCAGCAGCACCTGTGCGTTCATTCGCAGGTCAAGGGCCCTCGAAGATATAGTGCACGAACTCGGTTCGGTGTCGACGAAGTCGCTGATAGTTTGCTGTCCCCGCTTCGAATCGCAAGAAGCTTATAGGCTTGATTATCGACATTCGTTGATTCGCAGAGGCGAAGTAGAGAGAACTCTCCCCGGCAAGGATCTCGAGCACCTGCTGATTCATCCTAGAGTTGAAAGTGGAAAGCTCTTTAAGCGTACCAATGAGCAGCGGGTTAATATTGATCTAGCTTGTCTATGCGTCCCTAAACCCTAAACCCTAAAGCCTAAATCCGAATTTCAGAAGGTGTCCGAGTGCTGCTTCCCGGGAAGCCGGGGCCGGGGTTGGGAGCAGGGACGGGGCTGAAAGATGAAACTTGCTCTTTCGCAGCGGGGGATTGGGGTGGGGAGGAGAAGTGAAAGAGTAAGCTGTATCTTGCATGCATGCCGGGGGGGGGTGGAGGAGGAGTGAAGGATGAAACTTTGTTTTCACTGCGGGGGGTTCGGGCGGGTGGGGGGGTGGAAAGATCAAGGATTGTTTTACTGTGGGGGTTGTCCATGGATTCATCTCTTACCCCTCCTCCCCGCCGACCCCCCTCGGTGTGAAAGAACCAGTTGCGTCTTTCACCCCCGTCCCCACTCCAGCCCACCGCCGCAAAAGACAAGGTTTCATCTTTCACCCTCGTCGCCGCGCCATGCAAGTGAATCATCTTTCGCCCCTCCCCCGCCCCAACCCCTTCGCTGTGAAAGATAAACTTCCTTCTTTCACCCCTGCTCCCCGCCCCAACCCCTGCCGTCAAAGATAAAGTGTTCTCCTTCACCCCTCCTCCACTTCCCAAGCCCCGCCATGAAAGAGAAAGTTTCATCCTTCACCCCTCCCCACGCCCCAACCCCCTGCCGTGAAAGACAAAGTTGAATTTTTCATCCGTGTTCCCGCTCCCAACCCCCCGCCGTGCAAGATAAAGTTTCATCATTCACCCGTCTTCCCTGTCCCCAACCCTCGCCGTGAAAGATCATCAATCTAATCTTTCACCCCCGTTCCCGCTCCCACCCCCCCCCCGCCATGAAAGATAAAATTCTTCATCTTTCACCCCTGCTCTGCTCCAGGGTCCCAACCCAAACCCCCGAGGTGAAAGATAGATTTCGTCTTTCACCGAATCCCCCCCCGCCGAAAGTTCAAGTTTCATCGTTCACCCCTGCCCGCGCCCTACCTCCCTGCCGTCAAAGAGAAAAGTTATTCTTTCACGCCTCTCTCCGCCCCAACCTACCGTCGTGAAAGATCGAATTTAAGCTTTCACATGCTTTCACCCCTCTTCGCGCGCCGAACACCCTGCCGTGAAAGATAGCATTTCATCTGTCACCCCCCCCCCCCACCGTGAGATATGAAATGTTATCTTTCACCACCCTCCCCGCCCCCACCCCGCGCTGCGACAGATAAAAAATCCTTCCCCGCCATGAATGATACGATTTAACTTAGATAATTGTTTATCTTTCGTCCCCTCCCGTCTCCAACCCTGCGATGTGAATCAACACCCGAGCTCACCGCAGTGAAAGATTTGCATCTTTCCCCCCCTCTCCTCGACCACAATCCACCGCCCCGATTCTTCTCTTTCATCCCCGTCTCCTCTCATCTTTCACCCACCTCTCCCCGCCCCCAACCCTTAGTGGTAAAAGATGTTGAATCTAATTTTTCACCCTCGTCACCGCCCGCAACTCCCCGCTGTGAGAGATAAAGTTGTTTTTTCGTACTGTGTATATGCCGAACCTTCGTCTTGCTGCATCATCAGCATCAGCTAAACGAGCAGATTTTGAGATGAATCGTGCCACGATCATCAGCAGATTTTTCGAACTCAACAGGAAATGCATCATGAGCATCAGCATATTTCAGGATCAACCAGTTCATCCGGCCCAGACCCAGCCCCCAGCAACCCCCAGCCCCCAGCCCATGAAAGATGGGAACAATGTGTAGCAGAGAAACCCGCTCAAGACTTTCGCTCAAGCTTATCGGCACCCAACCCTTACTTTAGCAACCTGTATGAATTCCTGAGCCCATATCTCGAAGCCCTAACTGTTAAAGCCTGAAAACCCGGCAGCCTTAGGCCCAAAGTTGGCCCTCATTGCGAGAGGCACTGCCTGGCGGTCCTAGCGGCGGCTCAACGCAGGATGGGAGGGGGGCCAGCTTATATTGCCATTCTGCCACCTGGATGTATCTTCAGCTATGTTACTTGATGATATGTCCTGCAATGCTAATGCTAACCTATGATATGCTTCGCTAAGCTATACTAGGTTGCGTTGTGTTGCATTGCGTCGTGTTGTGTTGTGATCTGTGCTGTGTACGTTATGTATGTTATGTATGTAATTATCTATGCATGCATGCATGCCAGGTGCAAGTAAGGTAGCGTACAACGTGGCGCAATGCAAGGTACATATGTAGGCAACTATATTAGTTAGTTAGTTAGCTAGCTAGTTTTAATGTTCATGTTAAATTTTAATGTTACTGTTAATGTTGGCTATTTAGTTCGTAATTAAGCAAGTATGCATGTGCGTATGCCTGCATGCATGCATGTGTGTGTGTGTGTGTGTATGTGTCGTCAGGGCTACACCCCTCATTGACCCTTATCGTACCCGCATTCAAAAGTTCTGATAGCCTGTGCAACTGTTTGGTACTTGGGCTGCTTTATTCTCAGATTTTTACATATTACTCACCCCGACTACCATCCTCCGCGGATGTCTTGGCTGTGGGCTTTGCCACACCATTGAGTTTAGGCTCTCGTGATGTATGGTCGAGCATGCGCTAACTTTTGCAACAGAGTCTACCGACCTAGAACTGCTTCCACCACAAAAGGCGCTGAGCTTTGTCTCGTGCTTCGCCAGTGCTTGGGACGAGCGGGTCGCTCAGCTTGAATGCCAGTGCGTGAGGTTGCGAAACCCTACATGAACCCTGCCTTGCAGGCAGTGGGCATTAGCATGCTTCTCTGCCACCGGAATCGAGCCTCTAACATTGGAAGAGGTTGCCGCGAATGGTTGCTCGCTGTGCTGATGTTGTGTAGAAATGCGTGACTGACGATTTCATATTATGCATACAGGCGTCCTGCAAACAGTGTCAAGAAGCGCCATGGGTACGAAGGACTTCTTGCCTTCAAGGAGACAACACAGTATCTCTCCGGTTTGCTCAGCTTGCTGCTGACACAGCGTCAGCACCGTTCTAGCGACAGAACTAGCAAGGATGAGCTATAACTCCCAAGTTCAATAGGTCTTCTTCCGGGACCCTTCTCCTTACCCGCCTGATGTGGTTCGCAACCTCCTCCGTCTGAACGATCACCTGATGCTGAGGCGCCGACCGGCACCCCCTGAGTCATCGCCTCATCACGATGCGAGTGTTTCGATTGAGTTTCCGGACATCTCCAATGGGCCGTTGGGTTGCTCCTTTGTCAGCCGCACACTGTCCATGCTGTCGGAGCTGACGTACCCGAAGTCCACCTCGGGCGGTTTCCACCACGATGGGCGCAAGTGCGATTCAAGCAGCGGTGTGGTGGACTTTGGACAGCTTAGCTCAGCTTGCTCCTGGAGCTGCTCATGGGGCCCCCAGGCATTGCGGCCATCTCGCGTGTGCAGGGGGTGCGCAAGGTGCGACCGGATCCCTTCAGACCTCCGTGCAGATGACGCGTCATGAGGCTGCAGCTGCATGGAGCACTTATACTAACATGTGATAGTCACTGGCTGCATGTGCAAAGGTCAAGGCGATGGTGGAAACCCCCGTTAGACCAGACGGTCACAAATCTTAGTGTTTGGCCACAGGCTGTTTTGGGCTGCGCCGTGCTGCAGCAGCTGGGTGCCAAGGCTTTCACTTTTTGGCCGTTCAGCCCATCAGGGTCCCTGTAGAGCGGGGGGCATGTGAGAGGAAGCTCCCTTTCATGCAGTCCAAACGAGTCGGCTCTTTCTGATGTTGGCATGTGAGAAGCTTGATGCTGTCTTTGCGGCTTCTGTGGCTAAGAACGTCAATTCCAGACTCTAGATCATTCAGTGTTTGCGGTTGCCAAAGCTGCTCTTGCGGTCACGATCGCCAGCCGTTTTGCCCAAGCCAAGATATCACCGCACCGAGCAATCGTTCGGGAATGACGTGCGTGCTATGGCTGATTTTGGCGGTGGCTGCTCAGCTATGTGGAGCCTCGGAAAGCTCTTGCACGTCCGCGGCAGAGCTTCCACAAGATGGATCTGATTGCAGCGCCTTTTTGCAATCTTCAACGCGCCGCGCCACGGCCCCAGAGGCGGTGGTGGCTCCGGAGAAGATCGGAAGCGGCAGCCAGATCAAGGCCAGTTGGCCAGGAATGTGGCGACCATGGCTCAAGCGATGGAGGCAGCAGCGGCACAGTTACTATTACAATGTCGACAATGCCCCATCTGACAACGGTGACAATGCCCCAGACGAGGAAAGCACGCTACCTGTCGCGCTGGCGATCTTCCTCGAAGTTCTTCCCTACGGCCAAGGATATGCAGTGCAACAATACCTGAACTTCACAGAGGACAACGAAACCTTTGGCAGCAGTGTCACAGCGTTGGTTGGTTTAAACGCGACGGATTGCGAGGTGGACTTCATTGGCCTTGACTTCTCTGCCTTCGATGACGTCAGCATCACGGGGGATGCGCCATCGAAGCTGAAGCTTGCCCAAATCAAGCAGGCAAGCAGCGTCAACGTTCAGAACTTCGACGGGGACTTACTGCTCGCCTTCATTCAATGCCAGTTGCCACCTGAGGCATCGCCCATGGCAGTGGAAAGTTCGCTTGAAAGTTCGTCCGTGGCAGCGGACTTCAAAAGCCTCTTAGCAGGCTTGGGAGTTTCTGGACTCGGTCAGGCAGAGCTCGTCGACATTGATATCGGATTCGCCCTGCTGCAATCTTCCACTCGCTCGGAACCAGAAATCACAGCCCCAACAAAGCAGGTGTCCCCGGAGAAGATCGGAGGCATGAGCCGGGCAAAAGCCCTGCACCACTGGTTCAAGCGATGGATGAAGCGCGGGCGCTACTACAATGCCGACAATGCTTCACCTGACGAGGGTGACGGTGACAATGCACCATCCGACAACGGTGACAATGCTCCATCCCCCTTCGAAGGCATGGAAGTTGCCACGCTGTTTATTGCCATCGAAGTGACCGATGCACAGGATGCTCAAGATCAACTAGCACCACTCATAGCAGGGGCCAGCAGCAACGTCTCCACAATCTTTGGTTCGCTGTGCCCGGCCGTTGGTCTCCAGGGCTTCGAGATGTCGGCCTTCGCTGACCCGGGCCCGACGTTCAAGGGCCATGCGTCCTTGCTCGCCGAGCTCAAGCAGGCAAAGAACGCGAAGGTTCAGAGTTTTGAGGGCGACTTACTCCTAGCCCTCGCCATCTGCTTGCACCCATCGGAGACGTTCGAACTTTGGAAGCAGGGACTTGAAACTCAAAAAGACCTTCTGGCAGAAAGCTTCAAGAACCTCCTCATAAACCTGGGGCTTCCTGCTGGAGATGTGGGGGCCGCAGCGATCGCCGGCATACGTACTGATTACGAGCCAGAGTAGTCATGGCTTCTGCAAACATTCGCAGACAAGCTTGTGAAAGTGCAGGCACCTTTTCCTTTAAGTGACGCCATCGTTTGTCCGATGAAGTCATCGCTTCTGCAACCATTGCAGACAAGCTTGTGGAAGCACAAGCACCTTTAACTGACGCCATCGTTTGTCCGATATTGACCGACAGGTGACCCATCGTTTGTCCGATAACGACCTGCCGAGATAAAGCTGTCGGTGCCGGATCCTACTGCTGTGCTTGTAGGCTGCAGTGTTGCCAGTGACAATGGGCCGCATCGGTTTCAGGTTCTGGGAACATCTGCCGGCCTTCTTTCAACCCAGGCGCGGACGTATTCCGGCACCAGGGTCGTACGCTGCGAGCACGCGGACTTGGCAAGCGTCGGCCAAGAGCTGCTCGTGCGCCGGCGCCTAGCGGCACAGCTCAGGCGTGTCGCCGCCCTCCGCATGCAGTGAGGTCAGAGCCTAAGCCTTGGGAGTTGTGATCTGGGAGTGGGCAGTCTGGGCAGGCGTCACAGCAGCTTGGATGCTTCGCTGGTCACTGAGTCTGCGGCCGTCCTGGACGGAAATGCCTGGAGCTTGGCATCTCCAAAAAAGTCGATCGTGAGTTCTTCCACTGACTCATTGAGCGCCAAGCTGTGTCTGCTGCTCCTCAGAAGTGTCTCTGCAGTACCGAGACTTCTGTTGTGTTTCAGTGGTGCTCGGTGCTCAGGGCATGGCAACCCGGACACTTGCATATGTTGGTGTAGTAGACAGCAAAATGTCCAAATAGCAAACACGGGCTTTGTGGTGGTCTACTCTTCGCATGCAGTCAGCAAGGAGAGGCATGGCGAAGTCAGGTGGGTCAGCAGCTGCTCTGCGAAACGTCAGCCCAGTTCCATTGTGCTGGATCCCCCTGAAGAGACTTCACGAAAGTTTACATAGAGCCTAGTGTTTCTTGCCGACTAGCACAGACTTATCTTCGAATCGGTTCTTGGTTGCCTCTTACCAAGCACGCGACGAGCTCCCCACGACAAAGAACAGAATCTTGAAGGAATCCTACTCGCGGTAGGAGCCTGTGTGTATTGGAGACACGAAGCTGCGCCAAACCCTAGACAGGTTCGAAGCAGTCATGTATAGATGTATGTATATATGAGTACACAAAGGCGCACACACACACATATGTAGATCGATAGACGGAGGGGTAGACAGACAGACAGATCGACAGACAGCATACCCCTAAACATACACGCAGAAGTATTCGTCTTGGGCATACCTGCATGTGCTCATACATGCATTCACGTATGCATGCTTACGTACGTGCACACACACACACACACACACGCATCCATGCATACATAGAAACATGGATGCAGGAGATACATACATACATACATACATACATGCACTGGCATGTATGCGTACATGCGTGGCTACGTGCAATGAGGGCTGCTAGTCCGTGGTTCGGATATCAGCATGTCCTCAGGCATGAGGGGAAGTCCATTGCTTCATGTCAGAAGCGTCATGAGCCCTCAACTCTGGCAATGCTCGACAGGTTCAGAATTTGCCCATGTTGCGTCAGGTCACCAGTCGCAGCAACCTTGCAATGCAGGATTGGGCGCCAAACCCTGAGCAGAACCATCTCAAGCTTGCGATGCGATGGCGATGACTCTGCACAAGCGTCTTTGCGCCGATCCGGATGCCGCCGAATGCGAAGGAACAGGCCACGGAGCACAAGTTTGGATTTTAGACAGGGTTTTGGCAGGGTGCATAGGCATGGACATGCATGGCATGAATGCTTAGGGGTTTGGGGTTTGCGGGCCTTGGTGGAAAGTGCTGCTTACATACGCTGTTGCTTTGTTTCCCAATCTGGGTGAAGCTGCCCCTCGACAAAAGATTTCGAGTCTTCAGATGAAAGACGGATTCATGATTCTTTCGTGTCATTCATTGCTTGGTACTCTTATACTGATGAGGCCCCAAACTTACGACCAGTGGGGTGTCTGAAGCCCGGCACTTAGCAAGCCCAGGCCCAGGTGCTTATGCAGCGGCGGGCTGCTCAACTCTGGCGCCGGCAGAGCCAGCGGATGCCTGTCTGCACGGTTTAGGGTTTAGGGTTTAGGGTTTAGGGGCACATAAGAGAGCAACCGCTCCTGGCATGGATGGCCGCAGCATGCACTGGGATCGTTCAGATTTCTTGAGCTCGTCGGTTAGAAACCCTGCTCACCCCAGACTGGGTGGCAGATGTTTCCCCATCAATTTCCAAGGAAACTGACATCAACATCGCCAACTCTTGGAAACACTAGTCTGATTCGCAGACTCGCAGTTGACTTTTCGACCCCAAGCTTACAGCATTTGCACGTTAATGCTGGAAGTACACAGTGTTGTGGTTGCTCCTGCTGATCATGACGATGGTGATGTTGATGATGTTGGTTCTGATGCCCATCGTCATACGTTGATGTCACAGACGTCGCGGATCCAAGGAGGGCCAAAGAGCACCTCGTGTCAAGGTATGTGGCAACCTTGAAGGAGGCTGGAGTGATATGTCTGAATCGGAAGCTGTTGATGAAAGCATCATGCCGAGTGAAACTGCTGGACTTTGGCATATGGGTAGTTGTCAAAAATTCGGCCCCTTCTTGGGTGCCTTAAATATTAGGTGCCGTATTATATTAAGGACCCAAAAAGGGACCCTAGTTTTGACAACCACCCATATCGCCAGATCCCGACTTGGGGCTTGTGCTGGTGCTTCTGCAGAGCTTCATGGTTGGAAGTTCGAAGTTGGACTGCCTGAAAAGAGCATGGTGTCGTCATCCTCATGCTCGTAGAACGAACGAATGGCAGGACTAGCGGACTACGGGAAATCGTGCTTCAATTGTTCAGTTTAGGCTTGGTTTCACATCATCGTGAAGCATGCATGGCAAGCTGAGGCTGAATAGCGAACCCTCGGCCGCAAACAAAATCATGTCGGGGTTGCCACAGCTGTAGCGTAGCCGCACTGCAGATCTACTTCTAGATCTGCTTCTGGAGCACTTGCAGTCGAGCACGCCTGCCCGACGTCGGGATAAAAGTTGAGGTGATGAACATGGAGATTCTGCGGAATTTTCAAGCTAAGCTGCCTTCCCAAGCTCAACGGGACAAAGGGGCGCGGTCGTTCGGACATGGGCAGTTGACCCTCATCCCTAAAGCCCTTGATGAAAAGCCTCCAGAAGTAGCAGGGTCAGCCCTCTGCTCGCGAACTGGTCGCAGAGCTGTCCGCAGCTCAGCCGCGCAAATGCACTGCAGCTATCAAGATGTTTATTATTAATATTATTACTATTATTACTATTATTGCTATTATTGCTATTATTACTAGTATTACTATTATTATTTTTTATGTTTATTTTTACTATTATTACTATTATTACTATTATTACTATTATTACTATTATTACTATTATTACTATTATTACTATTATTACTATTATTACTATTTTTACTATCATTACCATTATTACTATTATTATTTTTTATTTTTAATTTTACTATTATTACTATTATTACTATTATTACTATTATTTTTGTTAATATTATTACTATTATTATTATTATTATTATTAGTATTTGCCTTCGAGGCTTCGGACTTGGGCTCGGGTTTTGGGGTTTGTGGGAGTGCGGAGGCGTGGGGGGAGGGGCTTCGGGTGGGGATGGGGTCTGCGAGTCGAGTTGGCTATAATAATAATAATAGCAACAAAAAATAATAGTAATAATAGTACTAATAACCATAGCTTCATAATTAACATTCCCTTTTGGGTGTACGTCTACCCAGCCTCCAATCGCCATGCCGCCATGCCAAAGCTGCTTTTCGACTGGGTTTTCAACGGGTCTGTACCTCCCCACGCATTATCCATCCCTGATGTTGCATTGTGAGGCGGCTTGGCCATGCTCTTCTCGATGCAACAAATGCACTACCACATTCATGCACAAGGATACTATTGCTACTATTCTGTTCCATAGGCCCATGTCTGTGTGACTGACTGCCACGCAGGACTTGTTTTACTCTTGTACTGGCCTAGTGATACTGATACCAGCACTTATATCCATATTAATACTAATACTAATACTAATACTAGTAGTAATACTATTACGAATACTAATACTAGTATGTAACTGTAAGCCTTCTGCGCCGACTGAAAGAGGGTTGTTCCCAGGTCCGTGTCGATGTACCTGAAAGTTAGAGTCTGCAAAGAAGTGCAACATGTGATCGACAGACGTGGGAGGGTCAACTACATTAGACCTTTCCGGAAGCAAAAACGCCATGAGTTCAATGAGTTTTGCCGACTTGCCCGAAATCCCAACGATGATTCCACAAGTTGGACGCGACCCAGGACGAGCATCGCTCGTCGGTGGAAGCGTTGCGATGCGGTGGTCACCAGCCTGCAAGACATCTCTAGATTTGTTGATCGTCTATGGTGGCTTCAGGTTCTCTGTAAAGTCAGCGAATGTCCAGGGCGGTGTGGCATTCCGGTTTTCTCTTCTGCTGCAGGTTCTGATGAAGTTCTTGGACGCTATGATGGGAAGGTTCAGGCGCGGGCATGCGGCCACAGGATAGTTTTGTTCCACCTCTGATCAGCTAATGTATGCACCTGCTGGACGTGTACATCTACAATTAGTTAACTTAGCCAGCATCAGCAGCACCTGTGCGTTCATTCGCAGGTCAAGGGCCCTCGAAGATATAGTGCACGAACTCGGTTCGGTGTCGACGAAGTCGCTGATAGTTTGCTGTCCCCGCTTCGAATCGCAAGAAGCTTATAGGCTTGATTATCGACATTCGTTGATTCGCAGAGGCGAAGTAGAGAGAACTCTCCCCGGCAAGGATCTCGAGCACCTGCTGATTCATCCTAGAGTTGAAAGTGGAAAGCTCTTTAAGCGTACCAATGAGCAGCGGGTTAATATTGATCTAGCTTGTCTATGCGTCCCTAAACCCTAAACCCTAAAGCCTAAATCCGAATTTCAGAAGGTGTCCGAGTGCTGCTTCCCGGGAAGCCGGGGCCGGGGTTGGGAGCAGGGACGGGGCTGAAAGATGAAACTTGCTCTTTCGCAGCGGGGGATTGGGGTGGGGAGGAGAAGTGAAAGAGTAAGCTGTATCTTGCATGCATGCCGGGGGGGGGTGGAGGAGGAGTGAAGGATGAAACTTTGTTTTCACTGCGGGGGGTTCGGGCGGGTGGGGGGGTGGAAAGATCAAGGATTGTTTTACTGTGGGGGTTGTCCATGGATTCATCTCTTACCCCTCCTCCCCGCCGACCCCCCTCGGTGTGAAAGAACCAGTTGCGTCTTTCACCCCCGTCCCCACTCCAGCCCACCGCCGCAAAAGACAAGGTTTCATCTTTCACCCTCGTCGCCGCGCCATGCAAGTGAATCATCTTTCGCCCCTCCCCCGCCCCAACCCCTTCGCTGTGAAAGATAAACTTCCTTCTTTCACCCCTGCTCCCCGCCCCAACCCCTGCCGTCAAAGATAAAGTGTTCTCCTTCACCCCTCCTCCACTTCCCAAGCCCCGCCATGAAAGAGAAAGTTTCATCCTTCACCCCTCCCCACGCCCCAACCCCCTGCCGTGAAAGACAAAGTTGAATTTTTCATCCGTGTTCCCGCTCCCAACCCCCCGCCGTGCAAGATAAAGTTTCATCATTCACCCGTCTTCCCTGTCCCCAACCCTCGCCGTGAAAGATCATCAATCTAATCTTTCACCCCCGTTCCCGCTCCCAACCCCCCCCCGCCATGAAAGATAAAATTCTTCATCTTTCACCCCTGCTCTGCTCCAGGGTCCCAACCCAAACCCCCGAGGTGAAAGATAGATTTCGTCTTTCACCGAATCCCCCCCCGCCGAAAGTTCAAGTTTCATCGTTCACCCCTGCCCGCGCCCTACCTCCCTGCCGTCAAAGAGAAAAGTTATTCTTTCACGCCTCTCTCCGCCCCAACCTACCGTCGTGAAAGATCGAATTTAAGCTTTCACATGCTTTCACCCCTCTTCGCGCGCCGAACACCCTGCCGTGAAAGATAGCATTTCATCTGTCACCCCCCCCCCCCACCGTGAGATATGAAATGTTATCTTTCACCACCCTCCCCGCCCCCACCCCGCGCTGCGACAGATAAAAAATCCTTCCCCGCCATGAATGATACGATTTAACTTAGATAATTGTTTATCTTTCGTCCCCTCCCGTCTCCAACCCTGCGATGTGAATCAACACCCGAGCTCACCGCAGTGAAAGATTTGCATCTTTCCCCCCCTCTCCTCGACCACAATCCACCGCCCCGATTCTTCTCTTTCATCCCCGTCTCCTCTCATCTTTCACCCACCTCTCCCCGCCCCCAACCCTTAGTGGTAAAAGATGTTGAATCTAATTTTTCACCCTCGTCACCGCCCGCAACTCCCCGCTGTGAGAGATAAAGTTGTTTTTTCGTACTGTGTATATGCCGAACCTTCGTCTTGCTGCATCATCAGCATCAGCTAAACGAGCAGATTTTGAGATGAATCGTGCCACGATCATCAGCAGATTTTTCGAACTCAACAGGAAATGCATCATGAGCATCAGCATATTTCAGGATCAACCAGTTCATCCGGCCCAGACCCAGCCCCCAGCAACCCCCAGCCCCCAGCCCATGAAAGATGGGAACAATGTGTAGCAGAGAAACCCGCTCAAGACTTTCGCTCAAGCTTATCGGCACCCAACCCTTACTTTAGCAACCTGTATGAATTCCTGAGCCCATATCTCGAAGCCCTAACTGTTAAAGCCTGAAAACCCGGCAGCCTTAGGCCCAAAGTTGGCCCTCATTGCGAGAGGCACTGCCTGGCGGTCCTAGCGGCGGCTCAACGCAGGATGGGAGGGGGGCCAGCTTATATTGCCATTCTGCCACCTGGATGTATCTTCAGCTATGTTACTTGATGATATGTCCTGCAATGCTAATGCTAACCTATGATATGCTTCGCTAAGCTATACTAGGTTGCGTTGTGTTGCATTGCGTCGTGTTGTGTTGTGATCTGTGCTGTGTACGTTATGTATGTTATGTATGTAATTATCTATGCATGCATGCATGCCAGGTGCAAGTAAGGTAGCGTACAACGTGGCGCAATGCAAGGTACATATGTAGGCAACTATATTAGTTAGTTAGTTAGCTAGCTAGTTTTAATGTTCATGTTAAATTTTAATGTTACTGTTAATGTTGGCTATTTAGTTCGTAATTAAGCAAGTATGCATGTGCGTATGCCTGCATGCATGCATGTGTGTGTGTGTGTGTGTATGTGTCGTCAGGGCTACACCCCTCATTGACCCTTATCGTACCCGCATTCAAAAGTTCTGATAGCCTGTGCAACTGTTTGGTACTTGGGCTGCTTTATTCTCAGATTTTTACATATTACTCACCCCGACTACCATCCTCCGCGGATGTCTTGGCTGTGGGCTTTGCCACACCATTGAGTTTAGGCTCTCGTGATGTATGGTCGAGCATGCGCTAACTTTTGCAACAGAGTCTACCGACCTAGAACTGCTTCCACCACAAAAGGCGCTGAGCTTTGTCTCGTGCTTCGCCAGTGCTTGGGACGAGCGGGTCGCTCAGCTTGAATGCCAGTGCGTGAGGTTGCGAAACCCTACATGAACCCTGCCTTGCAGGCAGTGGGCATTAGCATGCTTCTCTGCCACCGGAATCGAGCCTCTAACATTGGAAGAGGTTGCCGCGAATGGTTGCTCGCTGTGCTGATGTTGTGTAGAAATGCGTGACTGACGATTTCATATTATGCATACAGGCGTCCTGCAAACAGTGTCAAGAAGCGCCATGGGTACGAAGGACTTCTTGCCTTCAAGGAGACAACACAGTATCTCTCCGGTTTGCTCAGCTTGCTGCTGACACAGCGTCAGCACCGTTCTAGCGACAGAACTAGCAAGGATGAGCTATAACTCCCAAGTTCAATAGGTCTTCTTCCGGGACCCTTCTCCTTACCCGCCTGATGTGGTTCGCAACCTCCTCCGTCTGAACGATCACCTGATGCTGAGGCGCCGACCGGCACCCCCTGAGTCATCGCCTCATCACGATGCGAGTGTTTCGATTGAGTTTCCGGACATCTCCAATGGGCCGTTGGGTTGCTCCTTTGTCAGCCGCACACTGTCCATGCTGTCGGAGCTGACGTACCCGAAGTCCACCTCGGGCGGTTTCCACCACGATGGGCGCAAGTGCGATTCAAGCAGCGGTGTGGTGGACTTTGGACAGCTTAGCTCAGCTTGCTCCTGGAGCTGCTCATGGGGCCCCCAGGCATTGCGGCCATCTCGCGTGTGCAGGGGGTGCGCAAGGTGCGACCGGATCCCTTCAGACCTCCGTGCAGATGACGCGTCATGAGGCTGCAGCTGCATGGAGCACTTATACTAACATGTGATAGTCACTGGCTGCATGTGCAAAGGTCAAGGCGATGGTGGAAACCCCCGTTAGACCAGACGGTCACAAATCTTAGTGTTTGGCCACAGGCTGTTTTGGGCTGCGCCGTGCTGCAGCAGCTGGGTGCCAAGGCTTTCACTTTTTGGCCGTTCAGCCCATCAGGGTCCCTGTAGAGCGGGGGGCATGTGAGAGGAAGCTCCCTTTCATGCAGTCCAAACGAGTCGGCTCTTTCTGATGTTGGCATGTGAGAAGCTTGATGCTGTCTTTGCGGCTTCTGTGGCTAAGAACGTCAATTCCAGACTCTAGATCATTCAGTGTTTGCGGTTGCCAAAGCTGCTCTTGCGGTCACGATCGCCAGCCGTTTTGCCCAAGCCAAGATATCACCGCACCGAGCAATCGTTCGGGAATGACGTGCGTGCTATGGCTGATTTTGGCGGTGGCTGCTCAGCTATGTGGAGCCTCGGAAAGCTCTTGCACGTCCGCGGCAGAGCTTCCACAAGATGGATCTGATTGCAGCGCCTTTTTGCAATCTTCAACGCGCCGCGCCACGGCCCCAGAGGCGGTGGTGGCTCCGGAGAAGATCGGAAGCGGCAGCCAGATCAAGGCCAGTTGGCCAGGAATGTGGCGACCATGGCTCAAGCGATGGAGGCAGCAGCGGCACAGTTACTATTACAATGTCGACAATGCCCCATCTGACAACGGTGACAATGCCCCAGACGAGGAAAGCACGCTACCTGTCGCGCTGGCGATCTTCCTCGAAGTTCTTCCCTACGGCCAAGGATATGCAGTGCAACAATACCTGAACTTCACAGAGGACAACGAAACCTTTGGCAGCAGTGTCACAGCGTTGGTTGGTTTAAACGCGACGGATTGCGAGGTGGACTTCATTGGCCTTGACTTCTCTGCCTTCGATGACGTCAGCATCACGGGGGATGCGCCATCGAAGCTGAAGCTTGCCCAAATCAAGCAGGCAAGCAGCGTCAACGTTCAGAACTTCGACGGGGACTTACTGCTCGCCTTCATTCAATGCCAGTTGCCACCTGAGGCATCGCCCATGGCAGTGGAAAGTTCGCTTGAAAGTTCGTCCGTGGCAGCGGACTTCAAAAGCCTCTTAGCAGGCTTGGGAGTTTCTGGACTCGGTCAGGCAGAGCTCGTCGACATTGATATCGGATTCGCCCTGCTGCAATCTTCCACTCGCTCGGAACCAGAAATCACAGCCCCAACAAAGCAGGTGTCCCCGGAGAAGATCGGAGGCATGAGCCGGGCAAAAGCCCTGCACCACTGGTTCAAGCGATGGATGAAGCGCGGGCGCTACTACAATGCCGACAATGCTTCACCTGACGAGGGTGACGGTGACAATGCACCATCCGACAACGGTGACAATGCTCCATCCCCCTTCGAAGGCATGGAAGTTGCCACGCTGTTTATTGCCATCGAAGTGACCGATGCACAGGATGCTCAAGATCAACTAGCACCACTCATAGCAGGGGCCAGCAGCAACGTCTCCACAATCTTTGGTTCGCTGTGCCCGGCCGTTGGTCTCCAGGGCTTCGAGATGTCGGCCTTCGCTGACCCGGGCCCGACGTTCAAGGGCCATGCGTCCTTGCTCGCCGAGCTCAAGCAGGCAAAGAACGCGAAGGTTCAGAGTTTTGAGGGCGACTTACTCCTAGCCCTCGCCATCTGCTTGCACCCATCGGAGACGTTCGAACTTTGGAAGCAGGGACTTGAAACTCAAAAAGACCTTCTGGCAGAAAGCTTCAAGAACCTCCTCATAAACCTGGGGCTTCCTGCTGGAGATGTGGGGGCCGCAGCGATCGCCGGCATACGTACTGATTACGAGCCAGAGTAGTCATGGCTTCTGCAAACATTCGCAGACAAGCTTGTGAAAGTGCAGGCACCTTTTCCTTTAAGTGACGCCATCGTTTGTCCGATGAAGTCATCGCTTCTGCAACCATTGCAGACAAGCTTGTGGAAGCACAAGCACCTTTAACTGACGCCATCGTTTGTCCGATATTGACCGACAGGTGACCCATCGTTTGTCCGATAACGACCTGCCGAGATAAAGCTGTCGGTGCCGGATCCTACTGCTGTGCTTGTAGGCTGCAGTGTTGCCAGTGACAATGGGCCGCATCGGTTTCAGGTTCTGGGAACATCTGCCGGCCTTCTTTCAACCCAGGCGCGGACGTATTCCGGCACCAGGGTCGTACGCTGCGAGCACGCGGACTTGGCAAGCGTCGGCCAAGAGCTGCTCGTGCGCCGGCGCCTAGCGGCACAGCTCAGGCGTGTCGCCGCCCTCCGCATGCAGTGAGGTCAGAGCCTAAGCCTTGGGAGTTGTGATCTGGGAGTGGGCAGTCTGGGCAGGCGTCACAGCAGCTTGGATGCTTCGCTGGTCACTGAGTCTGCGGCCGTCCTGGACGGAAATGCCTGGAGCTTGGCATCTCCAAAAAAGTCGATCGTGAGTTCTTCCACTGACTCATTGAGCGCCAAGCTGTGTCTGCTGCTCCTCAGAAGTGTCTCTGCAGTACCGAGACTTCTGTTGTGTTTCAGTGGTGCTCGGTGCTCAGGGCATGGCAACCCGGACACTTGCATATGTTGGTGTAGTAGACAGCAAAATGTCCAAATAGCAAACACGGGCTTTGTGGTGGTCTACTCTTCGCATGCAGTCAGCAAGGAGAGGCATGGCGAAGTCAGGTGGGTCAGCAGCTGCTCTGCGAAACGTCAGCCCAGTTCCATTGTGCTGGATCCCCCTGAAGAGACTTCACGAAAGTTTACATAGAGCCTAGTGTTTCTTGCCGACTAGCACAGACTTATCTTCGAATCGGTTCTTGGTTGCCTCTTACCAAGCACGCGACGAGCTCCCCACGACAAAGAACAGAATCTTGAAGGAATCCTACTCGCGGTAGGAGCCTGTGTGTATTGGAGACACGAAGCTGCGCCAAACCCTAGACAGGTTCGAAGCAGTCATGTATAGATGTATGTATATATGAGTACACAAAGGCGCACACACACACATATGTAGATCGATAGACGGAGGGGTAGACAGACAGACAGATCGACAGACAGCATACCCCTAAACATACACGCAGAAGTATTCGTCTTGGGCATACCTGCATGTGCTCATACATGCATTCACGTATGCATGCTTACGTACGTGCACACACACACACACACACACGCATCCATGCATACATAGAAACATGGATGCAGGAGATACATACATACATACATACATACATGCACTGGCATGTATGCGTACATGCGTGGCTACGTGCAATGAGGGCTGCTAGTCCGTGGTTCGGATATCAGCATGTCCTCAGGCATGAGGGGAAGTCCATTGCTTCATGTCAGAATCGTCATGAGCCCTCAACTCTGGCAATGCTCGACAGGTTCAGAATTTGCCCATGTTGCGTCAGGTCACCAGTCGCAGCAACCTTGCAATGCAGGATTGGGCGCCAAACCCTGAGCAGAACCATCTCAAGCTTGCGATGCGATGGCGATGACTCTGCACAAGCGTCTTTGCGCCGATCCGGATGCCGCCGAATGCGAAGGAACAGGCCACGGAGCACAAGTTTGGATTTTAGACAGGGTTTTGGCAGGGTGCATAGGCATGGACATGCATGGCATGAATGCTTAGGGGTTTGGGGTTTGCGGGCCTTGGTGGAAAGTGCTGCTTACATACGCTGTTGCTTTGTTTCCCAATCTGGGTGAAGCTGCCCCTCGACAAAAGATTTCGAGTCTTCAGATGAAAGACGGATTCATGATTCTTTCGTGTCATTCATTGCTTGGTACTCTTATACTGATGAGGCCCCAAACTTACGACCAGTGGGGTGTCTGAAGCCCGGCACTTAGCAAGCCCAGGCCCAGGTGCTTATGCAGCGGCGGGCTGCTCAACTCTGGCGCCGGCAGAGCCAGCGGATGCCTGTCTGCACGGTTTAGGGTTTAGGGTTTAGGGTTTAGGGGCACATAAGAGAGCAACCGCTCCTGGCATGGATGGCCGCAGCATGCACTGGGATCGTTCAGATTTCTTGAGCTCGTCGGTTAGAAACCCTGCTCACCCCAGACTGGGTGGCAGATGTTTCCCCATCAATTTCCAAGGAAACTGACATCAACATCGCCAACTCTTGGAAACACTAGTCTGATTCGCAGACTCGCAGTTGACTTTTCGACCCCAAGCTTACAGCATTTGCACGTTAATGCTGGAAGTACACAGTGTTGTGGTTGCTCCTGCTGATCATGACGATGGTGATGTTGATGATGTTGGTTCTGATGCCCATCGTCATACGTTGATGTCACAGACGTCGCGGATCCAAGGAGGGCCAAAGAGCACCTCGTGTCAAGGTATGTGGCAACCTTGAAGGAGGCTGGAGTGATATGTCTGAATCGGAAGCTGTTGATGAAAGCATCATGCCGAGTGAAACTGCTGGACTTTGGCATATGGGTAGTTGTCAAAAATTCGGCCCCTTCTTGGGTGCCTTAAATATTAGGTGCCGTATTATATTAAGGACCCAAAAAGGGACCCTAGTTTTGACAACCACCCATATCGCCAGATCCCGACTTGGGGCTTGTGCTGGTGCTTCTGCAGAGCTTCATGGTTGGAAGTTCGAAGTTGGACTGCCTGAAAAGAGCATGGTGTCGTCATCCTCATGCTCGTAGAACGAACGAATGGCAGGACTAGCGGACTACGGGAAATCGTGCTTCAATTGTTCAGTTTAGGCTTGGTTTCACATCATCGTGAAGCATGCATGGCAAGCTGAGGCTGAATAGCGAACCCTCGGCCGCAAACAAAATCATGTCGGGGTTGCCACAGCTGTAGCGTAGCCGTACTGCAGATCTACTTCTAGATCTGCTTCTGGAGCACTTGCAGTCGAGCACGCCTGCCCGACGTCGGGATAAAAGTTGAGGTGATGAACATGGAGATTCTGCGGAATTTTCAAGCTAAGCTGCCTTCCCAAGCTCAACGGGACAAAGGGGCGCGGTCGTTCGGACATGGGCAGTTGACCCTCATCCCTAAAGCCCTTGATGAAAAGCCTCCAGAAGTAGCAGGGTCAGCCCTCTGCTCGCGAACTGGTCGCAGAGCTGTCCGCAGCTCAGCCGCGCAAATGCACTGCAGCTATCAAGATGTTTATTATTAATATTATTACTATTATTACTATTATTGCTATTATTGCTATTATTACTAGTATTACTATTATTATTTTTTATGTTTATTTTTACTATTATTACTATTATTACTATTATTACTATTATTACTATTATTACTATTATTACTATTATTACTATTATTACTATTATTACTATTTTTACTATCATTACCATTATTACTATTATTATTTTTTATTTTTAATTTTACTATTATTACTATTATTACTATTATTACTATTATTTTTGTTAATATTATTACTATTATTATTATTATTAGTATTTGCCTTCGAGGCTTCGGACTTGGGCTCGGGTTTTGGGGTTTGTGGGAGTGCGGAGGCGTGGGGGGAGGGGCTTCGGGTGGGGATGGGGTCTGCGAGTCGAGTTGGCTATAATAATAATAATAGCAACAAAAAATAATAGTAATAATAGTACTAATAACCATAGCTTCATAATTAACATTCCCTTTTGGGTGTACGTCTACCCAGCCTCCAATCGCCATGCCGCCATGCCAAAGCTGCTTTTCGACTGGGTTTTCAACGGGTCTGTACCTCCCCACGCATTATCCATCCCTGATGTTGCATTGTGAGGCGGCTTGGCCATGCTCTTCTCGATGCAACAAATGCACTACCACATTCATGCACAAGGATACTATTGCTACTATTCTGTTCCATAGGCCCATGTCTGTGTGACTGACTGCCACGCAGGACTTGTTTTACTCTTGTACTGGCCTAGTGATACTGATACCAGCACTTATATCCATATTAATACTAATACTAATACTAATACTAGTAGTAATACTATTACGAATACTAATACTAGTATGTAACTGTAAGCCTTCTGCGCCGACTGAAAGAGGGTTGTTCCCAGGTCCGTGTCGATGTACCTGAAAGTTAGAGTCTGCAAAGAAGTGCAACATGTGATCGACAGACGTGGGAGGGTCAACTACATTAGACCTTTCCGGAAGCAAAAACGCCATGAGTTCAATGAGTTTTGCCGACTTGCCCGAAATCCCAACGATGATTCCACAAGTTGGACGCGACCCAGGACGAGCATCGCTCGTCGGTGGAAGCGTTGCGATGCGGTGGTCACCAGCCTGCAAGACATCTCTAGATTTGTTGATCGTCTATGGTGGCTTCAGGTTCTCTGTAAAGTCAGCGAATGTCCAAGGCGTGGCGTTCCGGATTTCTCTTCAGCTTGCATAGTCAGATGGAGTTTTTGGACGCTGGGCATGGTAAGGTTCAGGCGTGGGCATGCGGCCAATAGATAGTATTGTTTGAAACATCCTGTCTTGAATTCTTCGGTTCCAGCGATTGCCTTTGGACCATGTCCTCCTCAGGCGGCTTGCTCTTTGCTGCTGTACAGCGAGGCACCCGGGCAGGACTCTGGTCAGTTGGCCCTCTGATCAGCTAACGAGCAGATGCAGGTTCGTTCGAAAGTCAAGGGCCCTCGAAGACCTAGTGCACGAACCTGGTTCGGAATTTGCTGTCGCCATGTCGACTTGATTCTCGACATTGGTTGATGTGCAGCGGCGTAGTAGAGGGAATTCTCCCCGGCAAGGATCTCGAGCGCGTGCTGATTCATCATAGAGTTCAAAGATTTTTACCGATGGGCAGCGGGTCAATGTGCAACAGAGAAGCGTGCTCAAGGTCTATCGGCGACCCAAACCCTTACTGTAGCATCCTGAAACCATACTATAGGGGCCTTAACAATTAGAATAGGGTTTCGGGGTAGATTACACTATAGTTCTCCTAAGGAGCCCCCCAAACCCTATTCTAATTATTAAGGCCCCTACATAACTCTAAGCCCTCACTGTTAAAGCCTGAAGCCCGGCAGCCTTAGCCCAAAGTTGGCCCTCATTGCGAGAGGCACTGCCCGGCTGTCCTAGCGGCGGCTCAACGCAGGACGGGAGGGGGGCCCAGGTTAAGAGAAAAGCAGACCGGACAGTGACTCGATCCACAGGCTGGTGCACTAGTGCAACCACGTCGTCCCGTGGTACTTTGCTGTGGCAGTTTACAGTGCGACGATGTCGTGGTATTTTGGTATAGGATCTTGGCAGGTAGTCGAATTTGATCATGCAGCACAGGAGCGCGAATTGTAAATCTGTGCAGCAGCTGGAGAAGAACACTTGCATGACGTACCCTAAACCCAAACCCTAAACCCTAAACCCTGAACCCTTGACCCTAAACCCTAAACCCTAAACCCTAAACCCTATACCGATCGTGACAGCACCAAATCATCGACCTCGATGCTGCAGAAGTATGTGACAGCATTGCCGTTTTGCCCCCCGGGATGTATGCCGAGTTACGTTGCTTGTTTATATGCTACTAGCATGCTTGGCTATGCTATATTATGTTGCATTGCGTTGCATTGTGTTGTGTTCTGTCTGAGTGTGTGTGTGTGTTGTATGTTGTGTGCGTTATGTATTTTATGTATGTATGCATGCAAGTACGTATGTAAGGTACAAGTAAGGTAGTGTAACGCCGGGCAGTTTAAGGTACATAGAAATCTACGCATGTACGTAAGTAAGTTAGTGAATGAGTTAGTTAGTTAGGGAGCAAGTATGTATGCATGGATGCATGTATGGATGTATGTATGCATGTATCATGAATGCTACACCCCACGTTGACCCATATCGTACCCGAAAATAGCCTGTGCGACTGTTTCGTACTTGCGCTGCTTTATTTCTCAGAATATTTCATTGCACTCACCCCTACTACCATCCTTCACGCATCTCTTGGCTGCGTGGCTTTGTCACACGAATGAGTTTGGATTCTCGTGATGTATGCTCGACCATCCGCTAGCTTTTGCAACGGAACTGCTTCCACCACAAAGGGCGCTGAGCTTTGTCAAGCGCTTCGCCAGCGCTTGGGACGAGAGGGTCGCTCAGCTTGAATGCCAGTGCGAGAGGTTGCGAAACCCTACATGAACCCTCCCAGGCACTGGGCATTAGCATGCTTCTCTGCCACTGGAATCGAGCCTCTAACATTGGAATAGGTAGCAGTGATGGGTCGATCTCTATTCCGATGTTGTGCAGAAGCGCGTGAACGATGATTTCATACTGTGCACTGCAGGCGTCCTGCAAGCAGCGTGACAAAGGGCAAAGGATTCAAAGGAATTCTTCCACTCAAAGAGACTACGCAGGATCTTTCTGATTTGCTCAGCTTGCTGCTGACACAGCTACAGGACCGTTCCAGCGACAGAGCTAGCAAGCATGAGGGAGCTATAAGTCTCAAGTTCAATTGGTTTATTCTGGTACCCTTGTCCTTACGTGCCTTACATCTATCCCTCTAAGGCTTCAACACGCAGAGACTGCGCACTCATTCTAAAACAGCTTTGTGCCGTAGCACTAGCAGAATGCTGCCGATTGTCGTGTGGCCGTCAGATGCCCCATAACACGAAGACTCAAGGTAAGGGAGCTACGGTTTCTGTGATGGGCCTGCCCCGGTGTGGCACGGTGCGTATGAGGCTGGGAGCAACGTCGTGTGCACGCCAAAGACATGCTGCAGCGGCTGAAGGATGCTCATGAGGCCACCACTACCCATCACTATTTAGGGGTTTAGGGGTTTCGGGTTTAGGGTTTCGGGTCCCTAAGGCTTTAGGGTTTCGGGTCCCTAAATCCTAAACCCTAAACCATTGCACTTTTAAAAATCCCTAAACCTTGAGTCTTTGTTGTGCTTTATCCCAAGAAAGAATGCCCGTGACCCTGAAGAGGTGCCGCCTCGCTTCTACTCCGTGTTACAGCGGACGGCCCGGTCTGAGGGCGTTCAGAGTCCAGGGCATCTGAATTTCCGGTTTTTCAGGACTGGACTGGGTTGTCCTTTGGGATCTTTTTTAATTTCCCCTACTATTTTGTAGAGAACCATAATACTGTTGATGGACAAAATCCTGCACTACCCTTTTTAAGGAATATACCATAGTTCCCATAGTTTCGAGTCCTTAGGGTCATGCAGGATTTTGTCTATCAACAGCAGTAATGAATTTTCAAAGGGCTTAAAGGACAACTGCGAAGACCCAGCCTCGAACCGGAGAAGGGAGGCATGGCGGTGTTTGCACTAGGGTTTAGGGTTTAGGGTTTTCTGAAGTATTGAATGCAAGAGAACTATATATATATATATATATCTACACACACACACATGTATACGTATAAAGAGATTCTGCCAATGACTTCCCAAGGCTCCTTTGCTCCTAATGACTAGAGGACCTTTGCCTTGAGCATAAGCCTAGCGGCAAGTGTCGTCAATCTCGTTTGCGACCTTTGATCGCAGTACTGTAGTCTTCATTAAGACGACTGCATCAAACTGCCAGGAAAACTTCCTAAAACCTGTATCAACTCCCGACTCCCACTACTGGGTCCCATCACCCTTACACAGGGCTGCGCCCCAGAACTGGCAGGTCAGCGTTGCCTGCGTGCACAAGGATGGCCCGGGATCCCGGTTCTTGCGAAGCCCGGTCCAGCGCGAAAGACTAATAAGGGGGCTCAAACATTTATAAGTACTATTTTGGGAGTTCCTGGTTCAAGTTATGTAATTATTGTATAATACTCCAAAACCCTAAACCATCCTAGCCCCCCTAAATCCTAAACCCTAAACTGCCTGCATCCCAACCCCCTGAAATCCCAAACCCTAGACCCTAAACATTCCAACTACTCAGCACAGGGCAGGCGAAAAAGAGGGATCAACAATAAAAGAGCCAAAACCCTCTAAACCTCCTTAAACCCCCAAACCCCCCAAACGCCCGACCCAGGCCCATCTTCAGAGCTTCAGTCCCTCATTGCCGCGACCGCAGCAGCAGTTTGCCGCTGCGATCCGGAGGTGCGGCTGGCATTCGAATTCGGATCGTTTAGGGGTTTAGGGATTTAAGGGCATGCGTTTTCTTGGCAGGTGCTTCCGGGCATTGAGGGTTGCAGGATTAGGGCCGTTTCGTAAAACGTTGGGGCTTGAGGGTCGCAGTCTGGGGTTTCTCTTGATTCAGACATTGTAGGTATTTGGAGTGTTGTTCAGGAGGCCAGCTCGGTTCGGGGGCTTCAGGGTTTGGTTGGCTTCCGGCTTGAGGGATTTGGCTTGTATCGCAGGTCGAGGGCTTTGTCGCTGTAGAGGTTGGCGAGTCTTGAAAGCAAGTTCTTGCCATGTGGATAATTGCATGCCGTGCCAAGCCCCAGTCAGTGTTTCAGTGCAAATGCGTAGCAGTGAAAGAAGCCCGTTCGTTTTGTTCGAACCACCATGTGCAACCAAAAGCCTCCCTTCAGACTTCAGAGTAGTTGGCGGCATTACAAGGCCGTGAATGCCTTCACCTTTCCCAGAGACTCCACTATCCCTTAATTAAAAATATTCCTTAAATCGTTACTAAGGATCCTACTATAATTTAAGGAATACTGTATTCCTTAATTAGGGGATATTGGAGTCTCTGGGTTCTGTTCTTTGCATTCTTACTTGGAACAGCGTCTTCCGCTAATGTGCTCTCAGAGCAGCCCCGAAACTCGAGATGGGTGCCTTCCTGGCGAACTCACGAGCGTCTCGTCCCGAGCCAGGGTTCGTGCCCTATTTGCCTTGCGAGATGGACCCCAGAAGACAGGTCCAGGGACTGGGGGCCTGGGTGGTACCAAAAATCAATGCTAATGATATCAATAATAGTATGAAAGAATAGTATCAATAGCAACGAATAATACAAGAATAGTAAAAGCTATGGTGATGTGGACGTCTAGTCAGTTTCAAGCAGAGCGGGCTAAAGTCTGTAGTGGACACTGCATCAGCTCACGCGAGAATGCAATTGGCTGGGCTATCCCGTTGCAACGTCACTCCATTGGCCTCAGCAAGCAGCTTCTGCTCGTAACCTTCGCCGAGGCTGTAGGGTTTGCAAAGTGCAGGCACTGCTGGCCCACATATGTAATGGGTAAATGCTGCAGGCCCAAGACCAAAGCCTAGCCGTGGAATCCAGACTCTGGACTCGAAGAAGCACCCCGGAGCTACCACCTTATAATAAAAAAGTATAATGGGCCCCAAGACTCATAGGGATCCTTAGGGGTGTAGGGGGAGGGGGGGTAGGGGGCCTTAAGGCCCATAATAAGGACTAATAAGGCCTATTTAAGGAAATATAGTCCCCTACACCCCTCCCCCCATACACCCCTAAGGATCCCTATGAAAGATCCTATTCTAATAATTAAGGTCCCTATATTATCACCGGAGTTTCGTGACAGCTTGATCGTCCTGTCTTGCGACCACGTTCTCCACGTGGACTGCTTCTGGAAAGTGCTGCTGGGGCTGGAAAACATTCTTTGGGTGCTTAGATGCCGGCATGCTGGCTTCAAGACGATTCTGAGTCAGGTTCGGGTGTATTGGCTGAAGTGTAGTCTTCACTATAGTCTACCTGTGAACCAGCCATAAACACATCTTTGCAAAAGAGGAACTAGCTAGGACCTGGGCGAGATGCGCTCAGATAAGCAGGAGTCTGAGGCCTTGGGCTCTCGGCATCATCAGACCTTGCTCCTCCCTTGGTGCGCTGAGGATTATGTCTTCCGGAGCCGAGACTCTGCGAGGAGCGCAGCTCTTTGATGCTTATGCGCTGCATTGTTGCTATTGAGTTCTGCTCGAGTTTGCAAACTACAGCAGCGTGGCTGACCGACATCAGTTTTCTTCTGACGAGTTGAGAAGCACTAGTCCAGCTTGAAGAAGTGCGAGGGGCGCGCGAGTTGAGTCAACACGTGTAGCGAAGATGTCAACCAGTTGCAGATCTACAGCTGTGGAGGGCAACAGGTTGTGGTATTCAGGCAGAGCCCGCATCTGTGGTTCCAATTGTGTATCCTCGGAGATATACAAGTAGTTACCCAGCCGTTAACGAAGAGTCATGCCCAAGAGCTGAGGCACGGCTTCACCGTGGATCCCATATCTGATATCTCTATCATGTCTCATGTTTGCACAGAATTCTTGTACTTCAGGGTACTCAGTAGTACTACAGCGACGAGAACGTTCGGCTTGAAGTTGTCTCATTCTGGAAAGCTCTCCCCTAGCTGTACGAGTGCGACTGCATTAACTGCATGGTACCGAGCTGCGGTCGGGAGGGCAGGTACACGTATGGCCAGAAGATAACACTAGACCACCCCAAACCCCAAGCTGAGAAGTATCCTCCTTCGGCTTCCCAAGCCTGCGTCATTTCACAGGATGCTGCCGAATCTGCACCCAGCCCGGCGCTGAATGCCTGCAGATCCCTTCAGTCTCGAGTGCTTTGCCCTACTTGCTGCTTTTGCTCCTCAGTGGAACAATTGAACAGAAATGTAATGTGCCCCATGAGCTTGCGAACGATGTCGGCTGACGGAATTCTTTGGGTTCATTGCTGGACCAGCACATCAGCATGCTCTGTGCTTCACCTAACCGTACCTAGCCCACGATATTGATCACTCAGTTTTGAATGTCGGAACTGGCCTGTCTAACCTTGCTCAAGCATCCCTAAACCCTAAACCGCCAAAGCCCTAAACCCTAAACCCCACTGGAGCTCTCCGGCTGTACCGCAGACGGAAAAAGGCCCTCAAAAAAAAAAAACCCTAAAACCCTGAACTACACCCTAAACCCTAAACCCCTGAATCCTGCAACCCTGCAACCCTAAAACCCTAAACCCCTAAACCCTAAAACCCTAAAACCCTAAACCTCTAAACCCTAAACCGAGCACACACAAGGCGCTCCCATTGGGGCCCTGTGGCTCGGGGCAACTTCCGCTGCATGCCGCTGGGCAAGCATGCAGGGCTTGGTGTTCGTACATGAACGGTTTTGGGGTTTAGGGTTTAGGGTTTAGGGTTTAGGGTTTAGGGTTTAGGGTTTAGGGTACATGTGGTTGGTTAAAATTAGGGTCCCTGTTTGGGTACTCTAAATAATAGGTGCCGTATTATAATAAGGACCCAAAAAGGGACTCTACTTTTGACAACCACCCACATATGTCGGAATGCGTAGGGATCCGGAGATTGGGACACAGGTTTTGTTCTCCAAGTTTCTGGGTGGCAGCGTGAGTCTTGGAGGTCGGATCAACAAGAATGCCATCCCAAACTCCGTGTTGCTGCTGTGTTGTGGAGTCAGTACCCATCCAAATTAAATTCCATGTTGCTGCCGTGTTGTGGAGTCAACATGCATCCAAATTCTATGTTGCTGCTTTGTTGCAATACACATCCAGTGTTGAGGATGTGTTTTTCAAGCATTAATCTCATGTTGTGCCAGCATTCAGTACGAAACCCAGAGTTCGGAGGGTCCAAATTGCAACAGCTTTCGAGAGGCATTGCACTGTGTGTGCTTGACCAGTTTGCCGGCCTCAGAAGTTGGGAGGGCATTCCGCATTCTTCATTTGTTGCTGCAGTGTGGGGTCAACACCCATCCAAATTGTATGGTTGCTGTGTTGTGCGCGGTGGGCCCTGGACGGGGGCCACTGTTCAAGGTTTCAAAGGCTCCACGGACCAAAAAATCGGCCTCGTCTGCCGAGGTTACCTTGGGGAACGGGAGGGGAAGGGTCCCATTGCGATGATGGCAGTGGCAGTGGTGCTGCTGCCGCTGTTGCTGATTGGATGTTGGTGGGGCTGTGGGGCTGGTTGTGGTCGTGGTGGTGGTGATGGCGGCGGTGCTGGTGCTGTGGTGGAGCACCGTAGAATTTGGATTGGTACTGATCCAACAACACGCGAACTCCTTGTAATTTAATCTGGATGTGTATGAAGCCACAAAACCGATGTATGGAGTTTGGCTGGGCATTGACCTCACAGCACAGATGCAACGTCATTTTGGATGGGTATTGGCGGCATTGATCCTACAACACCGAGGCAATGTCAAGGGGTGCGACGCCAGAACACATCAGCAAAGTGGCAGGAGGAGATGCACATTCAGCCCACAAAGACTTCCGGCTGGGTAGTACAAATTACAAAACTTGAGGTTGATAATAGTAGTATTGGCGCCACAACATGGCAGTAACCCCCCAGATGCCCCGGCTCTTTGGTACGCGGTAAACCTCTGTTACCCCAAGCACCTCGGCCTTTTCAGGTCGTCTAACCGTTCGTAGCAGCCCCTAAGTATGACCTAAACCGTATGCTCACCCCAAAGCCTGTGGTTTCTTGTTGGAGATTATTATTATTACTACGATTATTATGATTATGAATATTAATATTACTAATAATAATAGAATTATTATTATTCATAATAATACCCTAAAGCCCTGAACCCTTAGGCTCTGCTCGGCAGCTGCAGCGGCGCTGGTCCGGCAGTGCGAAGCGGGAGGCAAGGAGTTTAGGATGCTGAAGGCTTGGAGCGGCTTGGATGGCTTCGGCTTTAGGGGTTTATATAGTGTTTATGGTTGAGGGGTTTAGGGTGGAGGGCTTCGGTTTAGGGTGGAGAGTTTCGGGCTTCGGCTTTCAGGGTTACAAGCTTCAGGTTGAAGGTTTGAGGGTAGGTGCACAGCCCGCAAGAACATCGAGTGCTTCCGGGAGCAGGCAGAGTTAGTATTTATTATTATTACTAATATTATCATTATTATTATTATGAATATTTTTTTACTAATAACAAGAGGAAAAGATGCAAGCAGCTTTGCGCAGCTCATCTCCCGAAGCTTCTGTTCCGAGTACGCAGGCGGGCTCACTTGTGAGGAGCTTGCAGAGTACTGCCGACGCATCGCCAAGGAGAGATATAGCTAGTAATAATATTAGTAATAATAAGAATGATAATTATAATAATAATGATATAAGAATAATAACATTAATAATATAATAATAACATCAACAAGAATAATAATGGGGCTTTAGGGTATAAACTTTGGGGTTTAAGAGTTTGGGGCTTTGCGGAGAGCACTAACTTGGCAGCCAGACACTCTGTTTTTCAATGTTTGTTGAAGCTGGTCGGTGACAGCTGACGCAGGGGTGCATGAGGCCTGCGGCCCCAAACCCTAAACCCCTGAACCCCTAAACCCCTAAACCCTAAACCCCTAAACCCCTAAACCCCTAAACTCTAAACCCCTAAACCCCCCTAAACCCTAAACCCCTAAACTCTAAACCCCTAAACCCCTAAACCCCTAAACTCTAAACCCCTAAACCCCTAAACTCTGAACCCCTAAACCCCCCTAAACCCTAAACCCCTAAACCCCTAAACCCCTAAACTCTAAACCCCTAAACCCCCCTAAACTCTAAACCCCTAAACCCCTCTGAACCCCTAAACCCCCCTAAACCCTAAACCCCTAAACCCCTAAACCCCTAAACTCTAAACCCCTAAACCCCTAAACTCTGAACCCCTAAACCCCCCTAAACCCCAAACCCCTAAACCCCTAAACCCCTAAACTCTAAACCCCTAAACCCCCCTAAACTCTAAACCCCTAAACCCCCCTAAACCCTAAACCCCTAAACCCCTAAACCCCTAAACTCTAAACCCCTAAACCCCTAAACTCTGAACCCCTAAACCCCCCTAAACCCCAAACCCCTAAACCCCTAAACCCCTAAACTCTAAACCCCTAAACCCCCCTAAACTCTAAACCCCTAAACCCCTCTGAACCCCTAAACCCCCCTAAACCCTAAACCCCTAAACCCCTAAACCCCTAAACTCTAAACCCCTAAACCCCTAAACTCTGAACCCCTAAACCCCCCTAAACCCCAAACCCCTAAACCCCTAAACCCCTAAACTCTAAACCCCTAAACCCCTAAACTCTAAACCCCTAAACCCCCCTAAACCCTAAACCCCTAAACCCCTAAACCCCTAAACTCTAAACCCCTAAACCCCTAAACTCTGAACCCCTAAACCCCCCTAAACCCTAAACCCCTAAACCCCTAAACCCCTAAACTCTAAACCCCTAAACCCCTAAACTCTAAACCCCTAAACCCCTCTGAACCCCTAAACCCCCCTAAACCCCTAAACTCTAAACCCCTAAACCCCTAAACCCCTAAACTCTAAACCCCTAAACCCCCCTAAACCCTAAACCCTTAAACTTCAGAGTTTGGAGTTTCTCCTGGGACTGGGGAGCTGCTGTGAGGAGATTGGCGTGACCTACACCGCGACCTTGCAGGAGTTGGCCAAAGAGATTCGGAAGAAGGCCGTTCCTGCGATTTAGGGTTTAGGGTCCTATAGTCTCCAGGGGTTTAGGGTTCTATAGTCTCCCGGGGTTTAGGGTTCTATAGTCTCCTTAGGAATGTTTTTTAAAGTGTTTGTGTTCATGGAGAACCCAAGAAAAGATTAAACATACTACTTTTTTAATGGTTCTAAGGGGGGGTATAGTCCTGCAGAGGAAGTCTGGGTAGTTGTAGCAACCTGATTAAGAAACACTGGGCCTATAACCCCAAAATAGTAAGATTCGTACAAGGAATACTAATAAAGGCCCAAGGTTTCTTAATCAGGTTCCTACGTTATTATAGTACCCTTGTAGATCCCTTATAGATCCTTTATAGTAGCCCTTATAGACCCCTTGAAAAGCCCCCAAACCCCAAACGGGTGCAAAGAGTGGAAGCCGTTGCGCGGTTTTCGGAAGTCGAGCGCTTCGGAGGCTTGCAGAGTCCGGCGAACGTGAAGTAATAAGTTCTGCCCTAAAGCTGTTTCGGGCCTGCGCCGGTCTGCCCCCTGACAGCTGGGAATGGCTTGAAAACTGGACATTTTCGGTTTCAGTGGTGGCATGTTCTGCTGCTTCCATTGACTTGTTTAGCTGTGCCAATTCACTGGGTTTAGCGAAGTTCCCCATATCCGCAGCTGCCGCTGCAGTTTGATCAACATTCCATTTTCACTTCACTTAAACCCGAGACCCCAACATTTGCATGTAGCGCCTGAAAGCCATGTATCCCCACGATCTTGAGTTGTGAATTCTCGGAAGGGCACAAAGCTTCCGGTGGCAGAGATGGCAAAGCTGGAGAGGTCCCTGACCGGGCAAAGTGTTCAAGGTGTAAGGTTGAGGTACGGAGTGTGGGGGCTCAGGGAGATTAGGGAGATGACGGTTTTGTGTTCAGGCCCATGTTGTTGTAAAGCAAAGGGCAGCAAGAGCAAAGGTCGCAGCATGCAGAGGCACAGGCCTCAGCCCAAGGCAAACAGACCCCGGAATGACAGCTCATAAACCTGGACGTCGCAACCGGCTGTTTGCTAATCCTCGGTTGTCAAGCTCGCGAACTCACTGTGGTATCTATCTTCATCCTCGGCAACCCCAAAATCTCAATGAAAATGCTGAATACTCCGACAGCGGCACCCCATGATTTGGGAGGCTGGTCAGCAGCGCAGCCGAAGTTTCCCCGGATCGCATATCCTGAATCCCGGAAAAAGAATAGTTATATGCTTGAAGATTTTACGAATCACATGTCATACCTTCTCGACTTCTCAAAATCACGGTCGGAAAGAATTGTTTTGCGAATTGGGTGTTTCTGGTGGTTGGTCAAAGAAAACTGTCCTGGACCTTTGTGTTCGGAGAAAACTCTCCTGGGATGTGGTGCTGTTGGCTGGTCGAAGAAAACTGTCCTGGAACAGTTCCTCATGTCCGGTCGGGGGAAATAGTCTTGGGTATGTCGTGCTTTTGGTGGCTGGTCAAAGGCAACTGTCTGGAATAGCTGGTCAGTATGCCAGGTCGGTGGGTGTGTGATAAGTAAAATCTGGAAGAACTGTATCTGAGTGGCCGATGAAAATTGTGTTTGGCATGGGGTGACTTTGGTGACTGGTTGGACAAATTGCGCTTGTATCTCCGATCGGAGCTTTTAGTAATTCATTGGTCAGAGAGAAATGTTTGAATAATTGAGCCTTCATATTTTGTCCTAGAGATATCGACTTTCAAACACAAATTTTTTGATACTTATCTTGGTATAGGCGGTATAGGAACGTCGCGATACTAAACATAGT